>CM035121.1:72909017-73509017 GCA_020205555.1 Panax stipuleanatus | reverse complement strand
AAGGTCAGAATAAACCATAACAATGATCCTGAGTGGAAACAACACCAGACAGCTCAACGGATAAACCATGAGGAATTGAAGACCTGGTTATGAACCTGTCTTTTTGGACTCGGAAAAGGTTTACTCCCATGTCATTGCGACACTGTCGGCGAGGGCTTTCTGGAAAGGTATCGTACGCCTCAAACAGACGCTCCGATTAAAAGTTAGAAAGTTTCGAATCTGACATTGCATTGCTCGAAGTGCAAGTACTTCGATGCAACGGGATCCGCCATGTGGGACCTGCCATGTGGATCTGCACCTCTACCTGCTACTGCCGCAGGTAGAGCCGCTTCCACTGAGTCTATATATATGAGTGCACCCCCAGCTCATTTTATATAGAAAAATGCTCTGAACCTCTGCCCGTTCGATTTCGCATCCCCACTCTTGTACTCCAAACCCAAACTTTATTAGTCTAACACGTAGATATACTCATATACTACCACATACTAAAAATTAACCGGTAAAAATGGATGCTTAAAGCTTACAGTTTGGCAAAAAACCCCATTGTGAGTATTTTTACGATCAACAAGTTTATATTACTTCATTACACTTTTATACACTTGCACGTTAAGTTTCACTTTCTGATTATGCCCGGAACTCAGTTCCTTGGCCGTTTTTGCTTACTTTTTGTACATATTCGTACATAAACTCATTTTTTTGGCATTTCTACAACTCGGATCGTCGATCCGTCGCTTCTAACAGCTTTTATATACATATATCTTTGTTTCTAGTAACTTCGCCGAACTGGGTTATCTTTCCAGTCCAATTTTGGCTTTTAATGTTTATATTTAACTATATATATACTAACTTTTCAATTATGTCAAGCCCGGATGTCAAATCTGTGGTAGTTTACTACTTTTATATATATAACTATATATATATATATATATATTCTGACTTATTTGGGCCTGGATTTATACTTCGTGGCATTATTATAGCTTTAATATATATATATATATATTAACTATATATATTATTATTTACATTTCAATTAGGCATGGATCATTCTGTGGCCTTTTTACTGCTTTTATGAGTATATATTTACATTTCTGTTCGGGTAGAGGATAGAATGTTCGTTGCCCTTTCCAGCTTTTCTATTTCTATTTATATATATATATATATATATATATATATTTACATTCTGTCCAGCCTGAATTACTCCGTGGCTTTTTACAGCTTTTATAAATATATATATATATATATATATATATATATATATATATTCATCCCAGTCCGGGCGTCAGAGTGAAAGCCCACTGCCCTTTACAGCTTTTGTATAGATATATTTCCATTCTGTCAAGCCTGGATTACTCTGTGGCTTTTTATAGCTTTTATAAATATATATATATATATATATATATATATATATATTTACATTTCAGTCCGGGCATCGGAGTGAAAACCCATCGCCCTTTACAACTTTCGTATATATATATATATATATAACTATATATATATATATGCTATTACTCATTTTGATCAAATTATTGCTTTAATATTCATTTGATATAAATCGGCACTGACATTTCTGCGGGCGAACTAGATTTCTTTAAACCTCACCAATTCTAGCTTACAAACGGTTCAAAATAGGTACAGACGGAACCGGAAAGCTAGAATGGCTGAGATTTACTTAAATCTATCATTTTTTTTCTACTTGAAGTTCTGAAAGCAACCTCGCGACCCTTAAATCGCTATCTAGTTGGAACGAGACGCTTCAGCCATATGCGAGCCAAGATTTATTGATGAATCCTTGGTTATTGTGACATCTAGATGTAAATATATATTTCTGTACATATTTGAGTTGTGCAGGTTTTATTGGTTTCTCTTTGTGAGCCTAGGAATCGTGGGATTCATGATCAAACTGATCAAAATCTGATTCCCACGATGGACAAACTT
Organism: Panax stipuleanatus; assembly: GCA_020205555.1. Classification (NCBI taxonomy): domain Eukaryota; kingdom Viridiplantae; phylum Streptophyta; class Magnoliopsida; order Apiales; family Araliaceae; genus Panax; species Panax stipuleanatus. The sequence goes on along the minus strand of CM035121.1, from coordinate 73,507,082 downwards.
CATTTTACAGATGTACCCTGCCAATTTTTTTGTACAATGTATATCCGAAAGACCTTAAAATTGTTATCCGGGTTTAAGGTCTCAACATAATGATAATATGGTTTATCGTGTCAGAGTCACTCCGATAGCTGTCATGCCCATGAGAAAATTGACACTTGTATATATTCCGTGGTCGAGAATGCTTAGCAGCCCGGCAATCACCATTCAAATTGAGCCTAAAGGCTAAAAAGATAAAACTGAAGTATCGATGTGTTTCAATTCCTATGTTAGCGTAAGGGTTTGAAAACCTGCTTTCAAAACATCATTTTAATAATCTTGTCTAAAAAAGAGATATTTTTAAATTAAATCAAACCCTTCGTATATAGGTTCAACGAAGTATGTCCATACTTTCAAAATCAATCAAAGCGCAGGCCCAATTTCTTTCAGCATTCACACACACACATTACAAATTTAAAAGGGAAATATTGAAAAGATGCGGTACTGTGTTTTCACGGGAGTTGTGGGGTGCCTAACACCTTCCCCACACTTAACCAAGCCCCCGAACTTAGAACTTCTGTTTCAAAGATCAAGTTTCGATAGTGTCCAGCAATTGGGCCTCGTTTCAAACAAAATTCGGTTGAGTTGGTACAACCATTTCAAAACTACCAACTGGTGACTCTGTAAAACGATCAAATCGTCGGCATGATACATGTTGGCCTTTTCCTAAAAAACCATTCAAAACCTTTTTCTCAATAAAAAGAATAAGGGTAGACAAAAATTAGGAAGAGAGAAAGATTTGGGTCCAACTCGACCAGCAATTTTTTCTCGACGTCGACAGGCGGCGACTCTGCCGGGGAACAGTAGAGGGCTTAGGCCGCGTTCAAATCTTTTCAAAATTTCCCATTCATATCTGCGTATGTGTGAATGCTACATCATTACATTGAATGAATGCGTAAATGCTGCGTCTTTACATTGAATGAATGTGAATAAATGCTTTCCTGCTTTATAAGTGCTTCGCACAAATATTAGTGTTTCACACCAATGTCATCATATGCATACGGTGAGACGCGATGTATGTGAATGTATGTTGTGTGATTCCTCCACCAGGAAGCAAACCCGTCAGTGATAGAGTAATGTCTTCGAGGACGGCTAAGTCTTCGGGGCTCATGAAAAAGTACCACTCAGATTCGCTCCAGTTGAAAGATTGGATTAATTTCCCCTCTAGTAGATTGCGATGATCTAGGGACCTTCATGCCGAAAAAGCCGCGAGAGTAGCCTAAAATAGGTCAGCCTCTGATTAACCAAATCCAAAGGGAAGCCTCTTCATGCCTTCCTCTTTTAATTCAATGTCAAGTTTTCATTTCTAATGTAAATAGCACAATGTAAATATACGTTCCGTATTTTTGTACATCCTATCATGTTATCCTGTCATCAAAACAACTGACCTCTGTTTTGCAGGATAAGATTAAAAACCCCCAAAAACACATCATGGCATGCATCCTATCCATATATATCTCAGGAAATTAACATGCCTACGTTCGGTTGTAGGTGAAAAATTGGTCCTGTCACTAGATCTAAGTCCAAGAAAGCACTAAGTCCGTCTCCGGACATGGCTTCTAGTGCTCAACCAGAATCCACCCCTGTTTGTAGGGAAGTGTTTGAAGGACTGAAGAACCAGATAGTCGAATTGGCCGCTTTCTTGAGAGAGTAGAGTAAAGCTCTTAAAGGGAAACAAGCACAGGGTCACACATAATTCGGAACACTCAGTGGCAGTCATGAGACCGAGAAGAAGGACACTCAGATTTTTGAATCACAGAATTAGGATACAACCAACAAAACCCCTGAAATAATCATCCTTAACAAAGATCAGGAAGCTGGTGATATTCTGAAGAAGGTCCAACAGATGGAATAGACCATCCGGTCCATCATAGGGACTGGGGCATTTGGCAGTGTTAATTATTCATACTTATATATTTTTCATGGGGCTCATTACCCCAAAAAATTTTGAGCTCTTGATTTTGAGAAATACGATGGATTGGGAGACCCCTACACTCACTTAAAGGTGTTCATTGGAGAGCTCGAATCCTATGCAGAGGACGAGAAACTTCGAATGCAGTTATTACAGAAAAGTCTGACCGGAGAGGCTAGAGCCTGGTATGCCAGTTTGGACAACTCTAAAATTCATAACTGGAAAGAGCTTGCCCATGCCTTCCTCAATCAATACAGTTTCCAGTCTTAACTGGCTCCAGACAGATATCAAATAGCCAAAATCAAGAAACAAAATACTGAGTCATTCAGAGAATATGCTCGACGTTGGAGACGAATGGCAGCATAAGTCACTCCACCTATGACTGAGTTTGAGATAGTCATATCCTTCATCGACATTCAAGAAGCCCCGTATTATGAAAGGGTCCTAGCAGGCATAGGAAAGCCATTCTCGAAAATGATCAAACATGGCAAAATGGCAGAAATGGGGCTCAAATATGGGAAGATAAAGGATTTAACAGCCTTAGAAGCTGTTGCCGAGCATATTAAATCTGGGAGTTATGGGAATAATCCCCGGAGAACACATAAGAAGAAAGACGAAGAAGTGTCCTTAGTATTGCAAGGACAGAATCAAAGGAGCGAGTCGAGCAGTATGCCCATTTAATGGAGGAATTATTCCCCTTTTCAAGCTTCAGCCCAACCTTTAAACCCACAATTCTAGAAAAATTTTGGAGGCCAGGCGTCGAAGAACGTTCACCCCCCTAAGGGATTCACTCGAGAATGTGCTAAAACTGTTGACGGCATAGAAAAGATTGTGCAACTCCTTCCACCAACCAATACAGGTGGACAAAATTTTGACCCAAGCAAAAAATATGCTTACCATTCCGGATTCCCGGACCATGATACACAAGACTGTTGGTCTCTTAAGCACAAAATCCAAGACTTGATAGACAATAGAGAGATAGTTGTGACCAAACCTGAGCAACCGAACGTACATGATAATCCCATCCCTCAACACAAAGAGGAGGGTGTCAACATGATTAGCACACAAAATGGAAAAGGATCCAAATACCTCCGATACGTCAGAGAATCAACTCAATCCAGCCCAGACAGTTGGGAGTTATCAGAAAGGCGATTCCTGATAGAACAGGAGATTAAATCTATCAAGGAGCAAATTGGATAGTTAGCAGAGCTGGTTATACATCAACATCAAATAACCAGGCAGCTAATGAACCAATCCAACCAGCAAGAGATAGGTCCTCCTACACCAAAGATTGGCCCCATTGCTATGAGGGATCACTACCGGTTTTATGAACATGAACCCTGGGTAGACAAGGTGGCCAAGGAGGAGAAGTTCCAGGCTGGTCGGGAATTTGCCTTTCAAAAGAATTTCACCAATTTAAATCAACCCATGAAAGAGATCCTCCAGATATCGATCAATAAGGGAATGGTTGCAGATTTATTACCCCCTGTAAACCCTCGTTCCAGAAAGTTCAAGCCTGACAGGATCTGTCAGTATCACTCCAATGAGCCCGGACATCACATTGAAGATTGCTGGGGACTTCGTAACCTGATTCAGAATATGATTGAAAGCGGTGAACTGATAAAAGGGAATCAGGATTATGGCCTCCCAGATAAAGAAACTCTCTTTATTCCCACTGCATGGAATCAGGATACAGTGGCTGTTATTTCCTTTGATAAGGAGCCAGCCTTCACACCCCTAATGCTACCAGGGAAAAGGGTCCAAGAAATACAAAATCCTGTAAAATTGGCTGTGCCTGAACCTTTGATATTACCATTCAGACCCAGTATCCAGTGATCAGTCTGAAGAGAGTCCCATGGAACTACGGGAATGATGAAGGGTCCACCTCCAACAACATTGTCATTATACCAAAGGAGAATCCATTGTACCTGCCTCATCGGGTGATCAAATTAGTCATCAAGGCCAAAGAAAAGGTGGCCGAAGAGAAAATTGAAGAGTTCCTCAGTAAAATAGGACACAATGAAATCAAAGTGGAGCAAAGTCTAAAAGATGCACCCAAGCAGATGTCCATCCTAGATCTGGTCTTATCATCAGTGGATCATCACAACATTCTGGTCAAAGTACTGGAGGAGGCCCATCTGCCAAATACAGTGGATGTTGAGAAATTCTGTCACGTGATAGAACACATCTTTAATAGCAATGTGATATCTTTCACTGACGATGATATACCCGTATAAGGGACGGGTCATCGCAAGTCACTACACATAGCGGTAATATCATCAGGGTATGTGATCGGAGGTGTACTAATAGATGGATGATCGTCCCTAAAGATATGTCCCTACGACACCTTGAAGAGAATGAAGATCAACCTAAACCGGATCAGAACCATTTATGTGGTCATCCGGGCTTTTGATGGATCTCGTCGAGAGGTTATGGGAGAAATTGAGCTTCCTTTAGAGATTGGTCCGCACACTTTCTATATATCCTTCTAGGTGCTCAACATCACCACTGGATACAACTTATTGCTGGGCAGGCCATAGATCCACATGGCAGGAGCTATGCCATCCACCCTCCATCAGCAGCTTAAGTATATTATCAATGGCAACTTAATCACGGTGAATGCCGAACCAGAATATCCTGCCTACATACAGGGAGATATGCCGGTGATCAGTCTGGATGCAGGGATTGAACCTGCTAGTTTTTAAGCTTTGGAAGTAAGTGATACTCAATATCTACTGTTGGCTCGTTTCTGTGTTAACAACACAGTCACATACACGCAAGTGCACGCGGTCCATAAGTAATATATGGTAAGTAAAGTATCGATCCCATGGAGAAAAGTATTTATTTTTAATCGAACATGCAACAACTTTGTAATTATTTTTATTTGCTTAAACGAATGATTAAGATGTGAATTTACTAACTAGAATGATTATCACTAATAAATTAAATAATAAGCAAATTATTCATATTAAGAAGATATGGGATTCTAACTTCACTTAATACATCATTCAAATTATACACCTCTTGTTAAGCCTAATTGATTAATTCGGATTGCTAGTCGAGAGCACAAACATAAAACATGGCTATCTCTCGATATACCATGCTCATATCTCATAAAATTCACAAAAGAGATAGAATATATGTGACCATCCAATATTACTTAAACCACTATATGTCTATGTGAATTAAGAGTAATATAGATTCAAGCTCAAGCCCCCTAAATTTACTACAATCGATAATACGGTATATGTCTATCCGGATTACGAAACATGACATTTATCACATGTCAAAGTCAATGAACACATGCTACTATGGCCAAATCTGAACTTGTAATTCATTTTCAAATTTCATACAAGTTAATATAGTAGATGGTGATCAAACATCTAAATAATTAAAACAAACCATAATAGTCAATCCATGCATAATCAATCATGTTCAACCAAGAGGCATAGAAATTTGAACTAAGCAAAAAGTTCCATTAGAATCCCATAATGGAGATTAGTTCATCTCTGAAGCAATAACCATTATGAAAATCTGTTCAAGCATTGAGATTGTAATATAAAACAAAGAGAACCAAGATATTAAGAAGTTAAAAATTTGATATTCCTTCGTCTAATGTAAACCTTCAAAGCTGTGTCCAAAATCCCAAATCAACCAATTCAAAAACCTAATTATGAAAATCTAACCAAAGAGCCAAGAGAGAAGCCAAAAGGCAAAAGTAATAGCTATGAACTCTCTGTGTCTCTGTAAAACCCTAGAATAGTAAAAATAACGATTAAAGCATCAGTCTATAACATCTAATTACACCCTTTAAAGGAAAAATATGTTACAGGATTTTTAAGTGAAAAGTCAACACTGGTAAATATTTGACTGGCGCGGCCGTGCCACCCCATAAACAAAATGGGACGCAGGGGCGCTACTGCTGGTCGACTTCTCCTTCTGGTGCGGGCGCGCCGTGTCAAAGCCTTTTAGGGGCACGGCCGCACTACTGTGTTTTCCTGCAAGATGCTTACTAGCTCTTGTTGGTGCACTGCTTTGTGTTCCTTTGCAGCTCACTAGTCCTTGCACTTCACTTGCCATATCACTTCCATATCACTTGCTCACATTAACATGTTGTTTCCATCTTCAATCCACCACAAGCTTACCATCATGCCATTATGCCATTTCCATGCCATTTTGCTCACAACAGAGTTTCCTTCATGCAAACTACAAAATGAAGATAAAAGCATAAAAAGTAAAGAAAACACTTGATATTAAGCTCTAGTTATAGCAAGTTGGTAGCCAATAAGTAGGTATAAAACCTACTTCTCAAATACCCCCAAACTTAAACTATTGCTTGCTCTCATGCAACAAACACATATGCGACCTACATGCTATGCAAACTACGCTACGATGAACATGAATCCCATATTTCAGTCAAGTTATGAATTCCAATAAGATGTGCCTCAGAAAAATCACAAGATCTATGAACACAGCCTCAAACCAAGCTAAAGTCATAAAGACATACAATCTAAAAATCTAAACCCGTCGACAAAGATGTAGTATGTGTGTGCTATATCCACAAATAAGCTTGCTACAGGTAAAAATTCCACATGCTATGCTTCTAAGAAGTAAAAATAAGGCTTTAAGTCTAGAAAACTGAGACATATGAAATAACAACCAATCCAACACATCAATCCAAACTAAAGGTCAACAAAGGGCTTATTTTGCTTTTATTCACTCACGAGGGTGATATTCGCACATTCCCGTGGTTACACCCGACTGTGGAAGGGCAAACCCTCTTAGCATTTTTAATGATATCCACTTAACGAGCTTTCGACCAACGACTCCCAAACCAAAAGGCTTTAGGGCGCTGGGTGTAAAGACAATCCCCTATGGCGTACTTGCTCTAATATCAAAGGCCACAGGACAGAGCTAGTCAAGATGTTTAATCTATTTTTTTCTTTTTCTCATTTTCTTTTATTTTCTTTTTCTTATTAGCATGCATACCCAATGTTTTCCCCCAAACTTGAATTTCTGTGTCATTATGGTCATTACTCATTTTCTACAAAATTCTATTTTTAAAAATAGATTTTCCCCCTAGAAGACAAGCATGTGCTAATCTAAACCACAGGCAAATAATAACAAAATTGTGCTATCCGGTAACATCCAAGTACAGGTAAAGACTACTTCATGTATGAACCTATGACTAAGCTTAACTATCAACAGTGTTCAAAAATCTATAAAATTTCAATATCATCATCGGCCAGACTAGAATTCAACAGACTAATCATGGGATCATGAAATGCAATGCAACTACGCAAATAACTAAGTAAACAAATAAAAGAAAACTGAAAAAATATCATGCAAAATTAACTAATAAGTAATAAAATGCAGACTAAGATACAACCTAAACATGCACTACTACTGTATGCAACTAACTATAATGCATTCTACTAACTACAACCCAATACCCCCAAACTTAATATAGACATTTCCCTCAATGGAGATAAAGGGTTAGAAAAACTCCCCTAGGTATCGGTATGGCCACCCGACTGTGACTCGGATGGTGAATATGGCGGCGGATAAGGCATGGCGGAGTCGAACACTGGGAAAACCACAATCGTACCCTGCTGAGAAAATGCCTCACCCAGGGCATGAGACAATCCCTCTATATAGGCCGTGAAGTTGCAATGTAGAGCATCCATCCTTGCTTGCAGGTGCCTCATCTGGCGATCCTGCCTCGCTGTACTGGCTGGAGGAGGGCCGGCTGCCTCTAATGAGTGTGGTGGAGCCTCTGGTGGAGGAGTAGGCAGTATGAATCCTTTGCCTCTAGGATGATCCTTGCCACCATCCCACTCTGCATATTTCTTGATCGTGGCATAGGTGATGTCCTGGCTCGACATCTGCACTTGCTCGTCATCCAATTCAACCCCCGCCTGTGCACATAGATGCGTCACAACTGATGCATGCGGTATCCCACCAGTGGTACAGCCTCGCATGTATCGCAGTATAGACTGATGTAGCAAGTGTCCAACATCGATATACTTTCTGGTGATGATCCCCCACAGAATAATGGCTCTATCAGCTGTAATGTCATGCTGGTGAGTAGAAGGCATCAGATTTGTGCAGATAAAATTATTCCACGCCTTTGCATATCGATTCAGTGCTGCGCTGGGGAAGTTGGTTTTCGTATCTGTGCCCGGCTTAATATTCCACTAGGTGCCTGGCACGCATAAATTATTGATCACCATATCCAAGTCGGTCTCAAACCGTTCAGCAACAACCCATTTTTCTTGGCCAACTTGGAGAGTAGGCAAACTAAACACTTCACGAATCACCGACGGAAGATAATTGACTTATTTGCCCCTGATGAATGAAATACCACTTTGTGTCTCCCTGGCGTTTGCATATAATTCCCACACAATAGCCGACGGTGCAGCCGCAGGTGTTATCACAACCCCAAACCAAGCTCTCTCTCTGATCATAGCAAGCATTCCACATCTTCCTTGGTGTGCCTGAGGCCTCGTTCCTGTACAAAAGACTTTGGCACCGTCTTGTAATATTGAGTCTGCGCCAACAGGTTAATGAACCTGGACGTGTCCAGAATATTCTCGTCCTGGTGACTGTCAAAGGATGACGACGGAGTGACTGACCGAGCCCTCTTTGGTCACATGATATTTTACATAAAATTGTGAAATCAAATTATCCAATTCGAAAACAACCACCAAATATGCCTCTGAACCCCAACACTGCCTCTGAAATCCCTTCTCTCTGCAAACCCTAATTGATGCAAATAATCCCCCAATCCTTAATTTCTGAAGCCCTGTATCTGTAAACCCTAACTCTGTGGATGAAATTAGAACTAGACTGATTGTATGGTGGAAGCTAGGATTAGGGTTATATGAAAATTTTTGAGTGAGAGGTATTGGGGGTAAGTAATCTGATGTAGTGGAGATAATGAAGGGTTGTAAAGGAGATCGTGGAAGTGATTATAGATGAGGGAGTGGATCGATTCTATGGGGATGAAGGATGGTTGGATTTGAATATGAGTAGGCTAGGTATTGAGAATGAGAGGGACTAGGCTTAGGAGTTTATGATATGCGATGTTCTGATAAAAAGATTCGACCAAATGAAGATATTGTATAAGGGCTGGATTAAATTTTTAAAAAATTTAAACCGACAGCTATTTCTGGGTATTGGCGCGGGCGCGCTGGATTTGGCTTAGACTATGGCGCGGCCGCGCTGCCTTGGTTCCTGCACTGAACTTTCTGCACCAATAGTGAACTAAGCATCCAACTAGCATGTGAACTTTATTTCCTGCATAACAGGCATTCATAAATTAGACATAAATTTATTCCATACTCAAAATTGGACTATGTAAGCTGTATGTATTTATCATCAAAAATGCTATATGTGAAACCTTTCTATACTATATGCAATATGCTTTTAAGTCAAAAAAATTCAGAATTAAACATGGGGGGAAGAAATAGAGATATCTAACAAGAATTAAACGGGAGGGAGAAGAGAATGGATGGGTTGCCTCCCATCGAGCGCTTGTTTATAATCAAGTAGCTCGACTTTCTCTGATTTTCTCACGTAGTAGAAAGGGTCATGGAGGCTTTTTGTCGGTCGACTTCGCCCCCAAAGTAGTGCTTCAACCTCTGCCCATTAATCTTGAATGGCTTGTCCGGGTCTTGGTAGAAAATCTCAACTGCACCGTGTGGATATATGGTTTTCACCGTGAATGGTCTCGACCATCTCGACTTGAGTTTGCCTAGGAAAAGTCTAAGACATGAGTTGAACAACAACACAGCTTGCCCCGGCTTGAATTTCCTATCTATGATTTTACGGTCATGCCACTTCTTCACTTTCTCCTTGTACAATTTTGAATACTCATAAGCTTGTAGTCGGAATTCATCAATCTCATTTAATTGGAGAAGTCGCTTCTCCCCTGCGGCTTTGAGATCGAATTTCATCTTTTTAATGGCCCAGTAGGCCTTATACTAAAGTTCCATGGGAAGATGGCAGGCTTTCCCATATACCAGCTGATATGGTGACATCCCAAGTGGTGTCTTATATGCAGTCCTATATGCCCACACTTCATCATCGAGTTTAAGTGACCAATCTTTCCTCGTAGGATTGACAATTTTCTCCAAGATCCGCTTTACTTCATGATTAGAGACCTGCTTGACCATTCGTTTAGGGATGGTAGGCCGTGGCGACACGGTGATTCACCCCATACTAAGCCAATAATGTTGTAAACTGTCTGTTGCAGAAGTGGGTGCCTTCGTCACTAATGATAGCCCTAGGTGTCCCGAATCTTGTGAATATACTCTTTTATAGAAATCTCAAGACTACCTTAGCATCATTCGTTGGCAAGACCGCTACTTCAACCCACTTGGAGACATAGTCTACCGCCAGTAAAATGTATAGATTTTTGCACGATGAAACAAATGGCCCCATGAAGTCTATACCCCAAACGTCAAATATCTCAACCTCTAATATCATGTTTGTGACACCCCCAAATACGGGTCCCAAGAACCTCAGACTTGGTACGTTACGGTACTTCATTATCATACATATTCTATCATCTAATGCGAAACTAATAAACATATATTGTTTATTTTACATGATTCTATAACATTTTCTGTGACGCCCCCAAAATAGGTTCAATACACAACCCACCTATTATGGGTTGCCAAGAAATACATGGTACAGAATCCAAATACAAATCTTCAAATTCTAACTTTTAAACTGTCGTACAAAATACGACCACAGTTAAACTGTGAGTTTCAATACAAATACAATTGATACCAACTGTGACTCGTGTCCCAACCTTGGATAGCACCTCACCCTATTTGGGTTACCAAAATCAATGGTTAAATGGCGTATACAATACGACACACACATTTAAATTTCTCAATACAATTATATATTGTCATGCTATTTTATAATGTATTGAGAAACTCAATAGTCACCGACCATTACTCTATTCCCTTGTTATCCCCGCTCGACCCCGCTACACTCTTATTACCTGAAAAAGAATTGTGAAGCAAAAGGGTGAGCACAAAAAGCCCAATAAAGAGAATTTTGACTAAAGATAATCAAATTATCAATAGCATTCGTCAGTAATGAATCAGAGATTTAGAACGTGTGGTAGATGATAAAAGTTTTCAACCATAGTTGCAGCGAAACAAGCAATCCATTAGAAGAGTCAAATAGACCATAATGTCTATTATCTTCTCCATGTTAAAAGTCCACCAACAATTTTTTATCCTTGTAACATCAATTAACAATTCCTCTCCACAATTATGAAAATAGTTCATGATCATAATCATGTTGATAAATTCCTCTTCGCACCCAGGACGAAGATAATTTTTATCATCTGTCTTTACCTAAAACACCAAAGATCATGGTTATACCAAATCACAGTTTTTTTACATAATCATGCTAATCAATTCATCTTTGCACTACGGGCCAAAGATATTCAACAATTAATCATTCATCTTTGCACTACAGGCCAAAGATATTCATCAATAGCTCATCTTTGCACTACAGGCCAAATATATTCACAAATCAACCGCTCATCATTGCACTACAGGCCAAAGATATTCAAATCCCAAAGAAATATCTAATCATTTCAGAATTTATAGAAACAACATTTATAACCATGTTGATCAATTCACCTTTGCACTTAAGCTAAATATATTCAATTGTAAACTCAATGGTCATGATCATACCAGTCAACAATTTAACTTTGCACTACTGGCCAAAGAGAACCCATAGTCATGATTATACCAATAATCTACCCATCCTTACACTCAAGTCAAAGAGAATTTCCATCACCATGATTATAAAAATGTTATATATGACAATAAGAACAATATAATCAAAATATGGATCTAATTTCAAGAGTAAGATTCATAAATCAAAGATAACTTGGACAAGAAAAAAATATATTATATTTTTTTTACCGTGAATAGTACCCCGTGAATAGTAACTCATAAATAGTAACTCACGAATAGTAACTCATAAATAGTAACTCGTAAATAGTAACCCATGAATAGTAAGTCATGAATAGTAACCCATGAATAGTGACTCGTGAATAGTAACTCGTAAATAGTAACTCGTAAATAATAACTCCGACATGAAAAGGTAAAATTTTCATAATAAAGTTCGGACCAATATTCCGATGAAAATGATATTTGATGAAGCGCAAAACTCAAAGAATTTCTGATCATTTGAGAAATTATAGAAGCAATACTTACCGTAGTAAGTTTAAATATAGGAATATGAAATGAAATGTTATAACTTTCATAATATGGAATATGAAAGAAAATAATATTCTATATAAATATTGAAAGAAAATAACATCATTTACGAGAAAAATAATATCCTTTACCAAAATACCCTTTACCATCCCTTACGAATACGAAAGCAATAATACCCCTTACGAGTATAAAATCACGTCCTTTACCAAAATACCCTTTCACAAAAATATTATCATTTACTAAAAAAAAAAATATCATTTATGAAAAATAACCTCTTTTACGAAATATAATAACATCCCTTACAACAATGATACCCCTTACCTTAGTAGAAGAATAGTTTTGACTGGAATATCGGATATTATGCTGAGAAAAATCTTGCATCGTAATCCACACTCAAAATACTCTTATCCTCACAAGAAATACGCTCAACATTATAGAGAGAAAATTTTCCGATTCTGGTGTGATTTTTCATTTCTAACTAAGCACCCTATTTATAGGAAAATGCCAGAACACTAAAACAGACTAAATGAACCAACGTAGGCTTTTCAAGCCTCCACCTTTGAAATTTATTCTTAGCAAAAATTTTAGCATTTTACAACAAACAAAAGGACAAGAATGGGCCCCACCCATTCTAGAAAATCTCCACCAAAATGTTTTAAATTTAAACAATATTCAGAAACTTCAATAATTCATAATAAATAGCTCATTTATCAGAAATATATGAACTTTATGTCTATTTCATATAAAATTTAATTCTCTACAACTTTGTAGAAAAAAGTTTTTCCAAATTCCAAACGAAAAATGACCCAAATTTACATACAGGTGATTTTTCCACACCTACATTCTAACAACGGAGCAATCCAATTTTGAAAAATCAACATCATCATATTTCACACACAAGTGGGGCCCACCCAATTAGAAAAATCCTTCACCAAATTTTCCCACATGTTTATATAATATATATATATATATATTAAAATACAAAAAAAAATCAATTTCATTTTTCTCTCTTCCACCTTATTTTATTTTTATAACATCAATTTATTATAAAAATATTACCATTTAAATAATAAAATTATATTATTATCTTATCACATTATACTATTATAATGTAATATTATAATAATATATTTGAATAACTATTTTATCGAAGAAGATAAAATATCAACTTTCAACAATTATATCTTTTGCTAAAAATTCCACCATTTTTATCAAAATTGAATAAATATTTACTTATCATTTTATCAATAATTAATTATTATTCACAAATAATATTACAGAATCACAATAATGACAATCAGGTCGTTCCCAGGAAAGAGGGAGCTTTCCGATAAGGATTTCTCCTTACTGGCGCGCAATTAGATTAACTAACCCCTTTCCTAGACAGAACTTTCTAGACATTGCCAATAATGCTGTCTAATAATATTATTCAAATAATATGAATTATTAATTTGATAATGTAAAATACTGTGCAGTGGTTACTGTGATAATTATTGAATCAATAATATAAAATATTAACGTAGCAATTATTGATATAAAATATCAACGTAGTAATTATTGATATAAAATATCAACGTAGCAATTATTGAATCAATAATGCAAATTATTGAACAGTAATTACTGTAACAATTATTAAGTAAGTGTCTTCTTACGTAAGAATCAATAATTAGAAATTACTGTGCAATACTGTGTGCTACTGTACAACAACGCGTATTATTATTTTTTAACCACCGGGTATTTCAATAGTTTAACGGTAAAAGTTTTGCCGTTATTATTATTATTATTATTTTATAAAAAGGTTACTTCTGTCGCTTTCTATATCCGAAAATTATTCCGCTGTGGGCCACCAAAGACTGCGCCATCGTACGAATATTCTCCGACAAAAAAAATATTCCACGACCAAACGAATATTCCCCGACAACAATGAATATTTTATAACATCTTGCTTACTTTGTAAACTTTACATATATCACCCTTAACTTTAACCTTTTATCAATTTAACTATTTACTGAATAATAATAATAAGAAGAAAAATTGAATACTTTTATTGCATAAAATTTGGGGTCTTACATTCTACCTTCCTTATAAAATTTTGTCCCCGAAATTTACGTACCTGGTAATTCGAAGATGCGAGAATACCTTGCTTTCATTCTAGATTCTGTCTCCCCAGTCATTTCTTCTGTATCATGATTTCTCCCTTGCACATTCTAGAATATAGCTTCAAAACAATGGTTAATTGACATATCACAATTTGTCAATTTATTAAGTAAGTAAATTCAGCTTAGGTAAGTCACATACTAGCGAAGTATATTACTCGTCTCTCCCCTCATAGTTCTAGACTCAGACCTCCGCCAGCGACCATATCCATAAGCTTTGATACCATTTGTGACTCATATCCCAAACTTGGACAGCACCTCACAATGATACCTATCAGTTTGCCACCGTTATTAACGGCGTCCCCTACGGAGAGTCTGGCTTCGGTGCATCCCACACAAGGAGTCACCAGATAAAGGCTCGGTGCTCTTTACTTATGGCTCTTATACCAACTGTGACTCATATCCCAACCTTGGATAGCACCTCACCCTATTTGGGTTACCAAAATCAACGGTTAAATGACGTATACAATACGACACACACATTAAAAGTTCTCAATATAATTATATATTGTCATGCAGTTTTATAATGTATTGAGAAACTCAACAGTCACCGACCATTACTCTATTCCCTTGTTATCCCCGCTCGACCCCGCTACACTTTTATTACCTAAAAGGAATTGTGAAGCAAAAGGGTGAGCACAAAAAGCCCAGTAAAGACTATTTTGACTAAAGATAATCAAATTATCAATAACATTCGTCAGTAATGAATCAGAGATTTAGAATATATGGTAGATGATAAAAGTTTTCAATCATAGTTGTAGCGTAACAAGCAATCCATTAGAATAGTCAAATAGACCATAATGTCTGTTATCTTCTCCATGTTAAAAGTCCACCAACAATATTTCATCCCTATAACATCAATTAAAAATTCCTCTCCACAATTATGAAAATAGTTGATGATCATAATCATGTTGATAAATTCATCTTCGCACCCAGAACGAAGATAATTTCCATCACCTGTCTTTACCTGAAACACCAAAGATCATGGTTATACCAAATCAGAGCTCCTTTACAAAATCATGTTAATCAATTCATCTTTGCACTACGGGCCAAAGATATTCAACAATTAATCATTCATCTTTGCACTACAGGCCAAAGATATTCATCAATGGCTCATCTTTGCACTACAGGCCAAATATATTCACAAATCAACCGCTCATCTTTGCACTACAGACCAATAATATTCAAATCCCAAATAAATATCTAATCATTTCAGAATTTATAGAAACAACATTTATAACCATGTTGACCAATTCACCTTTGCACTTAAACTAAAGATATTCAATTGTAAACTCAATGGTCATGATCATACCAGTCAACAATTCAACTTTGCACTACTGGCTAAAGAGAACACATAGTCATGTTCATACCAATAATCTACCCATCCTTACACTCAAGTCAAAGAGAACTTCCATCACCATGATTATAAAAATGTTATATACGACAATAAGAACAATATAATCAAAACATGAATCTAATTTCAATAATAAGATTAATAAATCAAAGATAATTTGGACAGGAAAAAAATATATTATATTTTTTTTATCGTGAATAGTACCTCGTGAATAGTAACCCATGAATAGTAACTTGCGAATAGTAACTCATAAATAGTAACCCATGAATAGTAAAATGTGAATAGTAACTCATGAATAATAACTCGTAAATAGTAACTCCGAAATGAATAGGTAAAATTTTCAAAATAAAGTTCGGACCAATATTCAGGTAAAAATGATATTTGATGAAGCGCAAAACTCAAAGAATTTCTGATCATTTCAGAAATTATAGAAGCAATACTTACCGTAGTAAGTTTAAATATAGGAATATGAAATGAAAAGTTATAACTTTCATAATATGGAATATGAAATAAATAATATTCTATATGAATATTGAAAGAAATAACATCATTTACGAAAAAAAATAGCATCCTTTACCAAAATACCCTTTACCATCCCTTACAAATACGAAAACAATAATACCCCTTACGAGTATAAAATCACATCCTTTACCAAAATACCCTTTCACAAAAATATTATCATTTACGAAAAAAATAATATCATTTATGAAAAATAACCTCTTTTACGAAACATAATAACATCCCTTACAACAATGATATCCCTTACCTTAGTAGAAGAGTAATTTTGACTGAAATATCGGATATTATGTTGAGAAAAATCTTGCATCGTAATCCACACTCAAAATACTCTTATCCTCATAAGAAATACGCTCAACATTATAGAGAGAAAATTTTCTGATTCTGGTGTGATTTTTTATTTCTAACTAAGCACCCTATTTATAGAAAAATGTCAGAACACCAAAACAGACTAAATGAACCAACGTAAGCTTTTTAAGCCTCCACCTTTGAAATTTCTTCTTAGCAAAATTTTTAGCATTTTACAACAAACAAAAGGACAAGAGTGGGGCCCACCCATTCTAGAAAATCTCCACCAAAATATTTTAAATTTAAACAATATTCAAAAACTTCAATAATTTATAATAAATAACTCATTTATCAGAAAAATATGAACCTTATGTCCATTCCATATAAAATTTAATTCTCTACAACTTTGTAGAAAAAAGTTTTTCCAAATTCCAAACGAAAAAATAACCCAAATTTACATACGGGTGATTTTTCCACACCCACATTCTAACAACGGAGCAATCCAACTTTGAAAAACCAACATCATCACATTTCACACACAAATGGGGCCCACCCAATTAGAAAAATCCTCCACTAAATTTTTTCACATGTTTATATAATATATATATATATATATATATATATATATATATATATATTAAAACATAAAAAAATTTCAATTTCATTTTTCTTTCTTCCACCTTATTTTATTTTTATACCATCAATTTATTATAAAAATATTACCATTTAAACAACAAAATTATATTATTATCTGATCACATTATACTATTATAATATAATATTATAATAATATATTTGAATAAATATTTTATCGAAGAAGATAAAATATCAACTTTCAATAATTGTATCTTTTGCTAAAAATTTCATCATTTTTATCAAAATTGAATAAATATTTACTTATCATTTTATCAATAATTAATTATTATTCATAAATAATATTACAGAATCACAATAATAACAACCAGGTCGTTTCAAGGAAAGAAGGGGCTTTCCGATAAAGATTTCTCTTTACTGGCGCGCAATTAGATTAACTAACCCCTTTCCTAGACAGAACTTTCTAGACATTGCCAATAATGCTGTCTAATAATATTATTCAAATAATATAAATTATTGATTTGATAATGTGAAAAACTGTGCAGTGATTACTGTGACAATTATTGAATCAATAATATAAAATATTAACGTAGCAATTATTGATATAAAATATCAACATAGCAATTATTGATATAAAATATCAACGTAGCAATTATTGAATCAATAATACAAATTATTGAACAGTAATTACTGTAACAATTATTGAGTAAGTGTCTTCTTACGTAAGAATCAATAATTATAAATTACTGTGCAATACTGTGTGCTACTGTGCAACAACGCGTATTATTATTTTTTAACCACCGGGTATTTCAACAGTTTAACTGTAAAAGTTTTGCCGTTATTATTATTATTTTTTTTATAAAAAGTTTACTTCTGTCGCTTTCTATATCTGACAATTATTCCGTTGTGGGGTTCACCAAAGACTGCGCCGTCGTACGAATATTTTTCGATAAAAAGAATATTCCACGACCAAACTAATATTCCCCGATAACAATGAATATTTTATAACCACTTGCTTACTTTGTAAACTTTACGTATATCACCCTTAACTTTAATCTTTTATCAATTTAACCATTTACTAAATAATAATAAGAAGAAAAATTGAATACTTTTATTTCATAAAATTCGGTGTCTTATATTTTCCCAGGTTTATTAACCTTAACTGAATACATACATTCAACATTACAAAAGGTTTACATAAGATAACTAAAAAGTTATTTTGCATAACACTCTAATCTTGTCATTTTCTTGTGTCTCTGTCTTTAATCCTGAAACATTCGTCTTAATCTAAAATGTGTTATCATGATATAGCAAGAGTGAGCAACTACTTTGCTTAGCAAATTTAAATATAATAAAGATATATCATGATTGAAGAAAAGAGTATAGCTTTCTGAATTTTCAACAATATATAACAATTTTGAAAGATTAAGAATTAAATTTCAATAATTGAATGATTGAATCAATAATGTTGGGTGGTCAACAATGACCATTAACAAATTTAACTGAACCTTATGGTAATGAAGGTGATCAACCTTTCATACCCGATGAACATATGCAATTTGCACTAAGTGCAAATTAATAATCAGAGATGTGGAATAATTGTAAATAATTAAACCACTAGCATGCTTGAAACATAATAACTCAAGTTTGAGTTAGGAAACTTGCAATAAATGCGAATATTCAATAATAATCTTATATGTGGATTAATCAACAATAATTATCCACTACCATGCTTGAACAATAATAACTCGAGTTTGAGTTAGAGAACTTGCCTATTCGACAAGCTACGGCTTATTAGCTTTAATTAAAACTTTTTAAATGACCTAACATTGATAATATAGATCTATCAATTAGTACTGCGTATAATTGTCCATCTATACGTTTACTTGTACTATTATTTAATAAATAATTCAATCACAAAGTACACATATATAATGTACTATCATTAATCCTATATGATATTTAATTGATCTTAGGTTAATGATTTAATAATTAATAAGGCTTTTATTAGGTGATAAACACTTATTAGATCTTTAAACAATTTATTATAATTGTTTAATTAAGGAGTTATTTAAATTTCTTTAATTGATAACTCCCTCTTCATTTGTTTACTATTTAATATTAATTAAATAGTAATTAATTAATTACCTTTAGTTATTATTTAATAATAAATAATAACCAATTATAACTCCTTACTATTTAATGTTAATTAAATAATGGATAATTAAATTATTATTTGTCTTTAATAATAACTAATTAATTCCTTATCCTTGAATAATAAATAATTTATTTATTTACTTCATTAGTCTTTAATTATTCCTTATTATTATTTAAAGAATAATTAATTAATATTTATCCTTATTTATTATTTAATGTTAATTAAATAATAAATAATTAATTCACTTAATAAATCTTTAATTATTCTTTCTTATTAAATTAAGAATAATTAATACTTGTTCTGATTTATTATTTAATGTTAATTAAAAAATAAATAATTATTTTTATAAACTTTTATGTCAATGTAAGTAGGTAATTACTTTATTATTACTTAATCTTACTTAAATATTCTTTAATCATTATTTAATATTATTTAAATAATTAATTATTTAATTATTTAACTCTAATTATTGTTTAGTCTTAATTAAATAATAAATAGTTATTTTATTAACATTAACTCTACTTAATTATTACTTAATATCATTTAAATAATAATTAAATAGTTAATTACATTTAAGTTTATATGTAATTAGTTTACTAGCCCATTAGTGGCTTTAAAAGTTATTTATTATAATTATTCATTTTCCATTCAATTTCTACTATTACTATAATTTTCGCCCAAAATTTTAGATTTGGGGTCCTTTACGGAAACACTTGTAAAACGAGATCTACAAATTGGATTTAGGTTCCGTCAAATGCTTTGGATTTGTATCTTCCTGAATTATAGTTTCCATTTATCAAACATCAAATTCGGATCTGTTTAGATCCCAGAAATCAGGGTTAAAGTGATTGATCAGTAAGAATGTTTACAACAGTTGGTTCATTTTTTCAGATGTGGGGGGGGGGGGGGGGTCCTTCACGGAAACGCTTGTAACTCGAGATATACATCTCGGATTTAGGTCAACTCGAGATATACATCTCGGATTTAGGTCAAATTGGTATCTCTGGATTCGTATTTTCTCGAACTACAATATTTATATATCAAACACAAAATTTGAGTCTATTTTGGTTACCGAAAATATCCCAGAAGTTGCTGATCAGTAGCATGATTCCAACAATTGGGTAGTTTGGGATTAAATTCATAACTTGCGCATTTTTAAACATATTTGAGTGCTTCCAAAGGGATTTTGCTCTTAACTCATGTATCTAGCATATCAAGAAAGAAAATCTCAAATATCACTTGAAGATTTCAACATGCACATGTTATAGCACACTAGTTAAATAAAAATTCCCCAAAAATCCATCTGACTTTCTTTTCCCAAACTTTTTCATATGAACTCATACAAATCCTCAAGTTTAACTTATTAAACTCAAGATCTAGCATTCTAACATGATATTAACCATAAAAAACATGCAACCCAAAGAATCTAACATAGAATACATAGAGCATGCATGCATAAGCTTTTTCTCTACCTATTTTGTACAAATGTCTCTTTTCTCTATTTTGATCTAACTTTCAACTTTAAAAAAAATATTTTGATCCTAATATAAAACACTTATACTCATATAGATGAAGAGTTTTTAAAGATCAAACATAAGGCTTCTTGTTTCATCAAAATCTAACAAAATAAGTAATCTAAACTTGAAAATTTTTAGAATCATTACCTAGTTCTTCTTGCTATTCTTCTTATCCTTCCAAAGTAGCTTAGATGATTAGCATGAATGAAGATCTAAGCTCTCTTTTCCCTCCTTGAGCTGCCGAAATGGGTCCCTCCCTCTTTCTCTCTATATTTTCTTTTTCTTTTGCTAAGTAGCTTGGAAGTAAAAGGAATAAAATATGAAAGAGAATGAAATGAACTTGGTTGATGTATTTTTATTATGTTAGTAGATATACATTGTATATATATCTATTATATCTCTCGACACTCATCTCTCTCTTGCTTAATCATTACAAGTGTTTCTTACACTCCACCTCTTGCTTGCACAATTGACTAAAGTTGTTGGTTAAATAATAATTGGACACCTAAGTTGAGTGTAAGGTGAGTTAAACCAACTTGTGAACTAAAATAATTTAACCCACATGCTCTCCTCCTTTCTCCTTCTTGGCCGAAATTTTGGGCCTTTCCTCCCCATTTGGTTTAATTTTTAATGCTCCATTTTACTTAATCAAATGTCCCAAAAAGTCCTACACTTGTTGGGTTTAGTTTGGGTTACTCATTTAACCTTTTGGGCTTCTAAATTAATTTCTATTGGACTTGCAATATTACTTATTTTGCTTACTAGTTAAAATAAGCTTGGGCTTCCTCTCATAATTAAATTGGGTCATCACTATATTGCTCCATACATAATATTGGGCTAATTTAATAATTTAATTGCCCTTAAATCAATTTATCTACAAGTCCTATGCTTAATTAAAATAAGTGGGCTTGTTTAAATCAATTACCCTCCTTAGCCCACTAAATTTATTATTTCTTGAACTAATGCTCATTATTATTGATATTTTCATATTATTATTCCTCAATAATATTAATTCATTTACATAACCCAATTACACTTACCATATTCAAATTAATTGAATATGTCATTAGGGTTAAATAATACCCTACACTTGATGGCTTAGTTGAGCTACCTTATCTAATGTGTTGGGCTCTCTAATTACGTCCTTGAGCTATGAATATTATCATGGTCCAACACTCTTAATTATATCCTACCCTAAGTATTAAATTAGGGTTTTCATTTTCCCATATTTGAAAATAAATTTCTTACTCATGCCTTTTTAATTTCCTAACCCAACTAGACTTAGTTTAATTAGGCTTTAAAATTAATTATTTGAGATATATAAAATAAATCTCTTAGGGTTAGTATATATTTTATATACTAACATTCTCCCATATTATAACCCCTTAGGTTATTTAATTATCATACCTAATATATATTTTAGGTTACATAATTTAATTCTTAATTCTCTTTATATACACAATAAATGTATAAATATTAAATAATGTATATTTATTTAATCATACACATAGTTCACATAAATCATAACATATTCCACTTCTAAGTTCAATTTTGACTTTTCTCTATAAAAGTCAACCATTGACTTTAACCAAAAAGTTAACCCTTATACATTTTGTGTTTATTGTCTTTTCTGACTAAACTTGACGTTCTGAACGCAACCGAGCAGTCTGCGCTTCAAAATTCTATCTCTAACTCAAATTTTGAGTTTTAACTTACTCCATTTTTATTGCTAATCATATTAGCTAATAGCTCTATGCCTATTCATCTTCTTATTTGCCAGTCAAGGCTAACATTCAAGCTATGCTAATTACTAACATAGTCTTAACTTGATTCTCATATCCTAAACTTAATTCATCATTCCGTTTGCTAAAATATATAGCACCTTACTAAGTATGTATAAAATATATAACACCTTACTAATTATGTATATTTTTAACCTCATAGTATCTCTTCATGTGATTTTTTTTTATTCCCTTAATAAAATTTTCACATGCATCATTATAACATTTCTTAGACCAATCAGTTCGCATCGAATTTATAGGTATCGTAATACCTTATCCTTAATATTTCTTCAAGTACATATTAATTCATTTCTAGGATTTTGAAATTTTGTAACCCATATTTTCTTTATAACCTAAGAATAGCAAACCATATAGGTTTTACTTGAAATTTTTTAAATAAATCCTCAAATTCTCACCTAGATTTTATTCTTTAACCTTTACTCTAATCATTCAAGATTTTATAAATTTTCTGGTTATCACAATGTTTAAGGGCATCTCATTCCTCTTGGATATGTTTCCGACCTGCTGGCATCTATCACATTTCTGCACAAAGTTATAATCATCTTTAAAGAGTGTCGGCCCATAAAATCCTGCTTGAAGTACCTTGGCTGTTGTCCTCTCTCCCCCATAGTGTCCCCCGTAGACTGATACATGGCAACCCTGGAGTATGCTCTTCGTCTCATTGTCTGGGATACACCGCTTGATCATTCTGTCTGCGCACTGCTTAAACAGATAGGGCTCGTCCCACATGTACCATTTGACATCATGTAAAAACTTTTTCTTTTGGAGTCTTGTCAAATCATGAGGTAGAATGTTGCTCACCAAAAAGTTTGCAAAATCAACAAACCACGACATTTCTCCTTGCACCACAAACAGCTGTTCGTCCGGGAAGGACTCATTAATCATAACTCCATTGTCCTTGTCCTTTCTCGGATTCTCTAGTCAGGACAAGTGGTCCGCCACTTGGTTTTCAGTACCCTTTCTGTCTTTTATTTCCAAATCAAATTCCTGCAGAAGAAGAATCCATCGAATGAGACGGGGCTTGGCATCCTTCTTAGAAATCAAATACCGGATGGTAGCATGATCGGTATACACTAATACTCTCGTGCCAATCAGGTATGATCGTAATTTATCGAATGCATACACCACTGCTAATAGCTTATTCTCTGTGGTAGTGTAATTGAGCTGAGCATCCGTCAAGGTCTTATTGGAATAGTAGATGACGTGAAAAATCTTTTGCCTGCGTTGCCCCAAAAAAACTCCCAAGTGAAGTCACTCGCATCACACATCAGTTCAAAAGGTAGGGACCAGTTGGGCGCTGTGATAATCGATGCTATAGTCAATCTTTTCTTTAAGTGCTCAAACGCTACCAAACACTCCTCTTCAAACTAAAAAGGGACATCTTTCTCAAGAAAACTGCATAATGGCTTTGTGATCTTCGAGAAGTCCTTTATGAACCGACGATAGAACCACGCATGTCCAAGGAAACTGAGGACCCCCTTCACTGAAGTCGGTGGCGGTAAGCTCTCAATAGTCTCCAGCTTTGCTCTGTCAACCTCCAATCCTTTCCCTAAAACCTTGTGCCCGAGGATAATTCCTTCTTGTACCATGAAATTTCACTTTTCCCAATTCAGTACTAAGTTGGTCTCAACACACCTCTGTAATACCATAACCAAATTCTCCAAGCATCTGTCAAATGAGTCCCCAAAGACTGAAAAGTCATCCATGAAGACCTCCATATTCTGCTCAACCATATCGGAGAATATGGCCATCATACATCTCTTAAATGTGGCCGGAGCGTTGCATAAGCCGAAAGACATCCTCCTGAACGCAAAAGTTCCATAGGGGCACGTGAGGGTAGTCTTTTTCTGATCTTCTAGGGCTATAATTATCTGATTATACCTCAAATATCTATCTAAGAGGCAGTAGTAGTCATGTCCCACCAACCTATCCAAGATCTGATCAATGAAAGGGAGAGGGAAATGGTCCTTTCTGGTAGCCTTGTTCAGGTTGCGATAATCCAAACAGACTCTCCACCCTGTGACTGTTCGGGTAGGTATTAATTCATTGGACACTACAGTCATGCCTTCCTTCTTCGGAACGCATTGCAGCGGACTCACCCATGAGCTGTCTGATATTGGGTATATGATGCCGGCATCCAACCACTTCAGGATTTCTTTCTTGACGACCTCTTTCATTATAGGATTTAATCTCCTCTATTGCTCTACTGTTGGCTTACTGTCATCCATAAGAACTATCTTATGCATACAGAATGAGGGGCTTATCCCCTTGATATCTGCTATGGTCCACCCAATAGCAGATTTAAATTCCCGTAACACCCGTAGCAGCTTACTTTCCTGACAAAATATTAGGGCAGAGGCAATAATAAAATGCAACTTGGATGATTCATCAAAAAATGCGTACCTTAGATGATTAGGAAGAGGTTTAAGGTCAAGAGTAGGAGGCATCTCAAGAGAAAGTTTAAGACGCTCTGATGTCTCCCCAGTGGTCCTAGTGGTTCAATCGGAATCTTGAATTTTCTCATTTGTGGCAATGTGTTCAGAATTTGGACATATTCCACAACATCTGTATCCTCCATATCGAAATCCTCTGATAATGCACTCTCTAAAGGATCACTGTTCACTTGTTTGGCCTCCTCATTCACTACCCTGTCGACTGCATCAATCCGAAAAGATTCTTCTTCATCAGTGGAAAACTTCATAGCTTTGAAAACATTAAAAGTAACCTCTTAGTCTTGAACTCTCATCATAAGTTCTCCCTTTTGTACATCGATGAGAGTTCGTCTAGTAGCTAGGAAGGGTCTACCCAAGATGATCAGCATGTCCTTGTCTTCCTCATAGTCAAGAATGATAAAGTCGATGGGGAAAATAAATTTATCCACCTTGACTAAGATATCCTCTACAATACCCCTCGGATAAGTGATAGATCTGTCGGCAAGCTGAAGTGATATGTTTGTCGGCTTAGGAGCCGACAATCCCAACTGTGTAAACACCGAGAGAGGCATAAAGTTGACCCCGAAGTCACATAAACACTTATTGAAGGACAACTTCCCAATGGAGAAAGGTATCGTGAAACTTCTGGGATCCTTGAGCTTAGGAGGTAGCTTGCGTTGCAAAACCACACTGCACTCTTCAGTTAAAGCAACTGTCTCATAGTCTTCCATTTTCTTCTTTCTCGACAGAATGCCTTTCATGAACTTAGCATAGCTCGGCATTTGTTCCAATGCTTCTGCGAAAAGTTTATTGATTTGCAGCTTCTTAAAAACCTCCAAGAACTTAGCGAACTGTTTATCTAGTTTCTGCTTCTTGAATCTTTGAGGGTATGACACAGGAGGATAGATAACTGGTGGTGTGGCACATGGTTTCTCAACTATTTCTTTCTTCTCTGACTCTACTACAGGCTTCCCATCACTTTCCTCATTCAAAACATCATCAGAATGTTTTGCAGATTGGCGCATGCGCTCTATGTTTCCTTCTTCCTGAGGAGAGGCCACGCCAGGCCCAAATTCTGCAGTCTGCTTTCCACTCCTTAGAGTGATGGCCTGACACTATTCCTTTCTGTTCCTTCTTGGATTTGCCTCCGTATTACTTGGTAGAGCACCTTGAGGTCTGTTATTGAGCATATTGGCCAATTGGCCCATCTGATTCTCCAAAGTTTTGATAGCCACCACTTGGCTCTTTAACATCAACATTAGTTCTTCCATCTCAGATTTCTTTTCTTGTTGCGGAGCAGGAGCTAGATGATGTTGATGTTACTGCTGCTGAAATTCGGGTGGGTGAGACGGTCTAGGAACATACTGATGTTGTGGGTGTTGTGGTTGTTGTTGAGGTTGATGTTGTTGTTGAGCACCTTGATTGTTGCTCCAACTAAAATTTGGATGTTTCTGTTGTTCGGATGGTACGAGTTCTGAAACTGATTGGGTGGCCTTTGGTAGTTACTCAAAAATTGAACCGACTTTGCAGTGATAGCACATTGTTCCGTCGAGTGCAATCCCGCACATAACTCACAGACGAAGGCAACTTGCTGTACTCTGGCCTCGGCCATATAATCAATCTTCTTTAACATCGCCGCCATTTGAGCTGATAATGCCGTGATAGCATCCACTTCCAATACCCCGATAACTTTTGTATGAGGCATTCTAGATGTCAGATTTTTGGAAGTCATTCGCCGCCATGGTCTCTATCAAATCATAAGATTCCTCATAGCTTTTTGCCCATAAAGCTCCTCCTGCGGCTGCATCAATGCTCGGCCTAGATTTCCATCCCAAACCATTGTAAAATATATTGATCACCATCCAATCTGGCATCCCGTGATGAGGACACGTCCTTAGCATCTCCTTATATCTTTCCCAAGCCTCATACTACGATTCTCCTTGTTGTTGCTCAAATTTAGAAAGAGCACTCCTCATCTTCGCAATTTTAGCCATATGAAAGAACTTTGCTAAAAACTTCTGTGCTAAGTCCTCCCAAGTAGTCACCGACCCCTCTAGTAGAGAGTGAAGCCAACTCCTCGCCTTATCCCTCAAGGTGAAATGTGATGCCCGCAGAATAGGTCCAGTCAACCCAACCCATTCTGAGTCACCAAATACATGGTACAGAATCCAAATACAATCTTTTATATCACACGGTCGTGCAAAATACGACCACACAACTGTGAGTGTCAATACAAATATGTAGAAAATATTAACATACAAACTAAGTCCTCATTACAATTATTATCACACTATTTATCAGAGATAGTGAGGACTACTACTGCTCTAACTCGGGCCATCACTTCGTCCCCCGACTAGTTCCTGCGACATTCTCATTTCCTGAAGAGGACAATAGATGAAAAGGGTGAGCTCAACTAGCTCAGTAAAGAATATTATGACTAAGATAATGGAAAATAAATTATCGTTAGTCTTCAACAATTCAGATAAAATATTATTGACAACAAGTTTTAGATCAATATTCGCAGCGAAAATAACAATTCATTAGAAGAGTTAAGTAGAGAATGAAGTCTACTATCTTCTATGATTTAAAAGTCCATTATCAATATTTTATTCCTGTAACATCAACCAATATACATCTCGAATCAAATATTCATCTTTGCACTACAGGCCAAAGATATTCATTTGTATCACCAGTGGTTATGTTCATCTCAACACCTGTTCATCTTTGCACTACGGGCCAAAGATATTCATCAGGTAATCATTCATCTTTTCTCTACAGGCCAAAGATATTCAGTTATATCACCATTTAGTACTAGGATGATTAAAAATAATATAAATAACGAATCCAATAAGATAAAGGACAAAGATTAGGAATTCGTAATTTAGTTTATCCAAGTTCAAAAATATTCCATAATAATACATTGTGGAGCAAAATTCAACAATAAAGCTCAAAACATAGATCCAATCAAAGATAGGAACCTTAACAAGCAACTTGGACAAATAGAAGAAAATTTAATTTTTCTGTGAATAGTGCTGTATACGTGAATAGTGTCGTACACGTGATAGTAACCCCGACGGAAAAAGTAAGAATTTCATAATAAAATCCATGACAATACTTTGGTATAATGATATTGAAAAGAATAACATCATTTACGAAAGAAAATAACATCCCTTACCTTAACCCAAGAGTAGTTTTGACTGGAATATCAGATATTATGTGGATGAAAACTTGCACTGTTATCAACACTCAAAGTATCTAGATACTCACAAGAAATACGTTCGATATTATAGAGAGAAAATTTTCTGATTCTGGTGTGATTTTTATTTCTAACTAAGCACCATATTTATAGGAAAATGTCAGGACACCAATATAGACTTTTGAAACCAACGGAGCATTTCTTCAAAGTTTGGGAAGTTGGTAGTATACCAAGATTGATCAAAGACTTTTCCACCAAAAATCCCACACGCTTTATATAATATAATATATATATATATATATATATTAAAATATTTATTTTTGAAACTTCAATAATTCATAATAAATAGCCCTTTTGTCAGAAAAATATAATTTCTATGTCTTTTCTATAAGAAATTTAATTCTCTACAACTTTGTAGAAGGAAGCTTTTCCAAATTCCCAATCGAAAATGGCCGAAATCCACAAACGGATGATTTTTCACACCGAAATACTGATAAAAACACATCAGCACTAATTCCTTCTTTTATATTCACAAAAATAAATATTTTCTTATCATATAAATCAATAATTAATTATTCACAAATAATATTACAGAACTACAATATTGACAACCAGGTCGTTCCCAAGAAAGAGGGGGCCTTTCGATAAGGATTTCTCCTTATTGGCGCGCAATTAAATAACACCTCCTAGACAGAACTTCCTTAGACATTGTCAATAATGCTATCTAATAATATTATTCAAATAATATGAATTATTTATTTGGTAATATAAAATACTGTGTAATGACAATTATTGAATCAATAAAATATTATGCAATTATCAATATAGCAATTATTGAATCAATAATATAAAATATCAACGTAGCAATTATTGAACCAATAAAATATTATGCAATTGTAGCAATTATTAAATCAATAATATAAAATATTGAACAGTAATTACTGTAACAATTATTGAGTAGTGACTTCTTACGTAAGAACCAATAATTCAAAATACTGTGCAATACCGTGTGCTACTGTGCACAACGCATATTACTGTATTTTTATCACCGGTATTTCAACAGTTTAACCGTAACAGTTTTACCGTTATTTATAAAAAGGTTATTTCTGTCGCTTTCTATATTCGACAGTTATTCCGTTGTGGGGCCCACAAATAGCTGCGCCGTCGTACGAATATTCCCCGACAACAAGAATATTCCACGACCAAACGAATATTTTTCGACAACAATGAATATTTTATAACCACTTGCTTATTTTGAAATATTTGCACATTTCACCCATAACTTACTACATTAATCAAATCAACACCTTACTATTTCGAAATAATATATAAAGAAAATTAAATCTTTATTCATAAAAGTTGGGGTTTTACAACCTCCCCTCCTTATGAAATTTCATCCTCAAAATTGACGTACGTACCTGGTATGTCGAAAAGGTGAGGCTACCTCGCTTTCATTTCCGATTCCAACTCCCAGGTCATTTTCTCAATTTCATGGTTTCTCCATAAAACTTTGACTTGAGGTATAACCTTTGAGCGTAGAACATGTTCTTTCCTATCCAAGATCTTGACAGGTACCTCTTCGTACGTTAAATCTTCAGCTATCTCGTCCGGTTATAACTCAATAATGTGGTTTGGATCTTTCACATATTTACGCAATACGGATATGTGAAAAACATTATGAACACGAGACATGCTTGGAGGTAAAGCGAGTCTATATGCCACATTTCTTACTCGGTCAAGGATCTCAAATGGACCAATGAATCGTGGATTGAGCTTTTCTCTCTTGCCAAACCTCGTAACTCCCTTCCACGGAGCAACACGTAATAACACATGGTCCCCCACATTAAATTTCACGTCCTTTCGATGAAGATCCGCATAACTCTTTTGTCGATCCTGTGCCGTTTGTATACGTTGTCGGATCATTTGAATCTTTTCCGTAGTTATACGTACCAACTCCGGTCCCAATAATGTTACTTCACCCACCTCATCCCAGCATACTGGAGAGCGACACTTTCGTCCATACAACACTTCGAATGGAGCCACGTCTATACTTGTCTGATAACTGTTGTTGTAGGAGAATTCCACCAATGGTAGGTACTTATCCCAACTCCCTTTGAAGTCTAGAACACAAAGTCTCAATAGATCTTCAAGAGTTTGAATAGTCCTCTCCGATTGCCCGTCCGTTTGAGGATGATATGCCGAACTGAATTGTATGTCCGTGCCCATAGCTTTCTACAAACTAACCCAAAATCGAGAAGTGAATCTTGGGTCACGATTCTAAACTATGGATACTGGCATGCCATGCAATCTCACAATCTCATTCACGTACATACGAGCAAGACGTTCAAGGGAATAAGTCTCCCGTATCGGTAAGAAATGAGCAGACTTGGTTAATCTATCGACAATAACCCAAATCGTATCTATGCCTTGAGAAACCTTGGGAAGAGCCGTAACGAAATCCATGGCAATGTGTTCCCACTTCTATTTTGGGATCTCAAGTGGTTGCAATGGACCTTTTGGCACTTGATGCTCCACCTTGACACGTTGACACGTTAAACACCTCGAGATGAACTCCGCGATCTCTCTTTTCATATTGGTCCACAAAAATATATGTCGAAGATCACGATACATTTTGGTACTCCTACGATGGATTGCAAACGGTGTGTTGTGTGCCTCCATCATGATTCTATACTTCAAGTCAGAATCGTTAGGAACACAAAGTCTGGAGTTGACTCAAAGTATTCCTTCTTCATCAATCATTGCTTCTGGAATAGCACCTTCTCGCATCTTCTTCCTCATCTTTATTAGCTCCGGGTCTGTAGCTTGGGTAGCTTTAACTTTATCAATCAAAGCTGGTTCTACGTGTATACTTGACATCATCGCATGGGTCCCCGAAGTCTTGAACTCTATCTTCATCTTTTGTAAATCGCACAAAATGGGCCTTGATAGCATCACATTCGTTCTCGCATATGATCTTCTACTCAACGCATCAGCTACCACGTTTGCTTTTCCAAGATGGTATTGGATGGTATGATCGTAATCTTTCAACAGCTCAAGCCAACGTCGTTGCGGCATATTGAGTTCCTTTTGAGTGAAGAAATATTTGAGGCTCTTATGATCCGTATAGATCTCCACTTTCTCTCCATACAGGTAGTATCTCCAGATCTTTAATGCGAAAACGATAACTGCCAACTCTAGATCATGAGTAGGATAATTCCTCTCATATTCTTTGAGTTGTCGCGAGGCATAGGCTATGACTTTCGATTGTTGCATGAGAACACATCCTAACCCTTTGCCCGAAGCATCACTGTAGATAACAAATCCATCCGAACCAGATGGTATTGTCAGAACAGGTGCTGAGATAAGTCTCCTCTTGAGCTCTTGGAAGCTCTTCTCGCATTCCACGCTCCAAACGAAATTTGTATCTTTCCGAGTTAGCTGGGTTAATGGAGTAGCGATTCGAGAAAATCCCTCTACGAACCTCCGATAATAACCAGCTAAGCCCAGAAAGCTTCGTACTTCGGTCACCGACTTAGGTTGCTCCCAACTTTTTATTGCTTCAATTTTCGCTAGGTCAACAGATACTCCACGTTTTGATACCACGTGCCCAAGGAATGCTACTTCCTCAAGCCAGAACTCGCATTTCTTCAGCTTGGCATATAATTTGTTCTCACGAAGCTTTTGAAGTACCAGCTTCAAGTGGTGCTCATGATCTTCATGGCTTTTAGAATAGATGAGGATGTCATCAATAAAGATAACAACGAACTGATCCAAATATTCCTTAAATACACGGTTCATCATATCGATGAAAGCAGCAGGAGCATTAGTCAATCCAAAAGACATAACTAAGAACTCATAATGCCCGTACCGAGTTCTGAAGGCAATCTTCGGAATATCCCCAGTTTTAATCTTCAGCTGATGATATCCAGAACGAAGATCGATCTTTAAAAAGAATTGTACTCCTTGCAACTGGTCGAACAGGTCATCAATACGAGGTAGCGGATACCTATTCTTGATGGTGACATGGTTCAACTCCCGATAGTCAATACAAAGTCGCATACTCCCGTCTTTTTTCTTTACGAATAAAATAGGAGCACCCCAAGGAGATGTACTAGGATGAATGAAACCGATGTCTAATAACTCCTGTAGTTGGACCTTTAACTCCTGAAGTTCAATAGGAGCCATTCGATATGAGGTTTTAGAAATGGGTTTTGTACCGGGCTCAAGGTCAATAAATAATTCAACTTCACGTTCTGGGGGTAAACCAAGAAGTTCTTTGGGAAATACATCAGGAAACTCATTAACAATGGAAATATTATTCAAATCTGATGTATTCTGGTTTAGATCAGTGACATGAGCTAAGAAAGCTTGACATCCATTTTTCAATAAACGAATAGCTTTGTGACTTGAAATGACATTGACAGATTTTAGTGGTTTGGTGGTTTGAATTCGCACAACAGGTTGATTAGGAATATGAAAACTAACAACCTTACGAAAATAATCAATTTTGGCATGGTAAGTGGTTAACCAGTCAATTCCTAAAATCACGTCAAATGCGAGTATTTTCAAAGATATAAGATCAACAGGTAAGGTAAGCGTACCAATCTGAATCAAGCAAGATTTGTAAACTGTAGATGCAACGAAAGTTTCTCCTAAAGGAGTTTCAACAGATAAGTCAAAGTCTAACTTCTCAGGTGTCAAATTTAATCGTTGAGCACAAGCAGGTTAAATAAATGAATGGGTAGCACCGGTATCTAACAAGGTGTAAACTTCGCAAGAGTTTATGATTAGCTTACCCGTAATCACCTCGTGTGGGTTCCTCGCGTTTTGGGCTATCACGACAAACGCTCTTCCAGGAATCACCGACTTTGACTTGTCCAAAATCGCATTTGGAATCACCACCACCGCTAGACTTGGTTTCGCTATAGAACAATCTGAGCTATATGTCCTTCTTTTCCACAGTTATAACATGCTTTGAATTGTTGTGGGCAGTTTGGGCTGATGTGTCCCTCTTTCCCGCATTTATAGCATACGACCGGTGGTCGTTCTCCTCCCCTAAAAATAGTTGATGCTGGTGCTGATATCGACGTCTTCACGTTCTCATTGTTGTACCTTCTCTTCTTGAAATCTACTCCCGATTCACTTTTTCTACTATCATGGCCATGATTACCACCGGAGTGGTTACCGCTTCTGTCATGATACTTTCCTCCCCGCTGGTTCTCATTGTTCCGATGACTGCTGCCACCAGTACGACCTTGGTTGTTGTCCTTTGGTTGAACATAATCACTATCTCGTTCTAACAACTGGACCCTGTTCACTACATCTGAATATAAAGAAAATTTGTGAGAAATGAGGTATTGACGAATTTCGGGTATCAAACCTCTCAGAAACATCCTCGTCATACGTTCCTCATTCTTCACCAAATGAGGTGCAAACCTAGACAACTCCGCGAACTTAGCCTCGTACTGGGACACCATCATGTTCTTTTGTTCCAGTCTGATAAACTCTACCTTCTTCATATGATGAATACTTTCAGGAAAGTACTTGTCATTGAATAGTTTCTGGAACGCTTCCCAAGACATCTTGAGTGCAGCAGTCTGGGTATGCTTCACGGATTTCCACCAGTAATCTGCCTCTCCACGGAACATAAAGGAACCTTCTGTTCCTCTGAGCATCCCAAGACATAAATATCTTGGTAATTTGCTTAACCCACGTCTCCGCTGTGACGCCCCCAAATTCCAGGACCGTCACGGGGTCGCTCGAATTCGGTTCGTCACGTGCTCATGGTAATACAATAATAACTAAAATCACACATTCACAGCGGAAGATCTAATTTAGAATAATATACAATGATTTATTATAATTATTCTCCCAAGTCTCGCAACCTACAGTACTTAATAGATTGCATAATGATATCGAATAAAGACTTATTACATAATCCTACTTAAGCTTAAACATAGTCTGAAGACAGTCTTAATATAACATAACAAATTGAAACATAAAGGAACAAGCTAGTCGATAGCCTTGCCCTTGCCCTTGTCTTTCCCAGAGACACTTCCCTGTTCTGCCTTAACTGAAAGGTTTTAAAATAAGCAAGAATGAGCACAAATTGTCCAGCAAGTAATATACAACAAGGGTGATGAGCATTATATCACGAGTTTGAAATATCGAAGTATAATCTCTAAGATAGTTCAGAGTTTTAGAATAATATCAGGAACAACAAATATCAAAAATTCTTCAATCACATCTTTGGAATATGAAATGATAATTCAATATAGATCAACATATATATATGAATTCAAAGGCTATCAACGTATCCAACTGGATAAAACAATTTATACTGACCAGTCACTAAGGACTATTGAACATCTACTAGAATTACCAATATTAAACTGATAACCCAAAAGAAACAA
Source organism: Panax stipuleanatus (assembly GCA_020205555.1). Taxonomy (NCBI): domain Eukaryota; kingdom Viridiplantae; phylum Streptophyta; class Magnoliopsida; order Apiales; family Araliaceae; genus Panax; species Panax stipuleanatus. The sequence goes on along the minus strand of CM035121.1, from coordinate 73,472,455 downwards.
GTATAATAGATGATCAGTCTACAATACTCTATGTTATGCATAACCACAGTAATATTCACGTGTGTGTTGGGGCTTCCAACAATAAACACTCCACTTACCACAAGGGTTGTTCAACTCAGTTTTTAAGATTTCTGCACCGATAAAAAGGTTTGGACAGTTTTATAAACATGCATATAGTCTAACCGAATCAAGTGGCATAGACACTTTCATAATATTCAAGAACAATACCAAGTTCAACATGAATAATAGCTTTCACAAGAGTTTAAACATACTGGCTCAAATGAACGAGTAAGACAACTTGCATTCAAAGAGATAAAGTTTAGATTCTCGCTTACAATATTCGTTGAATAAAGTAATACAAGGGTTAGGATACTTGCACTATAAATGAGTGTAAGTCAGGAAACTTGCACAATCATAGATTTTCTTGCATAAAGTAAATGCGTCGATTAGGATACTTGCCTTAAGCGTAGTTTATCCACATAAAGCCTACTATTGCTTTAAAGAATTATGCTATCCTATTAATGTATATATATACACACACAATAGTTATACACATCGGATTCATATATTTGACATGTAAATTGAGCACATACATCAAGTTCTATCTTAGCTACACAATCAAATCGTATAACTATATATTAACAACCCACATAGTTTAATAATCAACTATGACGAAATAGACACTATTCAACCCTAAGAGTTAAGGTTTGACCCTAAGGTTAGGGGTTGAGACCCTATGCCATTTCGACAGTTCGGAATGTCAGAATGACGTTTTGTTAATAGATTTGAAGGTAATATACCGTGAAAAGTTAAGTTAGCCGAGGAAAGTTTTCTCGGGAGAAAAAGTGCGGGAATCACTATTCATCCATTTCTGCTCGGGAATGTATTTTGAAATTCCGGGAAACGCATAATGATCGGATTTCAAGGCGAGGTGGATTATGTAATAATAATTCGTTTATGGCTCATGAAGTTTTTGCGTAGGGACATAAAGCCTAAGCGTTAGGGAAAGTGAAATTAATGATTAATTATTTACGTATAATATTATATGATTATTATACGGAACAAATGCGCGTATAATACGAAGTATTGTACGAGAATTATGCGGAGAAGATACGAGAATTAATATGACGTATAATATAAATTTTATACGGAGTAAATAAGTTAAAATAAAGTGAATTAGAATTAATTGGAATTAAAAGTTAATAATTTTAACCCGTGGGTCGAACCATTGGGTAAACGGGTGGTTTTAACCCATGGTTCAACCCACAACCCATGTTGGACATGGGGGAACAAGGCCACATGGGAGCATGTGGGAGCACATGGGGTGATATGGGAGAGCACAAGGGGAGACATGGTTGACCATGTGCTAGCACATGGGCCTTAACTTGGTGGGAAAGAAAGGAGAGGAGGTGGGAATAGTAGAGGAGGTTGGGCCTAAATTATGTTTGTACCCTAAGCCTTGCCAACTCTATAAATAGAGAGCGTTGCCCATCATATTTTGTTGTTTAACAATTCCACCAACAAAGAGAGAGAGAGAGAGAGAGAGAGAGAGAGAGAGAGAGAGAGAGAGAGAAGAAGAAGAAGCTTGTGCCTTGCCTAGCTAATTCATCTACCAAGAAGCTAAGAAAGACTTTGAGTCTCCATACTCATTCAAGCAAGAATCCTTAAGGTATAACAATGGAAATTATATAAACATCATCTCTTTTTTCTATAATAGTTTTGATAGAGAAGTGATTAAAGGAGTTGTGCCTTTTGAGAAGTTATAAGGAGAGTAATGGTGAATTAGGAACCCTAATAAGCCATGCATGTGAAGACAATAAGAACTCATGAAGAACAAATCAATGAACTTAGTGAAATCTTATGAAATGGACTAATGAACTTATTAAACCATTAAAACTTAAATGTTTTGAATGATAAGAATTAGTAATAATCAACTATGGGATTGATTCCCATTTATTTAAGCTAATAATAACGAAGAACGAAGATTCGACGAAAGTTACGTGATTAGACGTTAATCATCGAAAATGTAAATTTCTCGGATTAGAAGTCAAAAGTCACCGTGTGCATTGAAAATGATGGTTTTTGATTGCAACACGTGTATTTAGGTAAATGAGACTTGCGGGAGCAAAAACGTATTGATAATGACTTAAAACGAAGATTTGAGCGTCGAACGTTCACGAACGTTTAACGAAAATGTAAAAATGGATTAATTAGATAATTTCTAGCTGAAGGATTTGGAAACGAATTCCAACTTGATAGGATGATAGAGCATGTCGTTCATAAACTTTTGGCTTTGGACCGAACCAATTCCGAGTTATAGCGATCAAGTTACGAACTCCAGAATTTTAGAATTTTTAAAGACTTAGAAATTTTTCTGAGTTGCATAGCTAGCGACTCAGCGCCATCCAATAGGCTTAATTCGGCGCCACAGCGCCACTTTCGGGAGAAATCTCTGGAGGGGTAGCGCTGCAGCGCCACTCCAAGAGGAAAACCTAGCGCTGCAGCGCCAGCATGTCATAAAATTTGGACATTTTTAGTAATTACTTAACCTTTTGCACATCATTAAGGGGCTAGTAAGTGATGAATATACACTCTTTAAACAACATGTTTCACAAAGGGTGATGAGGAATAAACGTTAACTAAACGTAATTAAACTTAAGTTTTGGACGTTAACCAAAACTAAGTTAAGGAACAAGTTAAATACTGGTTTATCATCATGCCTAGTGATGATTAAGAATAGTTGGTTTATAACATAGGATGTTAATAAGCCATAATGAACATTAAATAACTTAAATGAATGTTATTAATTTAACGTTTCGATTAAGTTATACAAGAAGGGGAAGTTAGGCTATACTTGGTATATCGATTATGAATTCTCATATGTATGCTTTGTGTTATGCTCTGTAGACGTTGTAAAGACTGAATAGACTACGTGTAAAGGTTTAGAAGACGCAAAGGCAAGTTTCCTAACTTCGTTTATACTTTATTATGAATGCAAGTTTTGCTAAACCCTTGTCTATACGTTATGGTTGTGCAAGTGGTCATTGTGCATAATTGCTTATGCATAAAATGTTCTTGAATAGTCATTGCTATTTGACTCGGCTAGACTGAGACTTACCATATTTTGGTGGATTTTTCCACAAATCTCTCTTGAATATATACAATGTTGTGATCCTATGCCAATTGCTTGGTATGGATTCTCAGGTAAACCTGAGTATGAATAAAACAAAGGTTTTAAACGTCGTTAATTCGACAGGCACGTGAGGTTGCCACCAATTAAACATAAACACGTTTAATGTATGAGTGTTGATCAACATAGAGTAATACAGGCTGATCACCTGGATGTGCTCATAAGCTATATCGAACTTAGGGCCTTCGTGTCGGGTTGTTCCTTTCATAAATGAGAATTAAAATATGGTTCGTGGTCTTTGACCAAGATGGATTTCGAATAGGCTATAAAGTCCTTGGGAATGGTTTTAAAGGAATCAAAATAATATTTTGATTATTCTTAAGTACTTCATAACTATTGTACAGTTATTGAAGACCAAAAGATATGATTCTTGATTTTGTAGTTTCAAGATATAATATTTAACTTACTGAGCTGTTTATGCTCATTCTTGCTTAAAACTAAATGATTTCAGCTAAGAACGAACGGACTGAAGGATCCGATAAAGACAAAGGCAAGTCCAAGCTGGACAAGTAGTGACCCTTTGAAATATCATTAGTATTAGTATTGTATTTACTAATATTATGACACATAATGATGTATTGGTTACGAATACTTGGGAAAGGAATAATAGTATGTAATAATAGTAAACTTATGCATTGATATTGATGTCCTCAATTGAATGTTTAAGTAGATTGTAGCACCGTGTAGCACCATATCTTGGGTTTGAAGGTACCCGGATTTGGGGGCGTCACAACATGTACGCATCGTTTTTAACGCGATAGTCCTTTGATTGCTCTTTTTGATGCTAATCAAATTAGAACGAAGTAATATGACTCCTAATCACCTTTTTCTTTGACAAGTTTAGAGAACCAATTAAACAATAAGAAGGTCTCCTTAAATGAAGACTTGTTTGAGATGTACGCATCATTTTGAATGTGATAGTAATGTGATTGCTCCTTTTGATGCTATTCAAACTAGAACGAAGTTATAGGACTTCTAATCACCTCTTTCTTTGACAATTTTAGAGAACCGATGAAACAATAAGGTTTTCTTAAATGAAGACTTGTGTGAGATGTAAGCATAGTTTTAGATGCGATAGTCATGGGGTTCTCCTTTTGACGCTAATCAAACAGGAACGAAGTACTATAACTCTTAATCACCTCTTTCTTTGTAAATTTGAAACAACCAATGAAACAATATGAAGGTCTCCCTAAACGAAGTACTATAACTCATAATCACCTATATTTTGACAATTTGAGAGAACTAATGAAACAATAAAAAGGTCTCCCTAAATAAAGTCTTGTGTGAAATGTACAGATTATTTTGAAGCTACAAGTGATAGGATTGTTTCTTTTGATGTTAATCAAACTAGAACGAAGTCAAAGGACTTATAATCACCTCTTTCTTTGACAATTTGAGAGAACCAATGAAACAATGAGAAGGTTTCCCTAAATCAAGACTTGTGTGAGATATACACATCGTTTGTAATGCGATAGTCATGGGATTACTCCTTTTGATGCTAATCAAATTGGAACGAAGTAATAGGACTCCTAATCACCTCTTTCCTTCAAAATTTTAGAGAACCAATGAAACAATAAAAAGGTCTCCTTAAATGAAGACTTGTGTGAGATGTACGCATCCTTTTGAATGTGATAGTAATAGGATTGCTTCTTTTGATACTAATCAAACTAGAACTGAGTTATCGGACTCCTAATCACCTCTTTCTTTTACAATTCTAGAGAACCAATGAAACGATAAGAATGTCTCCCTAAATGAAGACTTGTTGGAGATGTACCTATGGTTTTGAACGCGATAGTTATGGGTTTCTCCTTTTGATGCTAATCAAACTAGAACAAAGTAATACAACTTCTAATCACCTCTTTCTTTGTAAATTTGAAACAACCAATGAAACAATATGAAGGTCTCCATAAATGAAGATTTGTGTGAGATCTACGCATCATTTTGGACGCAATAGTGATGGGAATGCTCCTTTTGATGCTAATTTTAACTTGAACGAAGTAATAGGACTCATAATTGCCTATATTTTGATAATTTGAGAGAACTAATGAAATAATAAGAACGTCTCCCTAAATGAAGACTTGTGTGAGATGTACGAAATGTTTTGAAGGCACTAGTGATAGGATTGCTCTTTTTGATCCTAATCAAACTAGAACAAAGTCATATGACTCATAATCACCTCTTTCTTTGATAATTTGAGAGAACCAATAAAATAATAAGAATCCCTCCCTAAAAAAAGATTTGTGTGAGATGTACGCATCATTTTTAACGCGATAGTCATGGATTGCTTCTTTTGATGCTAATCAAATTAAAACGAAGTAATAGGACTCCTAATCACCTCTTTCTTTGACAATTTTAGAGAACCAATGAAACAATAAGAAGGTCTCCTTAAATGAAGACTTGTGTGAGATGTACGCATCGTTTTAAATGTGCTAGTAATGCGATTGCACCTTTCGATGCTAATCAAACTAGAATGAAGTTATACGACTCCTAATCACCTCTTTCTTTGACACTTTTAGAGAACCGATAAAACAATAAGAAGGTCTCCTTAAATGAAGACTTGTGTGAGATGTATGCATAGTTTTGAACGCGATAGTAATTAGTTTCTCCTTTTGACGCTAATCAAACTAGAACGAAGTACTACAGCTCTTAATCACCTCTTTTTTTGTAAATTTGAAACAACTAATGAAACAATATGAAGGTCTCACTAAATGAAGACTTGTGTGAGATCTACGCATCGTTTTGGACGCGATAGTGATTGGATTGCTCCTTTTGATGCTAATTTCAACTAGAACGAAGTAATAGAACTCGTAATCACCTATATTTTGACAATTTGAGAGAACTAATGAAACAGTAAGAAGGTTTCCCTACATGAAGAATTGTGTGAGATGTACGGATCGTTTTGAAGGCACTAGTGATAGGATTGCTCCTGTTGATGCTAATCAAACTAGAACGAAGTCATGTGACTCATAATTGTGACATCCCAAGAATTTATAAAATCTTGAATGATTAGAATAAAGGTTAAAGAATAAAACCTAGATGAGAATTTGAGAATTTATTTAAAATTTTCAAGTAAAACCTATATGGTCTGATATTCGAATAAGAATTGAGAAAATATGGGATTACAAAATTCCAAACCCTAAAAAGGAGTTATATGTATTTGAAGGAATGTTAAGAATAAGGTATTGTGATACCTATAAATTCAATGTGGATTGAATAGTGTTAGAAATGTGATAATGATATACGTGGACATTTATTAAGGAAATAAAATTTTCCATGAAGAGATACTATGAGGTTAAACGAAAATGAGTATATGTATAGAAAGATATATATATATATATATATATATATATATATATACTTAGTAAGGTGCTATATATTTTAGCAAGAAGAATGATGAACTAAGTTAAGGATATGAGAATCCAAATAAAACTATGTCAGTAATTAACATAGTGTGAATGTTGGCCTTGACTGGCAAATAAGAAGTGGAATAAGTGAAAAGTTATTAGCTAATATAATTAGCAATAAAAATGGAGTAAGCTAATACTCAAAATTTGAGTTAGAGATAGAATTTTGAAGCACGAACTGCTCGGTTGCGTTGGGAACATCAAGTTTAGTTAGAAAGGACAATAAACACAAAATGTGTAAGGGTTTGACTTTTTGGTCAAAGTCAACAGTTGACTTCTTTGGAGAAAAGTCTGATTGAGTTATGTAAGTTAATTGATATTATTAATATATGAGAATGTATAAGAGTCCAAATGATAATTTATTTCATGGACTAAGGAGAATAAATGATGATAAGGATGATGAGGAATAAACTCAAATAGAGTTGAAGTGATAAGAGATGAATTCAGAAAATTCATCATTAAGATAAAAAGTTGATAAATAAGATTTAAAGAGGAATCTTGAAAAGCTTAAAGATCAGGGGACACCTGATTCGGTTAATCATTAAGTAATATGATTAAAGAATGAAATGAGAAGAGTATGGATCAAAACGATCATAAGATAGAATAGAGATTCAAAGAATAATCTTAAAAAGGCAAGAAGTAGAGGATCAGGGGACACCTGATTCGGATAATTATAAATAATATGATTAAGGATGAAAGAAATGAAGATCGTAAAATAAAATGATCATGAGATAGAAAAGAATCGTAATATAACACGATTCTAAGATATGATCACAACGTGATCCGATAAGGTCCTAGGAGGACAGATAATCAATCTATTGATTGAAGACTTTATAGCGAAATTGCTATACGAATGTGGTACTATAAAATAGTACGAGTTAAACTCGAAAGAGTCGAAAAGGATGAAATACGGATTAATTGAAATTCGTATTGAGCAACGAAGAGAATTTACTATGAGATAGTACGAGATAAACTCACGAGGAGTTATAAATGATGAGATACAAAAAAATCTGTATCGAGCATATAGCGAGAAGTTATCAGCAAGATAGAGTTATGTGGGATTTCAATTGAGGACTCATATTAGCAGTTAAGTTGTATGATTCCTTGTATGGGCGGGGAATTTATGTTTGGTTTTAGAACCACTTAACTTCCTATATTGATATAGTGGTTGAGTTGAACAATTCCTTGTATGGGCAGGGAGTTGTCCTTGGTCTAACAAACCGCTTAGCTTCCTATATTGATTAGTGGTTGAGTTGACCAATTCCTTTTATGGGCAAGGGATTGTGTTTGGTTCGACAACCACTTAGCTTCTTATATTGATAATCATTGAAATGTTAATGTCGCGCTATTCGCTATATGCATGCTGAGAATGTGATTCTTTTCTCATGTGTATGATGGATAGGTAGAGAATATAGGAATAGGTGCGAGTTCTTGGAACTCATACTTATGGTAAGTTCGAGAACTCATAATTGTATGGTATGTTTTTGAACCCCTAAGCGTATGGGCAGTTCTTGATTGGTTCTTGAACTATGTATTGCTAGGATAAGTTCCTAAACTCATATTATTGTACAAAGTTCCTGGACTCATAACGTGTGGTATGTTTGATGAACTATATTGGGGTATAAAAAAGTGATGGATGAAGAAGGAAGAATTGTTAAATTCTAATGGTGATAGAATAAATAGAATGATTAAGCAAATGTTCATTAGAGAAATTAAAGTTGATGATGGAAGCATAGATATTTTAAATCTTCTAGCTGTGTTAGACTTCAAATTTTTGACATCAAGCTAAATTCGCACTGATGTGCCTTTCGAAATAAAATAAATTTTTGTTATCAGCAAGCGACATGATAACATCAAAAGTGATTTTTAATGATTTTGAGCTGTTTAAAGAAGAGTCTACACTAATTTATTTCGGCTAGACAAAAATGATTTGAGATGTCAAAATATATTTTATATATCATCAATGCATCATGGAACCTGATGCAGAATGATAAAAATGATGGAGTTATCAATGCAGAATTAACAAGTGTTGGATGTGATCTAAGGATCATCAACCCACTATGGTACGATGTAGTATGACGAGTCATGAAATTACGAAATCCTCAAACGAACTGTGAATACAGTGCGGTATCATGACGTCATAACATGATTTTCTAAATTTTAAAGAAAAGTTGAGTGTCAATTGAATTTGGCCAGATATATGTTTCGATTGATGTTCGAATTATTGATATACGTCTACGCTAATTGATTCAGCTAGACCAATATTTATGAAGATTCAAGTATCTCTTTGAGAATGTATCCCGAACCAAATTGTGTTTGTACGGACTCTGATGTTTAGACTGAGGTGAACAACCCCGAAACAAATGGGGATATATCGGTTGATGATATATTCCAATCTAAGAATGCATATAGCCGTTCCAAAAATTAAGGTGCAATAGGTTGATCACCTAATGTACCCGACTATGTAGTTTACCTTCTTCGTGATTGTAAACATACCTAGTAGAAAGTGTATACGGTATGAAGTACGGAGGTGAAGTACCGTTCATCTTTTCAGAGGTAGAATACTTTTTTCATAATTGAAAAAGGTAGCAGGTAGTGATACTCCTAAACCTCAAAGTTTATGGTCTATATGACCCCTCAGCATGATATGAAAATTCTTACTCCTCAGAGGGATGGGGTGAGAGTATGTGATGATTGGTATGAAATAGTGTAAACTCATTACCTATGGGTAGAATCTGATATGATTGAATAAAGGTTATTGTGAAAACCTAGTTCTGATGAATAAATGGGGATATATTGGTTGATGATATATTCCAATCTAAGAACCCATGTAGCCGTTCCGAAAGCTAAGGTGCGATAGGCTGATAACCTAATGTACCCGACTAGGTAGTGTACCTTCTTCGTGATGGTAAAGAATACCTAGTAGAATGTGATTACATAAGAGAAATCCTCAGAGGAGGAAATTGTAAAGGTTAAATTAATAACCTAGTTTTGATAAACATAATGAGCAGTGATTAGTAGATTGAAATTTCGAGGATAAAATTCTTAAAAAAATGGGTGAATGTGACAACCCAAGAATTTATAAAATCTTGAATGATTAGAATAAAGTTTAAAGAATAAAACCTAGATGAGAATTTGAGGATTTATTTAAAATTTTCAAGTAAAACCTATATGGTCTGATATTTGAATGAGAATAGAGAAAATATGGGATTACAAAATTCCAAACCCTAGAAAGGAGTTATATGTATTTAAAGGAATGTTAAGAATAAGGTATTGTGATACCTATAAATTCAATGTAGATTGAGTAGTGTTAGAAATGTGATAATGATATACGTGGACATTTATTAAGGAAATAAAATTTTTCATAAAGAGATACTATGAGGTTAAACGGAAATGAGTATATGTATATAAAGAGATATATATATATATATATATATATATATATATATGTATATATACTTAGTAAGGTGCTATATATTTTAGCAAGAGAAATGATGAATTAAGTTAAGGATATGAGAATCCAGATAAAACTATGTCAGTAATTAACACAGTGTGAATGTTGGCCTTGACTGACAAATAAGAAATGAAATAAGTGGAAAGTTATTAGCTAATATAATTAGCAATAAAAATAGAGTAAGTTAAAACTCAAAATTTGAGTTAGAGATAGAATTTTAAAGCACGGACTGCTCGGTTGCGTCCAGAACATCAGGTTTAGTTAGAAAGGACAATAAACACAAAATGTGTAAGAGTTTGACTTTTTGGCCAAAGTCAACAGTTGACTTCTATGGAGAAAAGTCTAATTGGGTTATGTAAGTTAATTGATATTATTAATATATGAGAATGTGTTTATATTAATAATAATGTATAAGAGTCCAAATGATAATTTATTTCATGGACTAAGGAGAATAAATGGTTTAAACAAGCCCATTAGTTTAATTAAGCATGAGACTTGTAGATAAAGTGATTAAGGGCAATTAAGTTATTAAACTAGCCCAATATATAATGTATGGGACAAGTATTATGATGGCCCAATTTAATTGTTGGTGGTAGCCCAAATTCATTTTAACTAGTAAGCAAAATAGAATTAATTTGCAAGCCCAAAGTGAATTAATCAAAGTCCAAACTCTTAGTCCAATTAAGAGAGGACTTATTGGACTTCTTATAAGCTAAATGAGGAATTAAAAATTAAACCAAAGGGGGAAGAAGAGCCCAAAAATTCGGCCCTATGGGGGTGAAATGGAGAGAATTTGTAACTTTATTAAGCTTGCCCAAAATCTTGGTTATAATCTTTAGAAACTACCACATGTGACGCCCCCAAATTCCAGGACCGTCACGGGGTCGCTCGAATTCGGTTCGTCATGTGCTCATGGTAATACAATAATAACTAAAATCCCAAATTCACAGCGGAAGATCTAATTTAGAATAATATACAATGATTTATTATAATTATTCTCCCAAGTCTCGCAACCTACAGTACTTAATAGATTACATAATGATATCGAATAAAGACTTATTACATAATCCTACTTAAGCTTAAACATAGTCTGAAGACAGTCTTAATACAACATAACAATTTGAAACATAAAGGAACAAGCTAGTCGGTAGCCTTGCCCTTGCCCTTGTCTTTCCCAGAGACACTTCCCTGTTCCGCCTTAACTGAAAGGTTTTAAAATAAGCAAGAATGAGCACAAATTGCCCAGCAAGTAATATACAACAAGGGTGATAAGTATTATATCACGAGTTTGAAATATCAAAGTATAATCCTTAAGATAGTTTAGAGTTTCAGAATAATATCAGGAACAACAAATATCAACAATTCTCGAATCACATCTTTGGAATATGAAATGATAATTCAATATAGATCAACAAATATATATGAATTCAAAGGCTATCAACGTATCCAACTAGATAAAATAATTTATACTGAGCAGTCACTAAGGACTATTGAACATCTACTAGAATTACCAATATTAAACTGATAACCCAAAAGAAATAAGTATAATAGATGATCAGTCTACAATACTCTATGTTATGCATAACCACAGTAATATTCACGCGTGTGTTGGGCTTCCAACAATAAACAATTCCTTTACCATAAGGGTTGTTCAACTCAGTTTTCAAGATTTTCGCACCGATAAAAAGGTTTGGACAGTTTTATAAACATGCATATTGTCTATCCGAATCAAGTGGCATAGACACTTTCACAATATTCAAGAACAATACCAAGTTCAACATGAATAATAGCTTTCACAAGAGTTTAAACATACTGGCTCAAATGAACGAGTAAGACAACTTGGATTCAAAGAGATAAAGTTTAGATTCTTGCTTACAATATTCGTTGAATAAAGTAATACAAGGGTTAGGATACTTACACTATAAATGAGTGTAGGTCAGGAAACTTGCACAATCATAGATTTCCTTGCATAAAGTAAATGCGTCGGTTAGGATACTTGCCTTAAGCGTAGTTTATCCACGTAAAGCCTACTATTGCTTCAAAGAATTATGCTATCCTATTAACGTATATATATATACACACATTAGTTATACACATCGGATTCAAATATTTGACATGTAAATTGAGCACATACATCAAGTTCTATCTTAGCTACACAATCAAATCGTATAACTATATATTAACAACCCACATAGTTTAGTAATCAACTATAGTCCTTACTTGTATTTGTCTTAGAAAATCATACTTGAATAGTTTACGTCGTGTCCAACTATGTGAGTGTTCACATAGATCATGCTTGGCGACATAAGGAATACTAGCATGCAACCCTATAAGTTCAGAATAAATCCATGCAACGTGTATGAAACTTAGTTTGCAAACATATCTGAGTTAGTCTTTAACAGTCATTTTAAACCAAGCCAAAGCAATCTAGTTCATATAGGCAATTTCAAATCATATCTCACACCTAGTTAACTAACGAGCACATGCTAGCAAGTTCAAACTTAAATAACACATGCTTCGTCAAGGGTTGTTTTCAAATCATTAGTTCTCTTTTTATGTTAAGTAAATTATGAAAACATGTAATGCACAAAAGGGACTCCATAAATCATGTTACATTTACTTAGTATGAATTATAATTTCACTGCTCTCAGACCGGGCAAACAGATATGCATTTCTGGGCCTGTCAACACAGCGGCGCTACGGCGCAGCAACAACAGCAGTAAGCTGGCGCTGCGGTGCTGGAGGCGCTGCGGCGCGGACATAAGGCCTGGGATTGGCGCTGCGACGTGGACATAATGCCTGGGGATTGGCGCTGCAGCGTGGGGATGCTGGGACTGAGGCACTGTACCGCTGCAGCGCGCTGATAACGCTGCGCATCGGCGTTGCGGCGCAGCGATGCAGACTCAGTTCCTGCAGTTCACGCTGCAGCCAAACCCGACCCCAATCTTCCCATTTCATCGATTTCAACATACCCAAATTCCCAAATTCATGAACTCTAACTAATTTCACGAATTTGATGTTTTTACAAAAATTGTAGAGGAAAAATGGAAATGAAAGACTATACAGTGGTTCCATCATGTATGTATGTTCATATAACAATAATATAAGGGTTTTACATCCCAAACACAATCTAATTTGGTTTAATCAGGAAATGAGGTTTTTACAGAAAACGAAAATGAAGAACAAAGGATGAGGGATTATACCTCTGTTATACGAATTAAGAACTTGCTGCTAAGGAATTCTCTACTAACACTGATATATAATTGCTCTCACTTAACACTTTAGTAAATTTCAGCAATTTGAAATGTGAAGGAGAAGAGTTCGTATATATAGAAAAACTAATATCCAGACAGTGAAATCTTCCCATGAATCAAACTAACGGATTGATAAATTGTATGAAGGTTAATGAGAAGTTGGTAGATGGTAGTTGAATTTCACTATTATGCCCACTCCCTCAGTGATCATGAGCTATGAAGCTATGTTGCTGAGAATTGGGAGAAAGAAGAGTAGGAAAGGCCTTAGCCTTTTGTCAAGCACGTGAAGATCAAATAGGTTTTCTAACTTGGGACAAACCAAATAACTCAGCACTCTTGCAACACTTAGTTATGCTATACATACTAAGGTTACATATATATAAGTCCACTTAGGTTATATAATATATATTTTAGGTTATAATTGAAATGTCACAATATAATCCATATAGTGTCGTAAGTGTAAATTGACACATAATCCATGTACATTTTGTTAATACCGGATATAATTTAATCGGATGTTATCACATTACACTGTCTCCTTTATTAAAACTAATAGTTTACAATATGTTCATGATATATTATACAATGTATACCCACATATTTATTGTCACACAAGCATAAACATGTAGTTTATATATTTCAATCAATCTTAATACATGGTCTCTATGTTTAATATATTCACATTGCACTATATAACATAGTTTATGTATACTTGCATGGTCACACCTAAGTGATTCTCTACACTATATAATATAGTCGTATTCCATATACTTTATATTTAATTATTGCACATTTGCACATAGCAATCAATATAATCTCATCATATTAATAACTTACTTATTTTTTTTATTATTCATAATGTCAAATAAATAAATTATTTATCTCATTGATTAATTAACAATAATATTAAATAATCCATTCCTCATTGATTATTAATTTCTATAATAATCGATTAACAATTATGTGATTAAATATCACATTAAATGAATATAAGTCTTATTATATTTATAAACACATTGCTTATTATTATTATATTATTTGCAATAATAATAATCCCCATATCATTAATTAATTATCATTAATATTATATAGAAATTAATTAATATTCTATAATAACAATTAGCAACAATTAACAATTAATTAATTGTTCACTTAATAAGTCATTCGTCAATTAATATCATCACTAATATTCCTCAACAATTAATTAATATTCTACGATAACAATTAATTAATATTCTACAATAACAATTAATATAGATTAATTGTTCGCTTAAATTAATATAATCATTCTTATATTACGTCACTGTGCCACACAAGGCTTTCATGAGTTTATTATAAACTCCACATTTTTCTCAATTATTATAATTATTCAATTTAACATAATTGAGTTAACTCATCTTTTAACACAAAAATCATTTATATACGAATAAATATTCATTTTCATTAATATATTTATTTAATAATATTAGGAAAATCTCGGGTATTACACCACCCAAGACATGTGTCACTCTCCTAGCATGTCCAACACTTATGTTTAGTGAGTAAGCAACCAAGTGAATGATTATGAAAGAGAATTAGTGGAAGAATACTACACTTTCAATTATACCAACTCCACTAACTTCATTTCATTTGAATACTTACACTTCCAAGCTCTTTAGCTAGAGAAAGAGAAATATATATATAGAGAGAGAGAGAGGTTCGGCCACTTCAAGAGGAAGAAGAGGGTCTTGATCTTCATGCATGCTAAGTATCTAAGCTACTTAGAAGAAAAAGAAGGATAGCAAAAAGAACTAGGTATTGATTCTCATTATTTTCAAGTTTTGATTTCTTATTTGTTGGATTTTGATGAAACAAAGAGCCTTAAGTTTGATCGTTAAAAGCTCTTCATCTATATGTGTATAAATATTTTATATGATGATCAAAACATTTTTGAAGTTGAAAGTTAGATTAAAAGAGAGATTTGTACCAAATAGGTAGAGAAAGGCTCATGCATGCATGCACTAGGTAATTTTATGCTAGATTCTTGTGATGCATATTGAATATGGTTAATATCATGATTAGAGTGTTAGACCTTGAGTTAACAAGTGAAACTTATGGATTTATATGAGTTCATATGATGAAGTTTGGAAAAAGGAAGTTAGATGGATTTTTGAAGAAATTTTTATTTAACTAGTGTGCTATGACATGTGCATGTTGAAATCTACAAGTGATATTTGAGGTTTTCTTTCTTGGTATGTTAGATACATGAGTTAAGGGAAAAACCCCTTTGGAATGACTCAAATATGTTTTAAAATAAGCAAGTTAAGAACTAAATCCCAAACTACCCAACTGTTGTAAACATGCTACTGATTAGTCACTTTTGGACTATTTTCGATAACTAAAACAAACGTAAATTTGGTATTTGACATATGGAAAATGTATTTTGGGAAAATACAAATCCAATGATACCAAACGGACTTAAATCCGAGATGTAGATCTCGAGATATGAGCGTTTCCGTAAAGGACCCCAAATCTGGAAAACGAACCAACGGTTGTGAACGGCCCTACTGATCAGTCACTTTAACACTTATTTCCGGAACATAAATAGAGCAAAAATTGATGTTTGATAAATAGAAATTGGAGTTCAGGAAGATACAAATTCAACGCCTCTGACGGAACCTAAATCCGAGTTGTAGTCTTCGTTCTACAAGCGTTTCCGTGAAGGACCCCAAATCTGAAATTTTGGGCGAAAATTAGAGTAACAATATGAAGTGAAATGAAAGTGAGTTATTATAATAAATAACTTTAAAGCCACTAATGGGCTAGTAAGGTAATTACATACAAAGTGAAATGTAATTAAATATTTAATTATTATTTAAATGATGTTAAATAATAATTAAAATGAGTTAGTGATAATAAAATAACTATTTATTATTTAATGGAGATTGAATAATAATTAGAGTTTAACAAATAATTAATTATTATTTAATTAATATTAAATACTGATTAAAGAGTATTTAAGTAAGATTAAGTAATAATGAAGTAATTACTTACTTAATTTGACATGAAAGTTTATAGAATTAATTATTTATTATTTAAATAATAAATAAAGATGAATGTTAATTAATTATTCTTTCATTAATAATAAGGAATAACTAAAGAAGAGTGAAGTGAATAAATCCATTATTATTTATTCAAGGATGAGGAATTTATTAATTATTATTTAAAAATAAATAATAATTTAATTGTCCATTATTTAATTAATATTAAATAATGAGGAGTTATAATTGGCTATTAGCAAGTAATAACTAAAGGTAAATAGTTAATTACTATTTAACAAATATTAAATAGTAATCGAAGGAAGAGAGAGTTAACAATTTAAGGAAATTAAATAACTCCTTAGTTAAATAATTATAATAAATTGTTTAAAGAACTAATAAGTGTTTAACACTTAAGGAAAACCTTATTAATTATTAAATCATTAACCTAAGATCGATTAAATATCTTATAGGATTAATGATAGTACATTAGATGTATGTACCTTGTGATTGTATTATTAGTTAGATAATAATATGAGTAAGCGAATTGATTAACAATTATACGCATTACTAATTGATAGATCTACATTATCAATGTTAGGTCATTCAAAGAGTGTTAATTAAAGCTAGTAAGCTGTAGCTCGTCGAACAGGCAAGTTTTCTAACTCAAACTCGAGTTATTATTTTTCAAGCATGTTGATGGATACATATTGTTGATTATTTCACATCTTGATGAATTATTGTGAATCACACTTTGTGCACTTGAATTCCTGTTCTACTGTTTATTGAACTGTGAATAGATTAAAGTTCTTTTATTCATGAACTGTTTAGAAAGATGGATCTATGCTAGTTGTGTCAGCTAGATCAAGCATGTTTAAAATTTGTTAACTCAAGTTCGTTTTGAAGACTTAATGCATGTTGTGTATGTTTATCAGGTATGAAAGGCTGATCACCTTCATTACCATAGGGTTCAGTTGAATGTGTTCATATTCATTGTTGGTCATTCATCATTATTGACTCGGTCATTCAATTATAAAAGAAATTGATTTATATTATTTCACAACTATTATATTGTTGAAAGTTTGTCAGCTTACTATTCTTTTCAATCATGATATATCTTCATTTGAACTTAAACTTGTTGGGCAAACTTATTGCTCACCCTTGCTATATCATGATAACCAATTTCAGATTAAGACAAATGCTTGAAGAAGGGCACAGTCAAGAGCAAAGTACAATAGTACAATATTGTTATGCAAGAATAACTATTTAGAAATCTTATGTAAACCTTTTTGTTTGTTAAAGGAATGTATTCAGTTAAGGTTAAGAAACCTGGGAAATTGTTGTAAAATCATGTGAAATAAACAATATATGTTTATATGTTTCGCATTACATAATAGAATGTGTATTAAAAAAATAAAGTACCGTAAATCCCCGAGTCCGAGGTTAGAGGACCCGAATTTGGGGGCGCGACAATCATTACCTCTTTCTTTTATAATTTGAAATAACCAATGACACAATAAGAAGATCTCCCTAAATCATAACTTGTGTGAGATGTGCGCATCGTTTTTAATGCGATAGTCATTGGATTGCTCCTTTTGATGCTAATCAAATTAGAACGAAGTAATAGGACTCCTAATCACTTCTTTCTTTGATAATTTTAGAGAACCAATGAAACAATAAGAAGGTCTCCTTAAATGAAGACTTGTGTGAGATGTACGCATCGTTTTGAAAGTGATAGTAATGAGATTGCTCCTTTTGATGCAAATCAAACTAGAACGAAGTAATAGGACTCCTAATCACCTCTTTCTTTGACAATTTTAGAGAACCAATAAAACATTAAGAAGGTCTCCTTAAATGAAGACTTGTGTGAGATGTACGAATCGTTTTGAACGTGATAGTAATGCGATTGCTCCTTTTGATGCTAATCAAACTAGAACGAAGTTATAGGACTCTTAATCACCTCTTTCCTTGACAATTTTAGAGAACCAATGAAAGAATAAAAAGGTCTCCCTAAATGAAGACTTGTGTGAGATGTACGCATGGTTTTGAACGCGATAGTCATGAGTTCTGCTTTTGACGCTAATCAAACTAGAACGAAGTACTACAACTCTTAATCACATCTTTCTTTGTAAATTTGGAACAACCATTGAAACAATATGAAGGTCTCCCAAAATGAAGACTTGTGGGAGATCTACGCATCGTTTTGGATGCAATAGTGATGGGATTGCTCCTTTGATGCTAATTTCAACTCGAACGAAGTAATAGGACTCATAATCACCTATATTTTGACAATTTGAGAGAACTAGTGAAACAGTAAGAAGGTTTCTCTAAATGAATACTTGTGTGAGATGTGCGGATCGTTTTAAAGGCACTAGTGATAGGATTACTCATTTTGATGCTAATCAAACTAAAACGAAGTCATATGACTCATAATCACATCTTTCTTTGATAGTTTGAGAGAACCAATGAAACAATAGTAAGCTCTCCCTAAAAAAAGACTTATGTGAGATGTACGCATCGTTTTTAACGCGATAGTCATGGAATTGCTCCTTTTGATGCTAATCAAATTAGAACGAAGTAATTGGACTCCTAATCACCTCTTTCTTTGATAATTTTAGAGAACCAATGAAACAACAAGAAGGTCTCCTTAAATAAAAACTTGTGTGAGATGTACGCATCGTTTTAAACGTGATAGTAATGGGATTGCTCCTTTTAATGCTAATCAAACTAGAACGAAGTTATAGGACTCCTAATCACCTCTTTCTTTGACAATTTTAGAGAACCGATGAAACAATAAGAAGGTCTCCCTAAAAGAAGACTTGTGTGAGATGTACACATGGTTTTAAACGCGATAGTCATGAGTTTCTCCTTTTGACGCTAATCAAACTAAAATGAAGTACTACAACTCTGAACCACCTCTTTCTTTGTCAATTTGAAACAACCAATGAAACAATATGAAGGTCTCCCTAAATGAAGGCTTGTGTGAGATCTACGCATCGTTTTGGCTGCGATAGTGATGGGATTACTCCTTTTGATGCTAATTTCAACTAAAACGAAGTAATAGGACTCATAATCACCTATATTTTGACAATTTGAGAGAACTAATGAAACAATAATAAGGTTACCCTAAATGAAGACTTGTGTGAGATGTACGGATCATTTTGAAGGCACTAGTGATAAGATTGCTTATTTTGATGCTAATCGAACTAAAACGAAGTCAATTGCCTCATAATCACCTCTTTATTTGATAATTTGAGATAACCAATAAAACAATAAGAATTTCTCCCTAAATAAAGACTTGTGTGAGATGTACGCATCGTTTTTAACACGATAGTCATGGAATTGCTCCTTTTGATTCTAATCAAATTAGAACAAAGTAATAGTACTCCTAATTACCTCTTTCTTTGATAATTTTAGATAACCAATGAAACAATAAGAAGGTCTCCTTAAATGAAGACTTGTGTGAGATGTACGCATCGTTTTGAACGTGATATTAATGTGATTGCTCCTTTTGATGATAATCGAACTAGAACAAAGTTATAGGACTTCTAATCACCTCTTTCTTTTACAATTCTAGAGAACTAATGAAATAATAAGAAGGTCTCCCTAAATAAAGACATGTGTGAGATGTACGTATTGTTTTGAATGCGATAGTCATGGGTTTCTGCTTTTGATGCTAATCAAACTAGAACAAAGTAATACAACTCTTAATCACCTCTTTCTTTGTAAATTTGAAACAACCAATGAAACAATATGAAGGTCTCCCCAAATGAAGACTTGTGTGAGATCTACGCATCATTTTGGAAGCAATAGTGATGGGAATGCTCCTTTTGATACTAATTTCAACTAGAACGAAGTAATAGGACGCATAATTGCATATATTTTGATAATTTGAGAGAACTAATGAAACAATAAGAACGTCTCCCTAAATGAAGACTTGTGTGAGATGTACGGATAGTTTTGAAGGCACTAATAATAGGATAGCCCCTTTTGATCCTACTCAAACTATAACGAAGTCGTATGACCATAATCACATTTTTCTTTGATAATTTGAGAGAACCAATGAAACAATAAGAAGCTCTCCCTAAAAAAAGACTTGTGTGAGATGTACGGATCATATTTAACGCGATGGTCATGGGATTGGTCCTTTTGATGATAATCAAATTAGAACGAAGTAATAGGACTCCTAATCACCTCTTTCTTTTACAATTTTAGAGAACTAATGAAACAATAAGAAGGTATACTTAAATGAAGACTTGTGTGAGATGTACGCATCGTTTTGAACGTGATAGTAATGGGATTGCTCCTTTTTGATGCTAATCAAACTAGAACGAAGTTATACGACTCCTAATCACCTCTTTCTTTGATAATTTTAGAGAACCGATGAAACAATAAGGTCTCCCTAAATGAAGACTTGTGTGAGATGTACGCATGGTTTTGAACGCGATAGTAATGAGTTTCTCCTTTTGACGCTAATCAAACTAGAATGAAGTACAACAGCTCTTAATCACCTCTTTTTTTTGTAAATTTAAAACAACCAATGAAACAATATGAAGGTCTCACTGAATGAAGACTTGTGTGAGATCTACACATCGTTTTGGACGCGATAGTGATGGGATTGCTCCTTTTTATGCTAATTTCAACTAGAACGAAGTAATAAAACTCATAATCACCTATATTTTGATAATTTGAGAGAACTAATGAAATCGCAAAATGGTTTCCCTAAATGAAAACTTGTGTGAGATGTACGGATCGTTTTGAAGGCACTAGTGATAGGATTGCTCCTTTTGATGCTAATCAAACTAGAATGAAGTCATGTGACTCATAATCACCTCTTTCTTTCATAATTTGAGAGAACTAATGAAACAATAAGAAGATCTCCCTAAATCAAGACTTGTGTGAGATGTACGCATCGTTTTTCATGCGATAGTCATGGGATTGCTCCTTTTGATGCTAATCAAATTAGAACGAAGTAATAAGACTTCTAATCACCTCTTTCTTTGACAATTTTTGTGACACCCCCAAATCCAGGTACTTTATTTCTACATGATTTGGTGTTCGCGTTCTAATTAAATCATACATCTATCCAATAATAAATAATTGTAAAGTAAATTACAACCTTTATAAATACTTAAATAAAATCTTCCTTGAAAAAGGATTACAACTTGTCCAATATAAAATCCCAGGGTTAACTAAACCTTAACATCAATAAAAAATAAATGTAGAAATAAAACATCATCAACTAAGTCTTATTACAAACAAAATTGAAGACAACAAGTCTTCACTTGCTCATCTTTTCTTTTCCTTTACTTGTTGACGGTACGTCAACATTCTCGGCTTTAACTGCAAGGGGTTGTAAAATATGCAAGAATGAGTAAACAAAAGCTCACTTGAAATGTACAATGATATGCCATAATTTAATAACTTCAAAAGAATTTGAATAATTTTTCTTTCGTCAAAATAAAGAATTGAATAATAATTCTTTCATCATATTTAGGATTCTAATATATAATTTATCTGAGCGCCATACGACTTTGAACTATGTCCTAGGTTATAAATATTTCTATTTAAAACTTTTAACAGTCATTGAGACTATGGACCTTTAACTAGTATTTAGGGGGATCAGCCCTTCGTACCATGTATTGTGCATAACCATCTTAATGCTTTCGCATAAATGTCCCCTAATAAATAGGGTTGTTCATTCTCAGTATTTGAATACAAGTCCGCACCAAAAAAAGTTTGGTTTGGATAGATAAAGGAACTTAGGAGTTTCAACTATCATCAACTAGGAGTAGTTGAATCGACTCACAATGCTTTAACAATTCGATAATATAAGAATTATGAATCAAATATAAGATACAACAATAGATTTCATGATAACTAGGCATGCTTTAGGAATAACTTAAAGCATTCGATAGATCAAGTAGATCTTGCTTGAACAACTAAGTCAAGATCACAATACTTAAATAGTGCTTCAATACTTATGCTTTACGGATATTTGAATACAATATAACGAGTTAAGAATCCGATATAGACTTGCATGATATAATGAGCAAGGGTTAGAAAACTTGCACAATGAAAAGATACCATGAAGGAACTTGCATAACGTAGAAGAATAATGATTAGAAAACTTGCTCAAGTAAGAGATGAGTAGAGAACTTGTCTTAAGCGCAAGCTACACTTTAATAATTACAATCACTTCCACAATTATCCTACATATCACGTTATATTTAAAACATCTATTAGTACCCAATTATAACGTTTAAACCGTCGAACTTCATACTCAAGTCCAACTCACAACGCTTTTACGACGTACGTCGATACTAATACACATACGTGAGACTAATAATCAAGCACCTCATACACGTATATCATTTTTACTATCATATTGCATCTTACGGTAACAATATCCAAGCACACATATAATATAACCACATAACACTTCAATCTATCTTAAACATATCAAAAGCATGTTATCTCATTACCTATTACATTTATCAAGTCATAAAAATAAGTTAGCTAAACAAACGCGGTATGAAAACTCAACGAAGGGAAAAAAAAATCCCGGACAGCTTGGTCCCCCAATAGGACGGGTCCTACATGGGTTAAAGACCCGCTGGGGCGGGGCCCACTGCTGTGGGAACCCCTTAGCTTGCGAAAGACAGAGAAATAAGCCAATTTGGCTTATTTATCCATATCAAAGTTCGATTTTTCTCAACATGATGAACATGAAACTTAACAACAACAAAATTTTGGACTCTTTAACATGATTATAACATATAAAATCCTTACAACACATAATCAAAACTAGGTTTTCATGATTTTTGAAGAAAACTACAATATCAAGCGTTCTTGACAAATTTTTTTATTACGAATTCGTTTTTCAATCAATCTATGTAATTCCAATTGTAATGACACTAATTCTTAATATATTAACATAACAATGATCAATTTAAACAATAATTCATAATCAAACACCAATTTGATAGTTTAAAAAAAACCATTTTCAAAATTAGTTCATAGTAAATTACTATGAACATGATTTCTTCATGTTCATCTTAATTACGTGGATTGAATCGCTAAAGCAACTATATAACTCTTATATATAAACATGCTATAACACATATTACACATAAATTTCATATTTACATCAAATTTTCATTCTAACTCAACCCAAAACATGAAAATTTTATAAGAACATAAATTCTCCATAAAAACTTGTTTCTACAATAATTTGATTTCTGAAAACTTGTTTATGGCATATAATTCAATTATAAACAGTTTGTAAACAAAATTTCTACATAACTACATTAACATCATCAATTTCATGAGAAGAAATTTTCACAGAGAACTCAAATTAAAGAAAACAACTAATTAATGTTCTTAGAATTTTAAAGTAGTAATTTTACCCTTTTTGCTTTGATGATTGAAGAAAAAGGTGATGGTAGTGTTTGATTCCCTTTTTGCTTTCTCAAGCTTTCTCTTCCTCTTCCTTCTTCTTCTTCTTCTCTGAGTTCTCTCTAACCTTTTCTCTGTTTTTCTTTCTTTCTTTATTTTCTAAAACTAATGTACTATAGTATATTACTAATATACATATAATACATATAATTATATAAAACATATAACTCCTATATATTAATTACCTACACTAACTATTATTTAATATGTAGGTTACAACTTTTGAATTTGAAAAGTCTAAGGCCATGTTTGGCTAAACAAAATCATTTTAAAAATAATTCTTTTATTAACTAAGGTCATGTTTGGTAAAACAAGTTTAAAACAAAGTAAGGCCTTGTTTGGTAAAAATCAATTTAAAAACCTTTTCTTTATTTTAATAAATTATTTTAACACATACTTTAATGTTACACTTTAATTAATTAAATCTTTAACATTCTTATTTAATTAATTAAAAATCTAACATCAATTAATCACATAAAAATTACCACATAATTATAATTACTCACTAATTATAATTCATGTAACACTCATCACATAATTCATCTAATTTAATTATCTCAATTAAATTAGAATTATACCATAAAATCAATATACATCAATTAAATTAAATATTAAATATTCATTTAATTAATATATAACTCTTAATTAAATCATTCCACAAAATCACATAATTTATTTATTTAACTCAATAAATAAATCACATAAAATATTTATCCACTCAATAAATATTTAAAATTTAATATATAAAATCTCAATCGTTACAATCTTCCCTCCTTAAAAGGATTCTGTCCCCAGAATTACAAAAAAAAATATTCTCATAATCTCATAATAAAAATTCTCACCTGTTACATTCTTCCCCCTTAAAAGGATTCTGTCCCCAGAATCGATATGCAAGGGGTTACACAACAATTAAGCAAATAATTAAGGATACAATTTTCTCATTACATCTTCGAGTTCTCACGTGGCTTCTTCAGCACTGCGGTTTCTCCAAATTACCTTAACAGAAGGTATCACTTTATTTCTAAGTATTTGTTCCTTTCTATCAACTATTTGAACAGGAACCTCTTCATAAGTTAAGTATTTATCAAATTATAAAGGCTCGTATTCTATTATATGCTTATAATCGTGTTTGTAAGGTCGTAATACGGAAATGTGAAAGACGTTGTGTATATTCTCTAGCTCTAGAGGTAACGCCACTTGTGACGACCCCAAATTCGGGTCTCTCGATTACCTCGGATCCGGTCCGCCACGATACATCTATCGCGGAACTAATACATCTTTTATTCAAAACTTAATGAAAAAGATCACTTATTACAATATAGAAACATAATTTCTCTTCATATCCAAGATCTTGTATGATGACCCTAAGCCTTAATATGTCTTCAAAGCTCGGTTATATACCATCCCTGTTTATACATCATAACTGATGTTACAAAAATGCGGAATAACTTAAACTTTTCTCTATCCTTTGAATAACATCTTTCATTGAATTCAAAATTTTGAATCAATTACATAACATTGAATGAATTATAAAATATGATTCACTATGTTCGAATTACCGTATAAACGTATACATCTGATTCCGAAATTCCTATGTGTTTTCATAACACAACTTACAATTTCAACATGTATAAAACATTGTAATCTACTATCGTATACATTTTCTAGAACCTAAGCATGGTTCAAGAACATATATTTAAATAAACTAAAATCTTCGAACTCTATCACGTAGCACGTAACTTTTATCATGAGTCCTTAACCTGCAAAAGTGATTATTTGCAAGAGTGAGCTCGACAGCTCATCAATTCTAACAGTTTTCATGCATCATATAGCATATAATTTCATACTCAGTCATGCATTCATAATCAATTAATATCTACTACATATGTTACTTCTCACATGACAAGCATATCATCAAAGATCAACTTTCAATCTCATACATATCTCATATACAGTTCATATATAAGTTAACATTCTCATGGCATAATATAATTCAATTAACAATTATTGAATTTATATATCAAATAAAAACTGAAAGACTTGCCTGGTGCGTAGTTTAACAACTATAACTTAACTGCTTAAAGATATTTGCGCTTTGTGTATTCTTACACAATCATACAATTATGGATTCATACATATCAGTCATACGCATCCATACATTCTCAATATAATAACAATTGATTACATTGTTGTCTAACTTGGTTCTTAGAACCTTCGTTTTACTTTTTCATCGTATTCTTAGAAAAGCTATGTACGTATAGGTATACCTTAACTATACATACTTACTATCATATTTCATATCCATGTATCACACACTTAACTAAAGGTGTTCGACATATATTTAAAACTCATAGATACATGATCTATATTACTCTTACATTTCTCAAACCTTATCGAAATTATAATTTCCTGATTTTATATAACCATTACA
Source organism: Panax stipuleanatus (assembly GCA_020205555.1). Classification (NCBI taxonomy): domain Eukaryota; kingdom Viridiplantae; phylum Streptophyta; class Magnoliopsida; order Apiales; family Araliaceae; genus Panax; species Panax stipuleanatus. The sequence goes on along the minus strand of CM035121.1, from coordinate 73,446,247 downwards.
TCTAAACTTTCTAAGTTTACCTTTCAAAATCCTTGTCACACTTAAGCTAGTCATGCAAGGCTATTATGTTCATCATGTATGATGCTCATGTCAACATGTCTATAGGCATAAGAAAATCCTAATATACATACTAACATGATCATAACGTAATTCACTTAGTACTTGATGATATTAACTTTCACATTCTAAGCTTTCTTTGAAAATTGCACTAAGTTCTTTTAGTATATGCAAGGCATCTCGACATATAATTCATATGCATTTGAAACACATTTTAAAGCCACATAAACATGCTCAAATGGTCAGAATCTAAAAGACATAAGTCTTATCAAGTTCATTTCAAAAAGTCTTTAAGTCCTTCTTTGAAAACCTCATATTCCTTAATCATGTATGCTAGTGTGTACTTATACTTTAGACTTAGTTCTCATGTCAATATAGACCATACGATCATGCTCTCAAAATCAGAATACACATATAGTATGTTTATGACAAAGTTCAGTTTAACTAGTCTAGGTCCATTTTAGAACCATAAGGCTTTCTATATATCAACATGGTCAAAATTATTCATGTAGCATTAAGAAATACATACATAAGGTTTAAACCAGTAGTCATGCATGTCCAAAGTGGTACAACCTAGCTAGCATCATCAGATTAGAAATAGAAAACAAAATTTTATCTCAGTACCGGCGCAGCTGCACAGCTGGCCAGTACAAATCTGGCGCAGCTGCCCAGGTGGCCGGGCAGAGATGGAACTGTTCTGCTTCGGCAGAAACTTTAGCCCAACTCAGAATTTCATACGAATTTCATTCCAGCCATGCTATAACATAATTCTAACATGTTTATAATCTTATATAGCATTTAACAACATATTCCAAATCAACTTAATATCTTATCTAGCAAAATTAAGAAGTTGACATTAAAGAATCAAGAATGGGAAATATACATCCGGTAACAGTTTGCTGCTAATGCTGCTATATCAATTCCCTCAATTCTCAAAATGTCTATCACTAATGTATATAAATTCACTCTCTATTCTTGTATTTGGACAGAATTCTCAGCAATTGTTAACAATGAAGAAGAGAAGTTATATATATAGGCAAATGGGATACCCAGACAAAGCTCTTAACTCCCAATTCAAACCAAAGGAATACATGATTGTATAATGGGTAACAAGAAGTTGGTGAGGTGTTCATGATCATTAGTTCTACATTATTGAAATTGATAAGGAAGGTAGGTTAGCTAGCCTTTTGGCATAATACGTGAGGAGAAATGAGATGGGCACATAAGGTGGGACAAGAAATAACTCAACATCTTGCAAATACAATGCTTATGATATACATATATATACATATAGTATATACTTAAGTTACAATTCCACTTCTAAATACAATGTAACAAATAGGTACATATACATCAACATATAATCCATGTACATTTTACTAACATCGAATATAAATCAATTGGGTATTACTCATTATCATAATAGTTATTATTATTATTATTATTATTATCATAACTTATAGAAGTCAATATTAACTAACAATTGAACTTACTATATGTCAATAGGGTATACATTAATGTCTACCCACACATATCATGTTACATAATCAATAATATTATGTAACTCCCATAATGCAATTAAGTTTACTATATAGTCTATATATAAAATAATATATAACCATATTAATGCGTCACATTGCACTTTATATGATATAAAGTTAACTTCCATATATTAAAGGTTTAATTATCGCATGCTTGCATAAACAATTAATCGAGTAAATATAATCTTATTATATTCATTAATTCTTTGCTCATTAATATATTATTTATTCACAATAATAGGTAATCGACATATTATCAATTAATTATTCATTAATCGTTTATCCTTTGTAATCACAATTAACCCTTTCACTATATTCAAGCAAATTGAATATTTAATTACTAATCACCTTATCAATTCTTTTGGTATAAAACTTAGGGCTAGTCCACTAATTTAATTAGACCATTAGTGACTCCCTTTAATATAATCCTAGCATTCATTTGCATAGGCTCAAACTCGCATAACATGTATACTTACACATATCAATAATTCTCATAATAATATTAATTATTCTTGTTTAATCATTCATTCATAACATGATATAATAAGTTTTATTATAATATATCATTTCCAATAGGGGCATTAATCATAAAAATGACTTACTTATTTCCTCAAGATATAATTAAATATAATATCTAAGTATTGATAAAGTAGTTATATGTACAACACCTGTACACCTTCTATATAGAAAATAGACCATAAGTTATTTCCTATCAATATACTACATATAGCAAATATGTTTCAATATATCTACCCTCCTTCATAATACCTCATTCAAAAACATTCAAGGTATTATTATTATTATTATTATTATTTAATATAATACTCCCCCTTTTTATTAAAATAATTCAATATAAGAAATTATTTAAATATTCTTTATTGGAAATACCTAAAAATTATTTCTCTTTCCACCAATCCACATAATTCAAGATATATATATAACACATATATATACATTCCTTTAATCTTCACTTTCTTGCCGTGCACCTAATTAATTAATAATTCTCTAACCAATACATATCTAACGATATATTGATTTTCTTTCTCTCGCTAACAACGTAGATATACTCCAGAAAATAGTGATTATGAAAGATATTTAATGTCACCAACTTACTATGATAAAAATTCTATAAATCATTTAATATCGATAGATAAATATTATCCATCTCCTTTACTAATTCATCTCTACCATGCATAACAAATATATAATAATGATATATATATTTATTAAACACCAAAAATCACCTATTATATAGCTCATATTATTTTATGTAATTCAATACTACAAATCTCATATCACATATATATTCATATTCGAACCCATCTAATGCCTTAAGAATTTTATTTATTAAATTCTTATTACTAATGATTCTTGAAAATTCGGGTTCTCACACCACCTCGTAAGCTACTTCACCCACTTTTCGCAGTACCTTGAACGGTCCAATAAATCGGGGACTCAGCTTCCCCATCTTGCAAAATCTAATCTTCCCCTTCTAGGAAGATACCTTCAGGAAAACGAAGCTTCCTGATAAAAATTCTCGGTTCTGTCAATGTTGATCGGCATATTTCTTCTGTCTGTCTTGAGCAGCAACCAGTCTCGTTCTGATCATCTTCACGATCTCAGTAGTTTGTTGTACCAGTTTCGGTCCCAACAATTGACATTCATCGACTTCGTCCCAGCACAAAGGCGTTCTGCACTTTCTGTCGTATAACGCTTCGTAAGGCGGCATGCCGATACTCGCATGGTAACTATTGTTGTAGGAGAACTCCACCAACGATAGATGATCATCCCAACTTCCCTTGAACTCCATCACGCAAGCTCTGAGCATATCCTCTAGCGTCTGAATCGTTCTCTCGCTCTGGCCATCAGTCTGAGGATGGTACGCTGTACTCATTCGCAATTGCGTTCCCAGACACTCTTACAAATGCTTCCAAAAATTTAACATAAAATGCGAATCTCTGTCGGACACAATCGACACTGGAACACCGTGTCGAGAAATAATTTCCTTAACGTACAACTTCGCCAATTGTTCTAAGTTGTACTTAATCCTGATTGGTAAAAAGTGGGCTGACTTTGTTAAGCGATCCACTATCACCCATATTGCATCAAATCCCTTCTGAGTCGCTGGAAGACCAACCACGAAATCCATCGTGATGTGCTCCCACTTCCATTCTGGAATTTCTAACGATTGTAGCAATCCGCTAGGTCTCTGGTGTTCTGCCTTGACTTTCTGGCAAGTCAGACATTTCGCAACATATTCAACAACGTCCCTCTTCATATTCGGCCACCAAAAATGATGCCTGAGATCCTGGTACATCTTCGTACTCCCAGGGTGAATCGAATATCTTGAACTATGAGATTCGCTCAAGATCTCTTCTTTGACTTCTGGTATTGGCGGTACCCAAATTCTACCTTCAAATCGTAGCAGTCCTTCATTATTGATCTTAAACTTGAATCCTTCACCATCGGCTATTCTCTTCCAAATCTTCTCGCATTCTTCGTCGTGAAGTTGTGCTTCTTTCACTTTGTCTACCAGAGTAGAACTAGTAGTTACTTGAAATAACTTCTCATCCGAATCCTTCGGAAACTTCACCTCCAGCTCTAATCTAGCTATCTGTTCTATTAACTGAGCCTGATCAGTTAACATGTTCAGCTTCTCCGGACCTTTTCTGCTCAAAGCGTCGGCCACGACGTTAGCTTTACCTGGATGGTAAAGTATCTCACAGTCGTAGTCCTTGATCAACTCCAACCATCTCCTTTGGCGCATGTTCAAATCCTTCTAGGTAACGATATACTTTAGACTCTTATGATCTGTGTACATCTCACACTTTTCTCCATATAAGTAGTGTCTCCATATCTTTAGGGCAAACACTACCGCCGCCAGTACTAGGTCATGAGTCGGATACCCCTTCTCGTAATCCTTCAGCTGACATGACGCATAGGCAATGACCTTGCCACTCTGCATCAGCACACAGCCTAATCCCTTATGTGAGGCATCACTATATACTACAAAATTCCTCGTACTATCTGAAAATGATAACACAGGTGTAGTACTCAACCTCTTCTTCAACTCTTGTAAATTTTCCTCACACTTTTCCGTCCAAACAAACTTAACTGTCTTATGAGTCAAATTCGTTAACGGAGTTGAGATCTTGGAAAAGTCTTGGATAAATCTCCGGTAATAACCTGTCAATCCCAAGAAACTCCTCACTTCAGATGGCGTTCTCGGCTGATCCCAATTCATTACCGCTTCAACCTTCGACGGATCTACCGAAATACCATCCTTGTCGATTACGTGGCCAAGAAATTGCACACGTTCTAACCAGAATTCGCACTTCAAGAATTTTGCATAAAGCTTCTCTCGTCTCAGCGATTCTAAGGTCAACCTTAAATGTTCTGTGTGTTCCTCCTCTGTTTTGGAGTAAACCAAGATGTCATCTATGAACACCACCATGAACTTATCAAGGAATGGCTTAAACACCCTGTTCATTAAGTCCATAAATGCAGCTAGGGAATTCATTAGACCAAATGACATCACCAAGAACTTGTAATGACCATACCGAGTCCTAAAGGCCGTTTTCGGTATATCTTTCCTTCTCACCTTCAACTGATGATACCCGCTTCTTAAGTCTATTTTTGAGAAGTATCTAGCACCCTTCAGTTGATCAAACAAGTCATCAATCCTAGGTAAAGGATACCTATTCTTGATCTTAACTTTGTTCAACTCTCTATAGTCAATGCAAAGATGCATCGATCCATCCTTCTTCTTCACGAATAAAACTGGTGCCCCCCATGGCAAAACACTCGGTTGAATATACTTCTTGTCTAGCAGTTCTTGCAGTTGAACCATCAATTCTTTCATCTCGACTAGAGCTATTCGGTACGGAGCTTTCAAAATTAGAGCAGTCCCCGGCGCTAAATCGATCACGAACTCTATTTCCCTATCTGGTGGAAGTCCTGATAAATCGTTCGAAAACACGTCCACAAACTCCCTAACCATTGGTATCTCTTTTATCTTCGGGCTCTCCTTACGCGTACCTACTATGTAGGCTAGATATCCTTCATATCCTTGCGTCAAAAGTTTCTTGGCTTGCATAACCGTCAGACAACTCGCTTGTCTAGGCGATTTGCTACCATAGAACACTAACTTCGATAGAGTCGTAAAGTTTATCGACTTCTTCTGACAGTTGATTATTGCCCCATGGTTGAACAACCAGTCCATCTCTAATATAACGTCGAATTCCCTAAGTTTTATGGGAATCAAATCTACCCTCAGTTCCTGACCCTTAATGTCTAATAGACAATTCTTGTATACAAACCTAATAGGAATGACTTCCCTATTCGTAATTTCTATGTTCAAAGGGTAAGCTAACTCCTATATAGGTAAGTCTAGGGTTTTAGCAAAATCATCAGATATGAATGAACAAGTAGCACCCGAATCAAATAATACATATGCATTTATACTATTGATCAGAAAAATACCTGCCACCACATCTTTTTATTGCATAGCATCCTGTACCGTCAAGTTGAACATGCGGGCAGTGGGTCGAACGACTTGCAGTGGTCCAGCGATAGTCAGAGTGCTGCCACTGCCTTTCCCTGTTGACTCTGCCTCTGGCTTCCTTGGGTAATTACGAGCCATGTGATCCTTGGATCCACATGTATAGCAAGCTCCCTTCTTCAGGTTTGGGCAATTGGGTGCGATTTTGGCTTCCTGACCACAGTTGTAGCACACCCGTTTCCCTTTCATGCACACCCCAGTGTGATTCTTCCAGCATGTAGCACATGCTTTGAGCTTCCTCTTCTGCTGGCCTCCCTGCTGACTCCCAACAGAGTTATTATCGTTCCACTTCCTTTTCGGATGGATAGCCCCACTACCACCAGCTTTGTTTTCTGTCTCAATCTTCTTCTTCTTGTACTGGTTGAATTTAGTCACGACGTCGCTCCCTCCTTCAATGAGAATGGCCTTCTCTAGCACGGCTGCAAACGTGTTCAGCTGGAATATGGAGACCTTACTGTAGAGCCAGGGTTTCAGTCCTCGCTCAAACCTTCTCGCCTTCCTAGCGTCCGTGCTGACATGGTATGTAGCGAACCTGGCCAACTCGTTAAACTTCGCGGCGTATTCAGACACTGTCATCCCTCCCTATTTTAGTTCTAGAAAAAAGACCTCTATCTGGTCCTGCGAGCTAACTGGAAAGTACATTTTAAAGAACATCTCTTTGAAACGCTCCCATGGTATCACTCCTTCTCCTTCTCTGGTCTTATTGGCTTGCCACCAGAAACTAGCATCCGACTTCAATATAAAAGTCGCGAATGCCGTCTTCTAGTCTTCACCGACTCTAGCAACGTCGAAGACCTTCGCCATTTCCATTACCCACGTCTGGGCATCTATAGGGTTAGTCGATCCCTTGAATTCAGGAGATCCTAATGCCTTGAATTCCTTAAATGTAGTACCCTGCACTTGCTAATTTATAAGTGCCCCCGTCAGTAGGTTCACTAACTGCTGAACCGAGTTGGGGTTTGTTCCATCGTTATTATTGTTGTTCGTCGAACCCTCGGGGTTTTGACATGTAGCTCTTCTTCTAGGAGGCATTTTCTGTTAAGAAATATTATTATTAGCTCCTCTATTAAATTCTTAAGTATTCAAGTTCAGCTCTAAACATTTAATTAACTCAGTTCGTATATAAACATATAGCACATCAATAAACTTCTTTTATTCATTGCTCGTAGTTTAAAAAACATATAATAGATAGCATCTCTGCTATTTACATCATCTTTCCTGAACTGGAACAAGTCGTAGGATTACATTATTATCTCATCACATTCTTATCTTAAATTATGGGATTTACATTTATTTAATACAAAAAGCAACACATAAATAAAAGCTCTACTTCCTAGGCATGTTAAGGCGTCGCACAGCCTCTCTGCATTCTTCCTCTATCACCCGAAATGCTGTTCTTCGGTCCACTACGTACCATGGTAAACCTTAGAACTGAACTGGATAATAGAAAATACGGTCCTGGGCCCTATCTATGGCTGTATGGAATGCATATTCTGTTTCCCTCAGCTTAGCCCTCTTGGCTTCAGCCTCGTCTTCAGCTTGATCGGCTCATTGAATAGCCCTCAAGCTTGTCTCCTCAGCTCTGGCACGCTTCATCGACTCCTCTTAGATGTCTTGCTTCAGCTTCGCTATCTCGGCTCGTGCCTCGTCTCGATCATTCTCTACGTGGATTAGCCTCCACTGCACTTCTCCTAGCTCACTATCCATCTCCTCAATAATCTCATCCCGCTACTGTATAGTACTCCGACTCTCGTCCAACAATTCCTGAAGCTCCACGTTGCTGTCGTAACCTCCTTGTACATCTCGGCACTAACAGAGTGAGGTGGGAATTCCACTTCGGGATCCTTTTCCTCCTCTTCCTCCTCTAACTCAACCTCATCCTCCTCCTCTAGAATAGGTGTTAGCTCATGCTCCCGACCAGCTACGGTGATCACTGGAGGTGGCTCTCTCCTAAGCAGCTGCTCCCAGACAACATGGATGTCTCGGAGCTCCTCCTCCCTAGGCACCTGAGGTAACTCCTCTCTAGCCTGATTGGACTCTCCAACGTTCATCATCCTGACAAAAGAATTTTAATGTTTATTATTATGTGATATCGAGTCGTCACTCTTCGAATACTTAAACGTAAACACATAGCACATAAGTTAGTTTATTATCTTTACCTATCACCACTATCTTTTCGATCTTCCTATAAGGCTACTACCTAAGGTTTTTCCCCCCACCTAAGGTTCATAACCAACTACTCTGATACCAATCTGTGACACCCCCAAATCCGGGTACTTTGTTTCGACATGATTTGGTGTTCACTTTCTAATTAAATCATACATCTACCCAATAATAAAGAATTGTAAAGTAAATTACAACCTTCATAAATACTTAAATAAAATCTTCCTTGAAAAAGGTTTACAACTTGTCCAATATAAAATCCCAGGGTTAACTAAACCTTAACATCAATCAAAAATAAATGCAAAAATAAAATATCATCAACTAAGTCTTATTACAAACAAAATTGAAGACAACAAGTCTTCACTTGCTCATCTTTCTTTTTCCTTTAGTTGTTGACGTAGTAAACATTCTCGACTTTAACTGCAAAGGGTTGTAAAATATGCAAGAGTGAGCAAACAAAAGCTCACTTGAAATGTACAATGATATTCCATAATTGAATAACTTCAAAAGAATTTGAATAGCTTTTCTTTCGTCAAAATACAGAATTGAATAATAATTCTTTCATCATATTTAGGATTCTAATATATAATTTATCTGAGGGCCATATGACTCTATGTCCTAGGTTATAAATATTTCTATTTAAAACCTTTAACAGTCATTGAGACTATGGACCTTTAACTCGTACTTAGGGGGATCAGCCCTTCGTACCATGTATTGTGCACAAGCATCTTAACGCTTTCGCATAAATGTCCCCTAATAAATAGGGTTGTTCATTCTCAGTATTTGAATACAAGTCCGCACCAAAGAAAGTTTGGTTTGGATAGATAAAGGAACTTAGGAGTTTCAACTATCATCAACTAGGAGTAGTTGAATCGACTCACAATGCTTTAACAGTTTGATAATATAAGAATTCTGAATCAAATATAAGATACAACAATAGATTTCATGATAACTAGGCATGCTTTAGGAATAACTTAAAGCATTCGATAGATCAAGTAGATCTTGCTTGAACAACTAAGTCAAGATCACATTACTTAAATAATGCTTCAATACTTATGCTTTACAGATATTTGAATACAATATAACTCATACAATACATAACGACTTAAGAATCCGATATAATCTTGCATGATATAATGAGCAAGGGTTAGAGAACTTGCACAATGAAAAGATACCATGAAAGAACTTGCATAACGTAGAAGAATAATGATTAAAAAACTTGCTCAAGTAAGAGATAAGGAGTAGAGAACTTACCCCAAGCGCAAACTACACTTTAATAATTACAATCACTTCCACAATTATCCTACACATCATGTTACGTTTAAAACATCTATTAGTACCCAACTATAACGTTTAAACCGCCGAACTTCATACTCAAGTCCAACTCACAACGTTGTTACGACGTACGTCGATACTAATACACATACGTGAGGCTAACAATCAAGCACTTCATACACGTATAGCACTTTTACTATCATATTGCATCTTACGGTAACAATATCCAAGCACACATATAATATAACCACATAAGACTTCAATCTATCTTAAACACATCAAAAGCATGTTATCTCATTATCTATTACACTTATCAAGTCATAAAAATAAGTTAACTAATCAAACGCGGCATAAAAACTTAACGAAGGGAAAGCAAAATTCCCGGACAGCTTGGTCCCCCGCTAGGGCGGGTCATCCATGGGTTAAAGCCCCGCTGGGGCGGGGCCCACTACTGTGGGGACCCCCCCAGCTAGCGAACGGCAGAGAAATAAGCCAATTTAGCTTATTTCTCCACACCAAAGTCCGATTTTTCTCAACATAATGAACATGAAACTTGACCACAACAAAATTTTGGACTATTTAACATGATTATAACAGATAAAATCCTTACAACATATAATCAAAACCAAGTTTTCATGATTTTTGAAGAAAACTACAATATCAAGCATTCGTGGCAAAAATTTCTATTACGAATTCGTTTTTCAATCAATCCTTGTTATTCCAATTGTAATGACTCTAATTCTTAACATATTAAAATAACCAAGGATTAATTTAAACAATAATCCATAATCAAACACCAATTTGATAGTTTAAAAAAAACTATTTTCAAAATTAGTTAACAGTAAATTACTATGAACATGATTTCTTCATGTTCATCTTAATTACGTGGATTAAATCGCTAAAGCAACTATATAACTCTTATATATAAACATGCTTTAACACATATTACACATAAATTTCATGTTTACATTAAATTTTCATTCTAACTCAACCCAAAACATGAAAATTTCATAAGAACATAAATTCTCCATAAAAACTTGTTTCTACAACAATTTGATTTCTAAAAACTTGTTTATGGCATATAATTCAATTATAAACAGTTTGTAAACAAAATTTCTACATAACTACATTAACATCATCAATTTTATGAGAAGAAATTTTCACAGAGAACTCAAATTAAAGAAAACAACTAATGAAAGTTCTTAGAATGTTTAGGTAGTAATTTTACCCTTTTTGCTTTGATGATTGAAGAAGAAGGTGATGGTGGTGTTTGATTCCCTTTTTGCTTTCTCAAGCTTTCTCTTCCTCTTCCTTCTTCTTCTTCTTCTTCTATGAGTTCTCTTTAACCTTTTCTCGGTTTTTCTTTCTTTCTTTGTTTTCTAAAACAAACGTACTATAGTATATATATATATATATATATATATATATATATATATATATATATATATATATATATATATATATATATATATATATAATACATATAATTATATAAAACATATAACTCCTATATATTAATTACCTACACTAACTATTATTTAATATGTAGGTTACAACTTTTGAATTTGAAAAGTCTAAGGCTATGTTTGGCTAAACAAAATCATTTTAAAAATAATTCTTTTATTAACTAAGGTCATGTTTGGTAAAATAAGTTTAAAACAAAGTAAGGCCTTGTTTGGTAAAAATCAATTTAAAAACTTTTTCTTTATTTTAATAAATTCTTTTAACACATACTTTAATGTTACACTTTAATTAATTAAATCTTTAACATTCTTATTTAATTAATTAAAAATCTAACATCAATTAATCACATAAAAATTATTACATAATTATAATTTTTCACTAATTATAATTCATGTAACACTCATCACATAATTCATCTAATTTAATTATCTCAATTAAATTAGAATTATACCATAAAATCAATATACATCAATTAAATTAAATATTAAATATTTATTTAATTAATATATAATTCTTAATTAAATCATTCCACAAAATCACATAATTTATTTATTTAACTCAATAAATAAATCACATAAAATATTTATTCACTGAATAAATATTTAAAATTTAATATATAAAATCTCAATCGTTACAATTTTAGAGAACCAGTGAAACAATAAGAAGGTCTCCTTAAATGAAAACTTGTGTGAGATGTACGCATCATTTTGAAAGTGATAGTAATGGGATTGCTGCTTTTGATGCTTATCAAACTAGAACGAAGTAATAGGACTCCTAATAACCTCTTTCTTTGACAATTTTAGAGAACCAATAAAATAATATGAAGGTCTTCTTAAATAAAGACTTGTGTGAGATGTACACAAAGTTTTGAACGTGATAATAATGAGATTACTTCTTTTGATGCTAATCAAACTATGATAGGTCTCCAAAATTGGGTATTTAATTTTGATGATAACAAATTAGGATTAAAGGTCAAAAAGGGTAGAATCCTCTCCATAGGATTAAGTGCTAAAATTAGTTATTAATTACCTTGAATATTTTGACCAAAAATATTTATTTTCTTACTTGAATTTATTTGATGGCCTTGATAAATTAATATCAAGTGTTAATAAAATGAGTTCATATAGTAACATTTTCTAAGGCAAGGAGATTCCTATTTCTTTTTCAAAATAATCTTCAAAATTCTTTATGGGCAAAAATTATTTCCAAAATATATATATACTAATATATTATATATGTAAAAATATAATATATATATATATATATATATATATATATATACAAAAACTGTGTGTGTGTGTGTGCATGGTTTAAACCATGTGTGCATATGCACGTGTGTGTGCCGAATTTACAAAGTGTATGCATGAGAATTGAAATTTAAAAATGCAAAGCTTACATGGATGTTTGTGCAATGCTTGCATGGAATTAAATTTGCCTAAATTATATGTGTGTATGCCGAGAATATTTGTTTGCTGGCATGTTATAGGCTTATGCCTTAAGAATTGCAAAGCTTGTATTAAAGTTTGTGCCATAAAGGTTTATGTGCTAGCAAGGAACAAATTTCAATAAGGTTTATGCCTTAAAAGAAAACTTTGGGCGCTCAAATTCAAACATCCGGCCAAGCTAAAAAATGATCTGAACCCTTCATTTATCCATCATGCAATCCGGACCTTCCATTTCAAAAATTACGGTTTTGCCCGAACCTGAAAATTTCTATAAATAGGAGGCTTTTTAATTCATTTCAATTTACCAATTCTATAAACCAAAAAGCTTACTCTCCTTGCCTAAAGATTATTCAAACAAGCTTTTACTTTCTTCGCTCAAATCAAAGTTATAATTTCCTTTGGAAGAGAAAAATTGGTCCAAGTATTTGAGATAAGTTGTCAAATTATAATTGTTCATATCATCTCATACTTGCTCATTCATATATATCTGTGATAAACTGTCATACGTATTCATATATCTATATATCCATATTAGTAAAGAGTCAGTACTTGGACACCGAAACGCGTTAAGCAAATTCAGATGCTATTTCTTTGAAATACTCTGGACGGTCTTTAAAATCCCAAGCGGCCCTTTACTGGTATAATCAATATATAGATTTAGATAATCAGATATAATTTGTGATAAACATTTATATATATCTTATATATAATCTATCATATCTAGTAAAGAGTTAGTACTTGGACACCAAAACGCGTTAAGCAAATTCAGATGCTATTTCTTTGAAATACTCTGAACGGTCTTTAAAATCCCAAGTGGCCCTTTACTGATATATATAATCAATATAAATATTCTTTAATATTCTATATCCGATTATCAACAGTACTTGGACACCGAAACGCGTTAAGCAAATTCGAATATTTCACTTAAAATACTCAGGACGGTCTTTAAAATTCCAAGTGGCCAAATAATTCGCCACGTAGATCAAGTACAATATAATATATATAAGTGGGTAGAACGAGTTTGTTCAAGTATTATCTAAAGTGAATCATATTGTCATACTTGATAAACTGTCATCAAATATACTGCTCATATAATTGCTTATAAATTATTGCTGCATTATATAAGTGTGTGTGGTTGTTTAATTCAAAGTTATATTTATTAAACAACAAAGAAACACACTCTTTATAAAGAAAAATCTTTTTCTTAATCTCTTGAAAAAAATTCTTTAAAGAAAAACAAAATCTTTATTACACGTGCTTAAATATTTCATCTGCTTTCACAGAAGCACATCATATAAAAGTCTTTGAACTTTTATCATACACTTGAAATTCTATATCTGCTTATTGTTAGAAGCATATTTTCAAACAAACTTTTTGTAAAAGGGAAAAAGGGTGAGTTAGTTTATTTTATATTTGTGAGAAAGACAAGAATTCTTTGACCAAGACCAGAGTCTTAGAGAGGTCAGCTGGGAGTTGGGTCTCTAGTGTACTTGTGAGGTGAGGAAGAGATTGTTGTTTCAAGACCAAAGTATAAAATATTACTAAGCTCAAACGAAGATTCAACTAAGCTTGAAAAAGGAGCTGGGAGTTCGCTGTCCGAGAGAGTTAGTTAAGAAAAGTTGTAAGTTTATCTTTAAAACTTTGTACAGGCTTCTCCGCCTATTGAAGGAGTATTTATTACAGGGAAGTAATAGGATCTCAAGTCCTAGAGATGAGCTTGAGACTGGACGTAGCAACATACCCGGGCTGTATGTTGTGAACCAGATAAATATCTGTACATTGTGTGATTAAATTTTAAACTATTTATTAATTTGATAAAATTAATCCACTAAAATTCAAAAAGGCCAAAGATAATTTTTAAACGGTAATAATCTATTCAACCCCCCTTCTAGATTATTATTGGACTTTCAATTGGTATCAGAGCGGTGCTCGTTAACTTATTAGTTAAGTGATTGCAGGCATATCTAAGAGTAGATCCATTTATGGCCTACACAAATGCTACCGGTTGCGAAGAAGGACTATCAATGTCCAGACCTCCGCTATTTGATGGCACAAACTTTGCCACCTGGAAAAATAGGTTCAAAATCTACGCCAAGTCACAAGGAATCAAACTTTGGCTAGCAATTGAATGAGGTGTAAAGATTCTCACAAAAGTCGAAAATGAAAAGCTCGTTGAAAAAGATGCTGGGGAATTCACCACCGAGGATGAGGAGGTTATGAATATCGCCTCCAAAGTTGAACAAGTGCTAACAAGTGCTCTTATAGAAAAAGAATATAAAAGAGTTAGCAACTGCAAGAATACAAAAGAAATCTGGAAAAAATTGATTTTAACCTATGAAGGAACCAGTCATATCAAAGAAATCAGAAAAGATGCTCTAATCCAAGAGTATGAAAGCTTCAAGCTGGAAGAAGGTGAAAAGATCATTGATATGGAAACTCGTTTTTCCAGAATCATTGATGAGCTAGAACAACTGGGAAAAGCCTACACAACAAATGAGAAAAACAGAAGGATTCTCAAAGCCCTTCCATCTGTATGGAAAATGAAGGTTACAGCCATCAAGAAAATGCAGGATCTAACTGCTTATCCTCTTGATAGCTTCATTGTAAATCTTCGTGCCCACGAAGTCGATATACTAGTCGAAAAAGCAAGATCAGACACAGACCTCAAAAAGAAAGGAATCGCTTTCAAAGCCCTACTTGTTGATCAAGATAGCGATGATGATGAACTAAATGAAGAACTCTCGAGTCTAGATAATAATGAAGTTGCATTATTATCAAGACAACTCAGAAGAGTAATTCAAAGCAAAGCAAAGAGATATGGCAAAGGCTTCATGAAAACAAATAACAACTTTAATAATTTTCGAAACAAGCAAGCCTTCAAGCCAAAAGTTCCAAGAGGGAATTTCAAAGCTACCAACAACAACTTCAGAAATGCTGGCACAAATGAAAATTCAAATAACTATTTTGAATGCAACCAGCCAGGACATTTCAAGAAGGATTGTCCAAAACTAGCCAACAACAAAGTTCTAGTAGCTGAAGAAGGATGGGATCTAAGTGATGAAGAAGAACCTACTGAGCCAACCGAAGAAATAACAAATCTATGTTTTATGGCAGACAATGACTCATCATCAAAATCTGAGATAAATTCGAAACATCAAGCTTATAATGATAATGAAATTATTAAAGAAGAGTTTATTAAATTAAAAGCATCGTTTAAAATTTTAATTAAAGCAAATAGAAATCTTGAAATAGAAAATTTTAATTTAATCATGGATAATGAAGTCTTAAAACATGAAAATGAGAAATTAGAAAATAACTCTTCAGAAAATCTTGTAGTAAAAGAAGAAGTAGAAAAGTTAAGAAAAACAAATAAAAATCTTGAAAAGGAAAATTCTACACTTGCTACTTCTATTGAAAATCTTAAAACTGAAAATTTAGCTCTCACTGAAATTATAAAAGATTCTCAAGAACAAGAAGTAAGCAAAAAGGAAAATTCATTAGAAAAACAAAATGAAGAATCTATTCTAATGAATCAAATTAAAATGTTGACTCTAGAACGAAATGACTTAAACTCTATAGTTATTAAGTTTACAAAAGGAAAAGAAAATCTTGACGTTATGCTCAGTCAACAAAGATATAGTTTCAATAAAGAAGGATTTGGATATACCGAAAAATCCAGTAAGATAAAATATAAGAAACTCTATCATCTTAAAAGTAAAGAAAAAGATCATGCGTCTCCTTTTGAGAAACGCACTTACTGTAATAGAAATGGTCATTCAATTTACTCATGTAATGCCAAAAATAGAAACTATTCAGGAAAAATAATTTGGGTACCAAAAGGAAGTTACACTGCACCTATTATCACAAAAAGAGAATTTCTTTATCATGAAAGACCATCTAGAAACTCTTATCAAAATCTTTCATTTAAAAGAGGTAGTCATGCATATTATAAATCTGCTACTCATAGAACATGTGTGCCTACTAGTGATTATTATCCTGTACCAAACTTTGTAAAGGAAAACACGACCAATCCCCATACAGATTGGAAAACTTACCCAAAGGACCCTTCTCTTTCAAGGGTACCAGTTTGTGAATTTAATACATGTTGTAGGTATGTCACACAGCTGATTCTAGTAAAAATAAATGGTACCTTGATAGCGGTTGTTCAAGACACATGACAGGCGATAAATTTAAATTGAGCAATCTACAAGTTATAGACTGTAACGAGGTAACTTTCAGAGATAGCAACAAAGGTAAAGTTGTTGGAATTGGAAATGTGTACAATAAACACATAACAATCTCTAACGTTCAATTGGTCACTGGACTCAGGTATAATCTTCTATCCATCAATCAACTATGTGATAGTGGTTTTAAAATAACATTCAGTCCTCATAACTGTTTAATTTTTGACCAAACTAGAAAATTAATCTTACTTTGTCCTAGAAGTCAAATTGTGTATACGTGTGATTTAGATACATACTCACACATGGATAATGTGTGTCTTGTGTCTGCAAATGACGACCCTTGGCTTTGGCATCGTAGATTAGGACACATTAACATGAAATTGATTAATAACATATCTTCTAAAGAACATATTCGTGGTTTTCCTAAACTTAAATTCCTTAATGATCATATTTGCGAAGCCTGTGAATTAGGAAAATAAATTCATGCATCTCATAAACCTAAATTCACAGTTTCAACCTCTCGACCACTTGAACTCTTGCATATGGACTTAGTTGGACCTATCCCCAAACATAGTATGGGTGGTGCAGTCTATATTTTAGTCCTAGTTGATGATTACTCAAGATTCACTTGGGTTGATTTTCTAAAGTTCAAAAATAAAGCGATAAACTCCTTTTCTGCACTATGTAAGAAAATTCAGAATCAACAGGGAAGCTCTATTGTTTATATTCGGTCTGATCACGGAAGAGTATTTGACAATTCTGATTTCATAATGTTCTGGGATGAGCACGGTAGAAGTCATAACTTTTCTGCACCTTACACACCTCAGTCAAATGGTGTTGTTGAAAGGAAAAATCGTACTTTACAAGAAATGGCCAATACTATGCTTAATGAATATCGACTTCCTAAATATTTTTGGGCCGAAGCAATTGCAACTTCTTGGTATATTTTAAATCGCGTCTTGCTGAGACCAATTCTTTTCAAAACTCCCTATGAACTCTTTTATCAAAGAACTCCTAAAATAAACTACTTTTGTGTCTTTGGGAGTAAATACTTTATTCTAAATACTAAACAATATCTAGTGAAATTTGATCCCAAATTCGATGAAGGAATATTCCTGGGATATTCACTAAATAGTAAAGCATATAGAGTCTTTAATAAAAGAACTCTAGTCGTGGAAGAGTTAATGAATATAACTTTTGATGAATCTAAACCTCCTCAAAAATATAAAGAACTGTTAGAAAATGATACAGTTATTGAAGATATTTTCAGAAATATGGAAGAACTGAAAATTGATGATATTTCTTCTTTTGTCAATATTAATCCTCTTGAAAATCCTAATCCCCAGCTAAATGACTTGCCCAAAGGATCACATGCTATAAGAAATCATCTAATAGAAAATGTCATTGGTGATATTAATAAAAGGATTCTTACAAGATCACAAGCACAAAATATGGCTAGTCATCTATCCTTTCTGTCACAAATTGAGCCTAAAAATATAAAAGATGCTTTGATTGATGAAGATTGGATAACAGCCATGCAAGAAGAACTTGAACAGTTCACAAGAAACAAAGTATGGGAATTAGTTCCAACTCCTGAAGAGACCTCTGTTATTGGTACTCGATGGGTGTTTCGTAACAAATTAGATGAAAATGGAACTGTTATACGTAATAAGGCACGTTTAGTTGCACAAGGGTATAATCAACTTGAAGGAATTGACTATGATGAAACATATGCTCCTGTTGCTAGAATTGAGTCTATACGTATGTTATAAGCTTTTGCATGCCATAAAGATTTTAAATTATTTCAAATAGATGTGAAATCTGCTTTTCTAAATGGTGTTATTGAAGAAGAAGTCTTTGTTAAACTACCCTCTGGCTTTGAAAACTTTGAGCATCCTGATTATGTGTATAAACTACACAAAAACTTTATACGGTATAAAACAAGCTCCCAGGGTATGGTACGAAAGACTTAGTAAGTTCTTATTAGAAAATAGTTATAAAAGAGGCACAGTAGATACTACTCTTTTTACAAAATATAAAAATAATGATATTCTTATTTTACAAATATATGTTGATGACATCATTTTTGGATCCACTAACATGAATATGTTCAATGAGTTTTCTGAAAGTATGAGCAAGGAATTCGAAATGAGCATGATGGGAGAATTAAATTTCTTCCTAGGACTACAAATCAAGCAAGGAGAAAAAGGTATTCACATCTCTCAATCCAAATATTGCAAAGAAATGATTAAGAAATTTGGTTTAGAGTTTGTAAAACCTCTTAATACTCCTATGTCAACTACTGATAAACTAATTGCTGATGAAAAGGGAAAAAGTGTTGACACTAAGAAATATCGAGGAATGATTGGCAGTCTTCTTTACATCAGAGCTAGTAGACCTGACATTATGTTCAGTGTCTGTAAATGTGGCAGATTCCAAGCAAGTCCTAAAGAATCTCACCTGGTTGCAGTAAAAAGAATATTTCGATACCTTAAAGGAACTACAGACTTAGGTCTATGGTATCCCAAAGGTCAACCATTTGACCTTGTGTGTTTCTCTGACTCTGACTATGCCGGTCATCATGTTGATCGAAAAAATACAAGTGGCACGTGTCAGTTCTTAGGTGGATGTCTAGTCTCTTGGTTTTCTAAGAAATAAAATTCAGTATCTATTTCAACCACCGAAGCCGAATATATAGCTGCTGCACGATGTTGTGCACAGATATTGTGGATGAAACAGACCCTTGCCGATTACAATATAAAATTTAACTGTGTGTCAATACTATGTGATAATACAAGCACTATCAACTTAAGTAAGAACACCGTTTTACATGCTAGATCAAAACACATTGATGTTAGACATCATTTCTTCCGAGATCATGTGAACAATAGTATTATTAAACTAGAACATATTGACACAGAATTAAATATTGCTGACATATTTACAAAACCACTGACCTCTGATAAATTTTATAAATTACGTTTAGACCTAGGCATGTTAGATATTGTCACATAAAATATTAAATGTTGTTGGTTATTTCTAAGTAATATATAAATATAATTTTATAGTCAAAATTATTAATATTTGTAGTTTATAATTTTCTATTAATAATTATACATATAAATTATTTGTTTCTTTTATATGTTAATACGCATTTTATTTATTGAAATTTTGTATTTATACTCTCTCTTAATTATTAGAAAATATAAATTTTTTGTAATTTTTGTTTTCATATATTCATAAAAATAAAAATTACTAATTTTAATATAAATAGTTTAGTATTTTCTATTATTAATTATCTCAAAAATCATATTTTATAATATTTATTATATAATTATATATCTAATCAAATCTGAGCCGTCCAAGCAACAAAAATAATCCAACGGCACAATCTGCGTCGCATGACTTCAACCAATCAGAAACGAGCAAGCTTAGCACACGGATAACACTCAATTACCGTTCGATCAATTCAGAAAAAGTACAAACCAATCTAAGCCATCCAATCAGAATCAAAGGGGTCAAACGGGTCAGCCGACCCAGTTCATTAGCGCGTCTCATCCGAGCCATTGATCAAATCTCAGGTTAGTTCTCAGCCGCATGATCAAGTCAATTAAGCTAAATATAAAAACAAAAATTCTAAACCTAATTCATTTTTCACCCTCCCTCTCTCTCTCTACCGACCGTCTCTCTCTCCCTTCTCTCTCTCTTAAAACCAGACGCTCTCGTCTCTCTCTACCTTCAAACCCTAACTTTCTCGGCCTAAATCAACGAATATATGTGAGTTTTCGTGCTCTTCTTCTTCTGAGTCTTCTTAATCTTTCTATTTGATTGATTGTTTATGAAGTCGTTTCCTTTTAAAACAAAATTTTTCTTATTTCTGTTCGTATTCTTAAAAGATTTTCAAACCCTAAATTTTTTTTCAAAATTTACTTTTTAAAAGAAAGTTTTCTTTTGTTCTTAAAATTTTCAAAACCCTAGATCTAATTTTTTTTCTGTTCATCTTCTCTAATTTTTTTTTTAAAAAAATAGATCTATAATTTTTTTTAGCCTGTCTCGTGTGTGTTCTTAAATTTTCAAAACTGTAGATCCATACAAAATGTATTTTTCATATACATATATATTTTCAATGTACTTCGAATATTTAAATTTTCGTATATTTTTTAAAGGAACTTTATAAGTCCGAATTTTTTTTTTTAAAAAAAAACATTAATTTCTGATAAAAAAAATTTGGGAAACAAAATTTTTCATCATCTGTGTATTTAAAATTTTTTATATAAATCTTTTATTTCAAAATCTTTAATATAAATGTGTTCTCTTTCTGTCTATTTTTTATTTTTAAACCCTAAAAGTTCATATATATATATGGGTTACATAAATTTTAAAAAAAACAGGGGATTTTATTTTTAGTAGAATTTTTTTTTAAAATCTTTTCTATGTGTTTGAACTCTAATTTTTTTTTTCAAAAATGTTTCTGTTAAAATGTATATATATATATATATATATATATATAAACTCTGGATTTCGTTTTTAAATTTCTTTTAGTTCTTCACTTACAAATACTTTAAAAAAAGGAACTAAATGTTTCTGTCAAATTTTTGTTTTCGAAATATTTTTCGGTTAAAATTTATGTTTACAATTTTTGTCAAAACCCTAATTTTTCTCTCAAAAATGTTCTGTAAATTGTTTTATACAGTCTCTTTGAAATAATGCAATTTCACGAATAAAAAAGGGGTTTTCGTAAGAATATAAATGTGTAATAACTACTGTGTACTATATTTATATAGATATACCTGAGTTATGTGGTTCTAAAATGTCTGGTATATGGGTAAAAAGTGGTTCTTCTACTGGTACATTTATTCTGGAAAAACGTGAAAGCTGCTAAGTTCTGTGAATAACTGTGCGAAGGTTCTCACTTTACACTCTTTGATTAACTAAGATTTTGAACTGTGTGGCTACTGAGGGCCACTGGCTATATATATATATATATATTTCTGTGTATGTGTATATAAGCATGAAAATTGGTTTCCATGTCTGGTTTCTGTGAAATTGGATAAAGGTGATATAAATGTGTTTCTTGGTTATTTCTATCTGTGTGGCTATTTGAAAGCTACGGGTTATATGAGACTTGTCTATGTGAGTTTAAATATTGAATGAAAGTTGAATTGTCATGTCTGAAATCTGCAACTTTGAAAATTAGACATTAGGTGATGAAAATAATTACCATATTGAGTAATTATATGTTATTATTGTTATATGCTGACATGTATAATAGAGATCATATGCTATATCAGTTTTATATAACACTGACTTGTTGAATCAATGTGTTGACACACTATATCTTTTTATATTGGAATCTAACAATGACAACATGTTAGTGTTATGTAACATTGACTGGTTGTATCTCTGTTTTAAATTTGTAACAGTTTGATGTGGGCATATCTGTGCTATTTGTGATAACTTATCTATGTTGATTTGCTACAGTCTGATATGGGCCAATAAGTCATGACAGCATGTATCTCTGTTTGATATTAGATCATACATGTTATGTAAACAACCTGCATATGTTTGATATTTGACTGTGCTCTCTTATTGGACTACTAGACAAAATTTTTAAAATAAAAAAAAATTGACAAAAGATTTAAATTTACAAAACAATACTACACTTGTTTGTCCCTTACTGTTCACACTACACAGTCATCACATGAAATGTTTACCTTTTGACAAATAGGACATGCCATATTAATTAAGATAATTTTTTTTTAAATTAAAACTTTTTCTATAAAAGGATAGCTTTAAATGAGCAGTCTTACTTTCAAACCTCTTCTACTACTTTTCTACTTGTGCATTCTCTCTCTTTCAAAAACATGAAACCTGTTCAGTCTTCTAAAAGAAAAAGGTCTGAGATTTTCACTGACCCACACCCTGACCTATATACTTCTTTGTTAGTCACACCCACTACAAAAACAAAGTATGAACATATTAAACACAACTTAATTCCTGGTGTAGAAACCTCTTTCAATAGTTTTCCAGGTCTGCTAGAGAAGATAACCAATGTAGGATGGGACTGTCTTGTCTCTTTTACAAATAGAGAGATATATCCTAGTCTAATTGCTGAATTCTATGCTCATATGACTTTTGTGCATGATTCAACTGGCTTTCTATCTGGTATTAAGACCTGCAAACAAGGTCAAGATTATATGATTGATGAAATTCTGCTCTTGCATGCTTTAGATCTCAAAATAGAATTCTTGGATTATCCCAAGATAAATGAATACACATATCCCATAGGGACTACCACCATTGACTACCTTACCTTCAAGCACAACCTTGCTTTTACCACTGACCAAATTGTGCCTGCTAATCTGTTTGATTATCCATGTAAAGTGCATAAGGACTACTTTATTGCTGAATGTCAGTTTCTAGGCAAAATTCTGATGCATAACTTCATGCCTGTCAGAAATGATAAAATGTTCAGTCCTTTTGATTTGGAATTGATGAAGTGTATTCTAACTGAATACATTCCTTATAGCCTGCCTTTCTTTCTCTTGACATCCTTTGAATTTTGCCATTCTAATAATTGCATGGGATTTGGACTTTTGCTGACTAGACTCTTCATATATCTGGGTGTTTCTGTTCATAATCAGAAGACACAAATGATTCATAATAGTAATATTGTGTCTCATTAAAACCTTCCTGCCAAGCCTTTAATTGTATTTCAACCCAATAAAACTGACCATATAGAAACACACTTAAATTTAATGTCCCAAATTGACTCCATAACTAGCATGAATCAGTTATCATTAAAGAACCAGTCTCAGATTTTGAGTCAATTAGAGGCTTTACAAACCTCTGTGCAACACTTACATGACATGGTGACTATGCTGATGGAACACCACAAAGTGACAATCCCCCCATACAACTTCACTGCCACCACAAGCTCAGTCCAGCCAGATCATACTAGTCAGACCCCACCTGATCTGCAACTGTCAAATCTGGGTATGAATTTTTCTCCACTCCATTTTGATAAAATCTGAAGGAGAATGTAAACTAACCTACTAACTATTTGTGGATTACTGTAATAATACTTAACACTAACTAGAATGAGTACTATATGTTTAACTGTTACACTAACTTGCAGGAAAAACTCTGAAACTAACAGTTTCTGCAGGTTTTAGAATTTTCCTCCTACCCCTCCATTTTTGTTAATGACAAAGGGGGAGAAGAAAAATATTAGAAAAAGAAAAATATCATATTATTATTAAGTAATAATTCTGATATTTGAGCAGACATGGATCTGAACTGATAATCTGATATGAAAAGAAAATATCAGAAAAAGGAAAGTATCAGATTATTATTAAGTAATAATATGATATAAATGCAGACATGGATCTGTTAGATATGAACTGCTATAAAACTGCTATGGTATGAATGGTGCATGAGATTGACAGGAGCTGATATTAACTGTTATAACTGTAACTGACAGGATGGATGGTTTGCATGTTGGATACTGTTATTATACAAACTGCCTGGATAGTTATAACTATGAATGTCCGTCTGATAGTTTTTCAGTTTTTCATTATTTTAAAAATTCTTTTAAAACCCGATTTATGATCTCAGGAGGAGCTTCACGAATTAAGGGAGAGTTCTGAAAAACAAATATTTTTACTTGTTGTCATCATCAAAAAGGGGGAGATTGATAGGTCTCCAAAATTGGGTATTTAATTTTGATGATAACAAATTAGGATTAAAGGTTAAAAAGGGTAGAATCCTCTCTATAGGATTAAGTGCTAAAATGAGTTATTAATTACCTTGAATATTTTGACCAAAAATATTTATTTTCTTACTTGAATTTATTTTATGGCCTTGATAAATTAATATCAAGTGTTAATAAAATGAGTTCATATAGTAACATTTCCTAAGGCAAGGAGATTCCTATTTCTTTTTCAAAATAATCTTCAAAATTCTTTATGGGCAAAAATTATTTCCAAAATATATATATACTAAAATATTATATATGTAAAAATATATAATATATATATATATATATACAAAACCGTGTGTGTGTGTGTGCATGGTTTAAACCATGTGTGCATATGCATGTGTGTGTGCCGAATTTACAAAGTGTATGCATGGGAATTAAAATTTAAAAATGCAAAGCTTACATGGATGTTTGTGCAATGCTTGCATGGAAGTAAAGTTGCCTAAATTATATGTGCGTACGCTGAGAATATTTGTTTTCTGGCATGTATAGGCTTATGCCTTAAGAATTGCAAAGCTTGTATTAAAGTTTGTGCCATGAAGGTTTATGTGCTAGCAAGGAACAAATTTCAATAAGGCTTATGCCTTAAAAGAAAACTTTGGGCGCTCAAATTCAAATATCCGGCCAAGCTAAAAAATGATCTGAACCCTTCATTTATCCATCATGCAATCCGGACCTTCCATTTCAAAAATGATTTTCAAAAATTACGGTTTTGCCCGAACCTGAAAATTTCTATAATAGGAGGCTTTTTTATTCATTTCAATTTACCAATTCTATAAACCAGAAAGCTTACTCTCCTTGCCTACAGATTATTCAAACAAGCTTTTACTCTCTTCGCTCAAATCAAAGTTATAATTTCGTTTGGAAGAGAAAAATTGGTCCAAGTATTTGAGATAAGTTGTCAAATTATAATTGTTCATATCATCTCATACTTGCTCATTTATATATATATATATATATATATATATATATATATATATATATATATATCTGTGATAAACTGTCATACGTATTCATATATCTATATATCCATATTAGTAAAGAGTCAGTACTTGGACACCGAAATGCGTTAAGCAAATTCAGATGCTATTTCTTTGAAATACTCTGGACGGTCTTTAAAATCCCAAGTGGCCCTTTACTGGTATAATCAATATATTGATTTAGATAATCAGATATAATTTGTGATAAACATTTATATATATCTTATATATGATCTATCATATCTAGTAAAGAGTCAGTACTTGGACACCGAAACGCGTTAAGCAAATTCAGATGCTATTTCTTTGAAATACTCTAAACGGTATTTAAAATCCCAAGTGGCCCTTTAATGATATATATAATCGATATAAATATTCTTTAATATTCTATATTCGATTGTCAAGTTGTGAATCAAAAAAATTAGTCAAATCTTGGACACCGAAACGCGTTAAGTAGATTCGGATATTTCACTTGAAATACTCTGGACGGTCTTTAAAATTCTAAGTGGCCAAATTATTCGCAACGTAGATCAAGTATAATATAATATATATATATATATATAAGTGGGTAGAACGAGTTTGTTCAAGTATTATCTAAAGTGAATCATATTGTCATACTTGATAAACTGTCATCAAATATATTGCTCATATAATTGCTAATAAATTATTGCTGCATTATATAAGTGTGTGTGGTTGTTTAATTCAAAGTTATATTTATTCAACAACAAAGAAACACACTCTTTATAAAGAAAAATCTTTTTCTTAATCTCTTGAAAAATATTTTTTAAAGAAAAAGAAAATCTTTATTACACGTGCTTAAATATTTCATCTGCTTTCACAGAAGCACATCGCATAAAAGTCTTTGAACTTTTATCATACACTTGAAATTCTATATCTGCTTATTGTTAGAAGCATATTTTCAAACAAACTTTTTGTAAAAGGGAAAAAGGGTGAGTTAGTTTATTTTATATTTGTGAGAAAGACAAGAATTCTTTGACCAAGACCAGAGTCTTAGAGAGGTCAGCTGGGAGTTGGGTCTCTAGTGTACTTGTGAGGTGAGGAAGAGATTGTTGTTTCATGACCAAAGTATAAAATAGTACTAAGCTTAAAAGAAGATTCAACTAAGCTTGAGGAAGGAGCTGGGAGTTCGCTGAGGAAAGTTGTAAGTTTATCTTTAAAACTTTGTACAGGCTTCTCCGCCTATTGAAGGAGTATTTATTACAGGGAAGTAATAGGATCTCAAGTCCTGGAGAGGAGCTTGAGACTGGACGTAGCAACATACCCGGGCTGTATGTTGTGAATCAGATAAATATATGTGCATTGTGTGATTGAATTTTAAACTATTTATTAATTTGATAAAATTAATTCACTAAAATTTAAAAAGGCCAAAGATAATTTTTAAACGGTAATAATCTATTCAACCCCCCCTTCTAGATTATTATTGGACTTTCAAACTAGAACGAAGTTATAGGACTCCTAATCACCTCTTTCTTTGACAATTTTAGAGAACCGATGAAATAATAAGACGGTCTCCCTAAATGAAGACTTGTGTGAGATGTACGCATGGTTCTGAAAGCAACAGTCATGAGTTTCTCCTTTTGACGCTAATCAAACTAGAACCAAGTACTACAGCTCTTAATCACTTCTTTTTTTGTAATTTTGAAACAACCAATGAAACAATATGAAGGTCTTCCTAAATGAAGACTTGTGTGAGATCTACGCATCGTTTTGGACGCGATAGTGATGGGATTGCTCCTTTTGATGCTAGTTTCAACTAGAATTAAGTAATAGGACTCATAATCACCTATATTTTGACAATTTGAGAGAACTAATGAAATAGTAAGAATGTTTCCCTAAATGAAGACTTGTGTAAGATGTACGGATCGTTTTGAAGGCACTAGTGATAGGATTGTTCCTTTTGATGCTAATCAAACTAGAACGAAGTCATGTGACTCATAATCACCTATTTCTTTTATAATTTGAGAGAACCAATAAAATAATCAAAAGATCTCCCTAAATCAAGACTTGTGTGAGATGTACGCATCGTTTTTATTACGATAGTCATGGGATTGCTCCTTTTGATGCTAATCAAATTAGAACGAAGTAACAGGACTCCTAATCAGCTCTTTCTTTGACAATTTTAGAGAACCAATAAAACAATAAAAAGGTTTCCTTAAATGAAGATTTGTGTGAGATGTACGCACCATTTTGAAAGTGATAGTAATAGGATTGCTCCTTTTGATGCCTATCAAACTATAATGAAGTAATAGAATTTCTAATCACCTCTTTCATTGACAATTTTAGAGAACCAATGAAACAATAAGCAGGACTCCTTAAATGAAGACTTGTGTGAGATGTACGCAATGTTTTGAACGTGATAGTAATAGGATTGCTCCTTTTGATACTAATCAAACTAGAACGAAGTTATAGGACTTCTAATCACCTCTTTCTTTGACAATTTTAGAAAATCGATTGAACAATAAGAAGGTCTCCCTAAATGAAGACTTGTGTGAGATGTACGCATGGTTTTGAACACGATAGTCATGAGTTTCTCCTTTTGACGCTAATCAAACTAGAACGAAGTACTACAACTCTTAATCACCTCTTTCTTTGTAAATTTGAAACAACCAATAAAATAATATGATGGTCTCCCTAAATGAAGACTTGTGTGAGAACTACGCATTTATTTGGCTGCGGTAGTGATGTGAATGCTCCTTTTGATGCTAATTTCAACTAGAACGATGTAATAGGACTCATAATCACCTATATTTTGACAATTTGAGAGAACTAATGAAACAATAATAAGGTTTCCCTAAATGAAGACTTGTGTGAGATGTACGTATCATTTTGAAGGCACTAGTGATAAGATTGCTCATTTTGATGCTAATCAAACTAGAACGAAGTCATATGACTCATAATCACCTTTTTCTTTGATAATGTGAGATAACCAATGAAATAATTAGAAAGTCTCCCTAAATCAAGACTTGTGTGAGATGTACGCATCATTTTTAACGCGATAGGCTTGGGATTGCTCCTTTTGATGCTAATCAAATTAGAAAATTTGATTATTATAAGAATTTTCAAAAATTTATTATTATAAGAATTTAATAAATAAAATTCTTATTACGAGATTTTTTGAGTTTGGATATTAGTATATGATGTGGTGAAGTATATGATGTGGTGTGAATATAGAAGATATATATATATATTCATAGGTTGGAGGAATGAGGTTTAGTAGTTAATTTATTTTAACTATTAAAGAAGGGAAACGAAATTGTTTGAAAAGGGAATTAAGTTGGAAGTTATATTATTGAATAATATAATTTGATTATTATGCCTTGTTGGCACTATAATTGTTATGAATTAAATTTCATAAATAATGAGAGTAATTCACTTAATTAAAATAGTGAATTAATGTAAATATATTTGTTTTAATAAAATGAGAGGGTAATGTGTTACATATAAATGTAATATGTTAATGTAATTTGATTGAGAATTTCGTAAATAGTTATGATAATTATCGAGTAAAATAAATATTTTAGTTGAGATATTTATTAAATAAAGTAAATATTTGATGAAAATTATTATGGAATAATTTATTCATGTATGATGATATTAAGTAAATTGATGATAAATAATTTTATAATCGGTGCGTATTTTATTACGCTAATGGAATGACAATGCTCTAATTTAATTAAATAATTAAATTAGAGGATGAATGATTTATTAAATAAATTTATTATGTTGATAAGGAGTGATTTGATAAATTAAGTGATTAATAAACCCAATGTAACTTAATATGAAATTTTAAGGTTGGTTTGGTTATGTGTGACAAATGTACCATATAATAGAGGAATATTTAAATAAATTAGAAGATGATAATTGGGTTCCAGCCAAACATGGCCTTGAGACCCTTGGGCTTTTGTAACTGAGAAAGCCATATTGATGTACATGTTATGTTTATATCAGTTATATGAATTTTACGTATTTTATTCCTAAAGCTTAAAAAAACAAAGAAGAACAAATATAGAGAAGAGAGGAAGAGAGAAATTGAGAAGAGGGAGCTTAGAGAATAAATTCTCTGTAATTGAAGAGGAGTTTCAGAATCAAAGGAGGGTGAAACAAGAAATTGTTCAAGATTTATAACAAATCAAAGGTAAAATTTCTAGGTTTCTAATTTATGGTTTTGTTTTCTAAATTCTCTATAATCGAGTTTTGGTGGTTGAGTTTGTTGAGGTATAGTTTGTATATGTTTTTAGATGGATATAATTTGTTAATGGTCATCTAGAAGCAATTTTGGAGTGTTTAAACTCATGAAAACATGTTAAAGATAAAGAATTGAGTTTTGGTTGCATATGTACATTTTGGTCATTTTTGAGACTAAAATTAGTATGAAATCTTGATGGAAACCTTAAATTGTTGATGGATGTTGTAAGAACAATGAAAAACAAAAAAAAATGCAAGTTGAATGAATCAATTTGGTTAAGAAACGAATTCGTTGTGAATGAATTCGCTAAACATGTTAAAACATGAAAGTTTAGTATGAACATGAGTTTTGAGTCAAGATGTAGGTTAGATAATGGTTATGTAAATTATGGATTTCCTTGCTATGTTGTAGTTCTATGAATTACGAATTCATAGAGTTAAAAACGGACTCAATCGGATGTGTATAGCTTGATTTATGAAGATGGGAAGGAGGAAAGAGTTAGAAAATTCGCCAGAACCACAAACTAGAAAGAAAAATCACGTAACAGGCTGCCAGGGGCGCAGCTGCGCTGCCCCCAAGGCTATTTGGGGGCAGCTGCGGGGAGGAAAATTCAGTCTGGGACTATTTTGACCTTCTGTGGTAAAATGGCCATAACATTTTAATACGAACTCGGATTGAGGTGATTCAAGATGATCCAGAACGAGCACGAGTAGACCTACAACTTTTGTTCTTTAAGTTTTTCAATTTGATGTCGTTATCTAGGGTCAAAATGGTCATTTTTGGGACTGATGTATTTTTAGAGGCAATCAGGGGGCGTCGGGCATGCACGTATGCACATGTAATGCTCCCGACCATGTAAAATGATGTTCTAACTTCCATAACATGACTATTAGGTATTATAATGATACTTAACATTAATCTTTGAGTATTATACAATTTGGTTGGGCATGCTAAGCGTGCACAAATGTGTGTCGTTTGGGCGTTCGAATAGGCAAGTTTGGCGTACGAACGTGCAAGCGTCTCAATGCCGTAATGAGTGTGTATGACCTTGTTTAATATTATGTTTTTAATAAGAATGAAACATTATAGAGTAATGTAACCCAATATAGGAGCATGCAAAGCACATGCAAAAGAGGCGAGTTAGGCGTGTGACGTATAAACGTCGAAACGCCGTGTAATGTGGTAATACACTTAAATAGTGTTTCGATTCTAATGAAATGAATATTATAATATATGAAATGTGGTTAATATAAAACCAATAGGTAGTCCTAGCAGGACTTAAACACTTGAATGAATTTCGAATATTACGAAAAAGAATTATAATGAAATATAAGTCGATAGTTAACACAATCAAATTGAACATTGTGTATTGATAATAGGAAGGGTTATGAGATGTTGAGTAAAGTTTACGTTATAACTAATATGCATTGCTATGTGACTGCTAATTGATGTGCATGATTATATAATTGTGTAGGGCACGTGAAGTGCAGATATCTGTAAGCTGTTAAACTGTTATTGGTAAACAACGATCAAGGCAAGTCTTTCAGTTCCTATTTTCTACGTGAATTTGATGATGAACTGTTTTAAATTGTTTTGCAAATAGCATGATATGTTGTAAATGTGTCGTAAGCATGAAATGTTAAAGTCAATTTATGACTACATTGATTGATTAAAGAATGTTAATTGAGTAAGGAACTCAATCTTTATATTTGTTATGTGAAGTAAAGCATGTATGCCATGTTACTTTAATTATTTTGAGATGTATGTTGAGCATGTATTTATGTGCTATGTGATGCATGAAAGCTGTTAGATCTTGCTGAGCTGTCGAGCTCATTCTTGCAAATAATCACTTTTGCAGGTTAAGGATTCAAGGTAACGCTATGTGCTACTTGAAAGAAATGAATCAGATGTAATGCTTGAAGATTTATATACTTTGGCTGAATTGTTATTATTTTGGACCCTGTTTAAGGTTTCGGATAATATATTTGATAATGTATGATGGTTAATAGATGTTATGTTGTAAAGTTTAAATTTTACCCGATGTATAAGGGTTATTGAACGTGGTTGTAAGTTTTAGTTTATACTAACTCTGACGAAGCGATTCATGAAATAAAGTTGAATCAAAGTTATGTAATGATAAAGGTTGAGATTCAGGGAAATAAAGAAGGAATAATATAAAAGTTTTAAATATTCCGTATTTTTAGTGATTGTATCATTGATTAATGTGTAAAGGATGTATTGTTAACGACCGATGTCGAGAGTTGTATTGTATGAATGTTGGGGTCGTTACAGTTGGTATCAAAGCTGATAGATTATACACCTTAGGTAAGAGTACCTTAGGCTATGACCTTAGAGAATGAGAAGTTAAGTTACGTATAACGAAAAGGTGATTCCTTTCACATACGTAGAAGTATAGGATGAGTTAAGTCCTAGAAATGTTATAAGAAGGAGAGAAAAACGAGGAATAAAACTCGAATAAAATGTTAAACTTTATGAACGGAATTAGAAATTTTTAAAAGAAGAGTTAATAAATAAACAAGAAGATTCAAAGAAGAATTTTGAAGAAATATGAAGATGAGAATCAGGAGTTACTTAACTCCAATAATAAAGATGACGAATAACGATGAATAGACGAAGTCTATAGGATTAAATCATAATGAGGTCCTGATATAACCTGATGAAAGGAAAAGATAAGAAGTTTTAAAACAAAACGATTCCGTCCTCGGAATCATCGAAACCCTACCTTACTCAGGTTTTCATCAAATCTCTTAAAAAACATTTATCGTTGAGTAACTTCAACGCATTACCTTAATATAGGTTTTATATATATATTAAACTACATTCAGTTCTTCAACGAATTCTAGGTTTTATTTCATAACCTTCATTTAAACACAATTATATTTTAAATATTATATATTCTCTAACTCGTTTATTTCCTTTCTAAGGATCATTACCATATACTTTATTCGTCGAAGACATATACTTCATAATTCACTATCTTATAAGTATTCGGGTTATCACATAATCACCTCTTTCTTAGACAATTTTAGATAACCAATGAAACAATAAGAAGGTCTTCTTAAATGAAGACTTGTATGAGATTTACGCATTGTTTTGAACATGATAGTAATGTGATTGCTCCTTTTGATGATAATCAAACTAGAACGAAGTTATAGGATTCCTAATCACCTCTTTCTTTTACAATTCTAAAGAATCGATGAAACAATAAGAAGGTCTCCCTAAATGAAGACTTGTGTGAGATGTACCCAAGGTTTTGAACGCGATAGTCATGAGTTTCTCCTTTTAACGCTAATCAAACTAGAACGAAGTACTACAACTCTTAATCACCTCTTTCTTTGTAAATTTGAAATAACCAATGAAACAATATGAAGGTCTCTTTAAAAAAAGAATTGTGTGAGATGTACGCATCATTTTTAACGCGATAGTCATGGGATTTCTCCTTTTGATGCCAATCAAATTAGAATGAAGTAATAGGACTCTTAATCACCTCTTTCTTTGATAATTTTAGAGAACCAATGAAACAACAAGAAGGTCTCTTTAAATGAAGACTTGTGTGAGATGTACGCATCGTTTTGAACGTGATAGTAATGGGATTGCTCCTTTTGATGCTAATCAAACTAGAACGAAGTTATAGGACTTCTAATCAACTCTTTCTTAGACAATTTTAGAGAACCGATTAAACAATAAGAAGGTCTCCCTAAATAAAGACTTGTGTGAGATGTATGCATGGTTTTGAACGCGATAGTCATGAGTTTCTCTTTTTGACGCTAATCAAACTAGAACGAAGTACTACAACTCTTAATCACCTCTTTCTTTGTAAATTTGAAACAACCAATGAAACAATATAAAGGTCTCCCTAAATGAAGACTTGTGTGAGAACTACACATCGTTTTGGCTGCGATAGTGATGTGATTGCTCCTTTTGATGCTAATTTTAACTAGAACGAAGTAATAGGACTCGTAATCACCTATATTTTGAATATTTGTGAGAACTAATGAAAAAGTAAGAAGGTTTCTCTAATGAATACTTGTGTGAGATTACGGATTGTTTTGAAAGCAATAGTGATAGGATTTTTCATTTTAATGCTAATCACACTAGAACGAAGTCAAAGGACTTATAATCACCTCTTTCTTTCATAATTTGACAGAACCAATGAAACAATAGTAAGGTCTCCCTAAAAAAAGACTTGTGTGAGATGTACGCATCGTTTTAAACGCGATAGTTATGGGATTACTCCTTTTGATGCTAATCAAATTAGAGCGTAGTAATAGGACTCCTAATCACCTCTTTCTTTGACAATTTTAGAGAACCAATAAAACAACAAGGTCTCCTTAAAAGAAGACTTGTGTGAGATGTACGCATTGTTTTGAACGTGATAGTAATGGAATTGCTCCTTTTGATGCTAATCAAACTAGAACGTAGTTATAGGACTCCTAATCACCTCTTTCTTTGACAATTTTAGAAAACCAATGAAATAAGAAGAAGGTCTCGCTAAATGAAAACTTGTGTGAGATGTACGGATCGTTTTGAAGGCACTAGTGATAGGATTGTTCCTTTTGATGCTAATCAAACTAGAATGAAGTCATGTGACTCATAATCACCTATTTCTATCATAATTTGAGAGAACCAATAAAACAATAAACAGATCTCCCTAAATCAAGACTTGTGTGAGATGTACGTATCGTTTTTAATACGATAGTCATGGGATTGCTCCTTTTGATGCTAATCAAATTAGAACGAAGTAACAGGATCCTAATCACCTCTTTCTTTGACAATTTTAGATAACCAATGAAACAATAAGAAGGTCTCCTTAAATGAAGACTTGTGTGAGATGTAAGCACCATTTTGAAAGTGATAGTAATGGGATTGCTCATTTTGATGCCTATCAAACTAGAACGAAGTAATATGATTCCTAATCACCTCTTTCTTTGACTATTTTGGAGAACCAATGAAACAATAAGCAGGACTCCTTAAATGAAGACTTGTGTGAGATGTACGCAAAGTTTTGAACGTGATAGTACTGCGATTGCTTCTTTTGATGCTAATCAAACTAGAACGAAGTTATAGGACTCCTAATCATCTCTTTCTTTGACAATTTTAGAGAACTGATGAAACAACAAGAAGGTTTCCCTAAATAAAGACTTGTGTGAGATGTACGCATGGTTTTGAACGCGATAGTCATAAGTTTCTCCTTTTGACGCTAATCAAACTAGAACGAAGTACTACAACTCTTAATCACCTCTTTCTTTGTAAATTTGAGACAACCAATGAAACAATATGAAGGTCTTCCTAAATTAAGACTTGTGTGAGATCTACGCATCGTTTTGGACGCGACAGTGATGGGATTGCTCCTTTTGATGCTAATTTCAACTCGAACGAAGTAATAGGACTCATAATCACTTATATTTTGACAATTTGAGAGAACTAATGAAACAGTAAGAAGGTTTCTTTAAATGAATATTTATGTGAGATGTACGGATCGTTTTGAAGGCACTAGTGATAGGATTACTCATTCTGATGCTAATCAAACAAGAACGAAGTCATAGGACTCATAATCACCTCTTTCTTTGATAATTTGAGAGAACCAATGAAACAATAGTAAGGTCTCCCTAAAAAAAGACTTGTGTGAGATGTACACATCATTTTAAACGTGATAGCCATAGGATTACTCCTTTTGATGCTAATCAAATTTGAACGAAGTAATAGGAATCCTAATCACCTCTTTCTTTGACAATTTTAGAGAACCAATGAAACAACAAGAAGGTCTCCTTAAATGAAAACTTGTGTGAGATGTACGCAAAGTTTTGAACGTGATAGTACTGGGATTGCTCCTTTTGATGCTAATCAAACTAGAACGAAGTTATAGGACTCCTAATCACCTCTTTCTTTGATAATTTTAGAGAACCGATGAAACAATAAGAAGGTCTCCCTAAATAAAGACTTGTGTGAGATGTACGCATGGTTTTGTACGCGATAGTCATAAGTTTCTCCTTTTGATGCTAATCAAACTAGAACGAAGTACTACAAATGTTAATCTCCTCTTTCTTTGTAAATTTGAGAAAACCAATGAAACAATATGAAGGTCTCCCTAAATGAAGACTTTTGTGAGATCTGCGCATCGTTTTGGCTGCGATAGTGATGAGATTGCTCTTTTTGATGCTAATTTCAACTAGAACGAAGTAATAGAACTCATAATCACCTATATTTTGATAATTTGATAGAACTAATAAAACAATAAAAAGGTTTCCCTAAATAAAGACTTGTGTGAGATGTACGGATCGTTTTGAATACACTAGCGATAGGATTGCTCATTTTGATTCTAATCAAACTTGAACGAAGTCATATGACTCATAATCACCTTTTTCTTTGATAATTTGAGATAACCAATAAAAGAATAAGAAGGTCTCTCTAAATCAAGACTTGTGTGAGATGTACGAATCATTTTTAACGCGATAGTCATGGGATTACTCTTTTTGATGCTAATCAAGTTAGAACGAAGTAATAGGACTTCTAATCACCTCTTTCTTTGACAAATTTAGAGAACCAATGAAACAATAAGAAGGTCTCCTTAATTAAAGACTTGTGTGAGATGTACGCATCGTTTTGAACATGATAGTAATGGGATTGCTCCTTTTGATGCTAATCAACTAGAACAAAGTAATAGGACTCTTAATCACAACTTTCTTTGATAATTTTAGAGAACCAATGAAAAAATAAGAAAGTCTCCTTAAATGAAAATTTGTGTGAGATGTACGCATCGTTTTGAACGTGATAGTAATGGATTGCTTCTTTTGATGCTAGTCAAACTAGAACGAAGTTATAGTACTCTTAATCACCTCTTTCTTTGACAATTTTAGAGAACCGATGAAACAATAAGAATGTCTTTCTAAATGTAGACTTGTTTGAGATGTACGCATGGTTTTGAACGCGATTGTCATGAGTTTCTGCCTCACACGCTAATCAAACTAGAACAAAATACTACAACTCTTAATCACCTCTTTCTTTGTAAATTTGATATAACCAATGAAACAATATGAAGGTCTCTTTAAAAAAAGACTTGTGTGAGATGTACGCATCATATTTAATGCGATAGTCATGGGATTTCTCCTTTTGATGCCAATCAAATTAGAATGAAGTAATAGGACTCTTAATCACCTCTTTCTTTGACAATTTTAGAGAACCAATGAAACAACAAGAAGGTCTCCTTAAATGAAGACTTGTGTGAGATGTACGTATCGTTTTGAACGTGATAGTAATGGGATTGCTCCTTTTGATGCTAATCAAACTAGAACGAAGTTATAGGACTTCTAATCACCTCTTTCTTTGACAATTTTAGAGAACCGATTAAACAATAAGAAGGTCTCCCTAAATAAAGACTTGTGTGAGATGTACGCATGGTTTTGAATGCGATAGTCATGAGTTTCTCCTTTTGACGCTAATCAAACTAGAACGAAGTACTACAACTCTTAATCACCTCTTTCTTTGTAAATTTGAAACAACCAATGAAACAATATGAAGGTCTCCCTAAATGAAGACTTGTGTGAGAACTACGCATCGTTTTGGCTGCGATAGTGATGTGATTGCTCCTTTTGATGCTAATTTTAACTAGAATGAAGTAATAGGACTCATAATCACCTATATTTTGAATATTTGTGAGAACTAATGAAAAAGTAAGAAGATTTCTCTAAATGAATACTTGTGTGAGATGTACGGATCGTTTTGAAAGCAATAGTGATAGGATTTTTCATTTTAATGCTAATCACACTAGAACGAAGTCAAAGGACTCATAATCACCTCTTTCTTTGATAATTTGACAGAACCAATGAAACAATAGTAAGGTCTCCCTAAAAAAAGACTTGTGTGAGATGTACGCATCGTTTTAAACGCGATAGTTATGGGATTACTCCTTTTGATGATAATCAAATTAGAGCGAAGTAATAGGACTCCTAATCACCTCTTTCTTTGACAATTTTAGATAACCAATGAAACAATAAGAAGGTCTTCTTAAATGAAGACTTGTGTGAGATTTACGCATCATTTTGAACATGATAGTAATGTGATTGCTCCTTTTGATGATAATCAAACTAGAACGAAGTTATAGGACTCCTAATCACCTCTTTCTTTTACAATTCTAGAGAACCGATGAAACAATAAGAAGGTCTCCCTAAATTAAGACTTGTGTGAGATGTACGCAAGGTTTTGAATGCGATAGTCATGAGTTTCTCCTTTTAATGCTAATCAAACTAGAACGAAGTACTACAACTCTTAATCACCTCTTTCTTTGTAAATTGAGACAACTAATGAAATAATATGAAGGTCTTCTTAAATAAAGACTTATGTGAGATCTACACATCGTTTTGGAGGTGTTAGTGATGGGATTGCTCCTTTTGATGCTAATTTCAACTCAAACAAAGTAATAGGACTCATAATCACCTATATTTTGAATATTTGAGAGAACTAATGAAAAAGTAAGAAGGTTTCTCTGAATGAATACTTGTGTGAGATGTATGGATCGTTTTGAAAGCAATAGTGAAAAGATTTCTCATTTTAATGCTAATCACACTAGAACGAAGTCATAGGACACATAATCACCTCTTTCTTTGATAATTTGACAGAACCATTGAAACAATAGTAAGGTCTCCCTAAAAAAAGACTTGTGTGAGATGTACGCATCGTTTTAAACGCGATAGTTATGAGATTACTCCTTTTCATGATAATCAAATTAGAGCGAAGTAATAGGACTCCTAATCATCTCTTTCTTTGACAAATTTAGAGAACCAATAAAACAACAAGAAGGTCTCCTTAAATGAAGACTTGTGTGAGATGTACGCATCGTTTTGAATGTGATAGTAATGGGATTGCTCTTTTTGATGCTAATCAAACTAGAACGAAGTTATAGGACTCCTAATCACCTCTTTCTTTGAAAATTTTAGAAAACCAAAGAAATAAGAAGAAGGTCTCCCTAAATAAAGACTTGTGTGAGATTTACGCATGGTTTTAAACGCGATAGTCATGAGTTTCTCTTTTTGACGCGAATCAAACTAGACCGAAGTACTGCAACTCTTAATCACCTCTTTTTTTGTAAATTTGAAACAACCAATGAAACAATATGAAGGTCTCCCTAAATGAAGACTTGTGTGAGATCTACGCATTATTTTGGCTCAGATAGTGATGTGATTGCTCCTTTTGATGCTAATTTCAACTAGAACAAAGTAATAGGACTCATAATCGCCTATATTTTGACAATTTGAGAGAACTAATGAAATAATAATAAGGTTTCCCTAAATGAAGACTTGTGTGAGATGTACGGATCGGTTTGAAGGCACTAGCAATTGGATTGCTTATTTTGATGCTAATCAAACTAGAACAAAGTCATATGACTCATAATCACCTCTTTCTTTGATAATTTGAGATATCCAATGAAACAATAAGAAGGTCTACTAAATCAAGACTTGTGTGAGATGTACGCATCATTTTTAACGCGATAGTCATGGGATTGCTCCTTTTGATGATAATCAAATTAGAAAGAAGTAATACGACTCCTAATCACCTATTTCTTTGAAACTTTTAGAGAAACAATGAAACAATAAGAAGGTCTCCTTAAATAAATACTTATGTGAGATGTACGCATCGTTTTGAACAAGATTGTAATGGGATTGCTCCTTTTGATGCTAATCAAACTAGAACGAAGTAATAGTACTCCTAATCACCTCTTTCTTTGATAATTTTAGAGAATCAATGAAACAATATAAAGGTCTCCTTAAATGAAGACTTGTGTGAGATGTACACCTTGTTTTGAATGTGATAGTAATGGGATTGCTCCTTTTGATGCTAATAAATCTAGAACGAAGTTATAGCACTCCAAATCACCTCTTTCTTTGACAATTTTAGAGAACCGATGAAACAATAAGGTCTTCCTAAATGAAGACTTATGTGAGATGTACGCATGGTTTTGAACGCGATAGTCATGAGTTTCTCCTTTTGACGCTAATCAAACTAGAACAAACTATTACAACTCTTAATCACCTCTTTCTTTGTAAATTTGAAACAACCAATGAAATAATATGAAGGTCTTCCTAAATGAAGACTTGTGTGAGACCTACGCGTCATTTTGGACGCGATAATGATGGAATTGCTCCTTTTGATGATAATTTCAACTCGAACGAAGTAATAGGACTCATAATCACCTATATTTTGATAATTTGGGAGAACTAATGAAACAGTAATAAGGTTTCTCTAAATAAATACTTGTCTGAGATGTACGGATCGTTTTGAAGGCACTAGTGATAGGATTGCTCATTTTGATGCTAATAAAACTAGAACGAAGTCATAGAACTCATAATCATCTCTTTCTTTGATAATTTAAGAGAACCAATGAAACAATAGTAAGGTCTCCCTAAAAAATACT
Organism: Panax stipuleanatus; assembly: GCA_020205555.1. Classification (NCBI taxonomy): domain Eukaryota; kingdom Viridiplantae; phylum Streptophyta; class Magnoliopsida; order Apiales; family Araliaceae; genus Panax; species Panax stipuleanatus. Next base: position 73,406,185 of record CM035121.1, on the reverse strand, counting down.
TGTGTGAGATGTACGCATCGTTTTTAACACGATAGTCATGAGATTGCTCCTTTTGATGCTAATCAAATTAGAACGAAGTAATAGGACTCTTAATCACCTCTTTCTTTGACAATTTTAGAGAACCAATTAAACAACAAGAAGGTCTCCTTAAATGAAAACTTGTGTGAGTTGTAAACATCGTTTTGAATGTAATAGTAATGGGATTGTCCCTTTTGATGCTAATCAAACTAGAACAAAGTTATAAGACTCCTAATCACCTCTTTTTTTTGACAATTTTAGAGAACCGATGAAACAATAAGAAGGTCTCCCTAAATGAAGGCTTATTTGAGATGTACGCATGGTTTTGAATGCGATAGTCATGAGTTTCTCCTTATGATGCTAATCAAACTAGAACGAAGTACTACAACTCTTAATCACCTCTTTCTTTGTAAATTTGAAACAATCAATGAAACAATATGAAGGTCTCCCTAAATGAAGACTTGTGTGAGATCTATGCATCGTTTTGGCTGCGATAGTGATGGGATTGCTCCTTTTGATGCTAATTTTAACTAGAATGAAGTAATAGGACTCATAATCAACTATATTTTGACAATTTGAGAGAACTAATGAAACAATAATAAGGTTTTCCTAAATAAAGACTTGTGTGAGATGTACGGATCATTTTGAAGGCACTAGTGATAGGATTGCTCATTTTGATGCTAATCAAACTAGAACGAAGTCAATTGACTCATAATCACCTCTTTCTTTGATAATTTGAGATAACCAATGAAACAATAAGAAGGTCTCCCTAAATAAAGACTTGTGTGAGATGTACGCATTATTTTTAACGCGATAGTCGTGAGATTGCTCCTTTTGATGCTAATCAAATTATAACGAAATAATAGGACTCCTAATCATCTCTTTCTTTGACAATTTTAGAGAACCAATGAAACAATAAAAAGGCCTCCTTAAATGAAGTCTTGTGTGAGATGTACGTATCGTTTTGAACGTGATAGTAATGTGATTGCTCCATTTGATGATAATCAAACTAGAACAAAGTTATAGGACTCCTAATTACCTTTTTCTTTTAAAATTCTAGAGAACCGATGAAACGATAAGAAGGTCTCCCTAAATGAAGACTTGTGTGAGATGTACGCATGGTTTTGAACGCGATAGTCATGAGTTTCTCCTTTTGATGCTAATCAAACTAGAACAAAGTAATGCAACTCTTAATAACCTCTTTCTTTGTAAATTTGAAACAACCAATGAAACAACATGAAAGTCTCCCTAAATGAAGACTTGTGTGAGATTTACGCATCATTTTAGAAATGATAATGATGGAAATGCTCTTTTTGATGCTAATTTCAACTAGAACGAAGTAATAGGACTCATAATTGCCTATATTTTGACAATTTGAGAGAACTAATGAAACTATAAGAACGTCTCCCTAAATGAAGACTTGTGTGAGATGTACGGTTCGTTTTGAAGGCACTAGTGATAAGATATCCCCTTTTAATCCTAATCAAACTAGAACAAAGTCATATGACTTTTAATCACCTCTTTCTTTGATAATTTGAGAAGAACCAATGAAACAATAAGAAGCTCTCCCTAAAAAAAGGACTTGTGTGAGATGTACGCATCATTTTTAATGAGATAGTCATGTGATTGCTTTTTTTAATGCTAATCAAATTAGAACGAAGTAATAGGACTCCTAATAACCTCTTTCTTTGACACTTTTAGAGAACCAATGAAACAATACGAAGGTCTTCTTAAATGAAGACTTGTGTGAGATGTACGCATCATTTTTAACGTGATAGTAATGGGATTGCATCTTTTTGATGCTAATCAAACTAGAACGAAGTTACACGACTCCTAATCACCTCTTTCTTTCACAATTTTTATAATAACCAAGAATTTCTAGTCGCTTTGTAAATAGATATATCAATTATGAATGATATTTAAAACCTTGTGGCATATGGATTGAGTGATTAAATTTAAATAACAAGTGTGTTATAAGAATTTTATAGGAAGTCCCTCATATAAAATAATTAAAGTAGTGGACTATCCTAAGAATGATATTAATCAAGGAAGTTGATTAAGATGATGAAACCTAATTAAATATTCAATTTACTTATAGGTGGCAAGTCTAATTGGGTTATGAAAGTAAAATGGTATTCTTGATTTATGGGTATGTGTTATAGTCCAAGTAGTAAGTGTTACTAGTGGGCTAGCCCAATTGAATGATTAAATCAAGCCCACTAATTTCATTGGGAGATATAATTTAATGGCCTTAGTTAAATGAATTAACTTAGCCCAACTTGCGGAATTATAATAGTAGCCCAAGTAATATAAAAATAAACTTGACTACTAATAGCCCAAACTAATTAATTGCAAGCCCAAACATTGATTAGAAAGGCCCAACCTTTGGTCCATGGAAGAAAGGACAATTAATCATTATAGTATGTATATAACACAATAAAAAACTAAATCTATAATGGGTAAATAGGGGTATGGCCGGCCACATGGGGGCAAAAGGGGGAGAAAAATTCAAATTTTAACAAAACTTGGATAATATCTTGTATATAATCTTTGAGACCAACACCCATGACAAGTGTCATCCTCTTAGCATGCCCAACACATATGTTTAGTGACTAAGCTTGCAAGTAATGATTAAGTTGGAAGTGAGTGGGATGCATGCTTATAATTTCAATTATACACATTCCCACTAACCAAACTTCATTTGCACACTTACACATCAAAGCCCCTTTAGCTAGAGAAAGAAAGGAAACATAGAGAGAAAAGAGGGAGAGATTTTTGGCCAAGAGGAAGAAGAAGAGAGGATCTTGTGCTTCATGCATGCCAAGTTTGTAAGCTATTTTGGCAAGATAAGGAAGATAGCAAGAAAAACTAGGTATTGATTCTCTTTATTTTAAAAGTTTGATTTCTTATTTGGTGGATTTTTAATGAAACAAAAGTCTTAAGTTTGATCTTTGGTAAACTCTTCATCTATTGGTATATAAATGTTTTATTTGATGATCAAAATATTTTTTTAATTTGAATGTAAGATCAAAAAGGGAGATTTGTACCAAATGAGTAGAAAAAGGCATATGCATGCATGCACTAGGTGATTTTATGATAAATTCTTGTGATGCATGTTGAATATAGTTAATATCATGATTATAGTGTTAGATCATGGGTTTGACAAATGAAGCTCGTGGATTTATATGAGTTCATATGGAGAGTTTTGGAAAAGGTTAGTTAAATGGATAGTTGAAGGAATTTTTGTTTAACTAGTATGCTTTATCATGTGCATGTTGAAATCTACAAGTTAAATTTGAGGTTTTCTTTCTTGGTATGCTAGATGCATGAGTTAAGGGTTAAACCCCTATGGAATCACTCAAATATGTTTTAAAATGAGCAAGTTATAAAATAAATCCCAAACTACCCAACTGTTGAGAATATGTTACTGATTAGTCACTTGTGGACTACTTTTAGTAACCAAAATAAACTCAAATTTGGTGTTTGATATATGGAAAACATAGTTCGGGAAAATACGAATCCAACGATAGTAAATGGACTCAAATCCGAGATGTAGATCTCGAGATATGAGCGTTTCTGGAAAGGACCTCAAATCTGGAAAACGATTAAACTGTTGCAAATTTTTCCTGCTGATCAGTCACTTTGGCACTGCTTCTGGGACCTAATCAAAACAGAATCTGATGTTTGATGAATGGGAATTGGAGATCGGGAAGATACGAATCCAACGCCACCAATGGAACCAAAATCCAAGCTGTAAACTTCGTTCTACGGGAGTTTCCGTGAAGGACCCCAAATCTGGAAATTTTGGGCGAAAATTTGAGTATCATTATGGAACGAAATGAAATCAAGATATTATAATAAATAACTTTAAGGCCACTAATGGGCTATTAAGTTAATTACATATAAAATAAAATATATTTAATTATTTAATTATTATTTAAATGATGTTAAGTAATAATTAAAATGGGTTAGTGTTAGTAAGATAATTACTTATTATTTAACTAAACTTAAATAATAAATTGAGTTAATCAATTAATTAATTATTATTTAATTAATTTTAAGTAATGATTAAAGTATAATTAAGTAAGATTAAGTAATTACTTACTTACTTTGACATGAAAGTTTATAGAATTAATTATTTATTATTTGAATAATAAATAAAGATGAATGTTAATTAATTATCCTTTTAAAATATTAAGGAATAATTAAAGAAGAATGAAGTGAATAAATAAAATATTATTTATTCAAAAATGAGAGAGTTATTAATTATTATTTAAAGATAAATAATAATTTAATTATCCATTATTTAATTAACATTAAATAATGAGGAGTTATAATTAGTTATTTGTAAGTAATAACTAAAGGTAAATAGTTAATTACTATTTAACTAATATTAAAGGGTAATCGAAGGAAGAAGGAGTTAACAATTGAATGAAATCAAATAACTCCTTAATTAAATAATTAAAATAAATTATTTAAAAATCTAATAAGTGTTTATCCCTTAAGGAAAGCCTTATTAATTATTAAAATCATTAACATAAGATCAATTAAATATCTTATAGGATTAATAATAGTACATTAGATGCATGTACCTGATGAATGTATTATTGGTGAGATAATAATACGAGTTAGCGTATTGATGAAATATATGCAGTATTAATTGACAGATCTACCTTATCAATGATAGGTCATTCAAAGATTGTTAATTAAAGCTAGAAAGTTGTAGCTCGCTGAACAAGCAAGTTTTCTAACTCAAACTCGAGTTATTAATGTTCAAGTATGCTAGTGGATAAATATTATTGATTTTTCCACATCCTGATGAATTATTGTGAAATCGCACTTGGTGCAAATTGAATTCATGTTCTACTAAATGTTGAACTGTTTATGATATGGATCTATGCTAGTTGTGTCGGCTAGATCAATTATGTTTAATATTGCTTATAAGATGGATCTATGCTAGTTGTGTCAGCTAGGTCAAGCATGTTTAAAATTTGTTTATGAGATGGATCTATGCTAGTTATGTCAGCTAGACCAAGTATATTTAACATTGCTATGAGATGGATCTATGCTAGTTGTGTCAGCTAGATCAAGCATGTTAAAATAAATTTATTTTAAAGAGCTGTGCCTATTCAATTGATTTGATAAGGACTCTTGACTGAGAAAAGAATGTTATTGATGCATCATATTGGAAACAAAGATACAATAGTTGCTGTCAAGTGTTTATGCATATTACACAGGTACGAAAGGCTGATCCCCTTGACTACCAAACTATAAAGGACCAGTTTGAATACTGACACCCTTTGCAGATGTTCATAGTTAGGAGGACCACTCAGTATCTATGTTTCATGGTCAAGAGTGACCACTCCGAACCTATTTGTATCTATGGTTCATGGTCAAGAGTTACTACCTCGAAACCTATTTTTCAATTATTCGAATAAGAAGAAAGTAAATTCTTGTTCTTCTACCATCATATTCTATTGTTGAACATTGAGCGATAAATTCATTTCTATCATGATATATCTTCTTGTGTTTATACTTGCTAAGAAAATTTGTTGCTTACTCTTGCTATATTATGACATTTATTTCAGCTAAGCCAGGATCGTATAAGAAAGACAAATGAAAAGGCAAGGTTCAGGAGTAGTTTGATTGTGAACTAAGAAAGTATTTATCTTTAATATTGATGTAAACCTTTTGTAATATTAAGGGTATATTTTATGTTATGGTTGAGACTTTGAGATTTATGATGAAGACTTTATATTAATGAACAATGTATGTTTATTATTCCGCAATAGTCTTAGAATGCTTATGATTATGATGGAACGTGAGCACCGAATCTGAGGTAAGAGGACCCGGGTTTGGGGGCGTCACAGGTTGGTATCAGAGCTGTAGGTTATAAACTTTAGGAATGCAAAACCTAGGTTATAACCTTAGAAGAAAACTCGTATAGAGTATATTAAGTGGTGAATTGTGAAAATTCATCCTAGAGTTGGATGAACTTAATAAAATATTGTTTCATTTTATCAATTAATATATTTTATTGTGGTACTGATGATGTTGTTTATTATGGTATAAGATGTCGGAGGAGAGCCATGACAGCCATACCGTGGAGCAGCCACTAGAGCAGGAGGTTCCGGGGAAAACCACCCAGGATAGCCTTGTTGGAGATCTACTAGGTAGGAATGCTGAGCTAGAGACTAGGGTGGGAGAGCTGGAAGTGGAGAATCACACCTTCCAGAACATCGAACAGCAGTATAAAGATGCCGCATATCAGATATTAACAGATGTGGATGTGCTGAAGGCTAAAGTGAGCTTATTGGAGTTTCAGCTGAGTGAGCGGACGATGGAGAATCAAGTGCTGAGGTTTGAGTTTGATCTAGAAATTGTTGATAAGATCAGAATCGAGGAAGCATGAATTAGAGCAACCAATAGGGTGGACCATCTGGAGTTACTACTAGAAGAAAAGGACGTCAGGCCAGGGTCTTTGGGGCGAGCATTGGATGCAGCATATGCAAGTCCTACTGTTGGATAGGTGAGATCGCAGCACGAGACTGGAGAGTCTAGCCGATCAATACAATGCCGTGTGATGGGGGATGCGCTGCAGGGGCAGGAGCATACCCGTGGGACACCTGGCAGCCAGTGAGGCGATGTTTGGTGGTAGTGATGCTGTAGTACCCTTTTGTTAGTGGTGTTAAATTAAGAATGATGTAAACCTCTAGCTGTGAGAGGTCGTAGGCAAATTATGATGTACCCCCATCTTGTTATGTAGGGGAATATACCTTTTGTTGGATTCCATGTCTAGTTATTTAGAATGGGATAGTTGGTATTTATGGGAATATTCCAGACCTGTGTGTCACAAAAACATTTGGTTTATGAATACAAGTGCTGTAAGACCCCAACTTTTATGAATAAAGGTTTAATTTTCTCTATATATTATTTTGAAATAGTAAGGTGTTGATTTGATAAATGTGGTAAGTTATGGGTGGAATGTGCAAATTTTACGAAGTAAGCAAGTGGTCATAAAATATTCGTTGTGTCAGGGAATATTTTTTGTTGGAGAATATTCGTATGACGACGCAGTCATTGGTGGACCTCACAACGGAATAATTGTCGGATATAAAAAGCGACAGAAATAACATTTTCACGGCAAAACGTTTACTGTTAAACTGTTAAAATATTCGGTGATAAAAGTACAGTAATACGCGTTGTTGCATAGTGGCACACGGTATTGCACTGTATTTTTAATTATTGATGCGTACTTAAGAAGTCACTCAGTATTTAATAATTGCTACAGTAGTTGCTGCATAGTATCTCATATTATTGATTCAATTATTGTCACAGTATCATCTGCACAATACTTTAAAATATTAAATCAATAATTGATACAACACAGTTACTCATATTATTATTATTAGCATTATTGACAATGTATAAAAAGTTCTGTCAAGAAAAGGGGTTAGGTTATTTAATTGCGCGCCAGTAAGGATAAATCCTTATCGGAAAGCCCCCTCTTTCCTGGAAATGATCTGGTTGTCAATATTGTGAATTATAATGATGAATGGTTGATAAAAATATTTTTATTGTGTTGGAAATATTAATGTTAGTGGAAAGCGACATTTATTTTGATAATAGTTGATTTTCGGATGTTAAATTGACCAAACGGGAAATTAATCGGATAAATGAGCGATTAATGGGTGGTTAACATGTGGGACCCACTTATTGGTGGATAATAAATAGTTGGTGGGTGGTTGTAGGGGTGGAGGTGTAAGATTTATAAACTTGAGGCACTAAACTAAAATTTGAGGCAACCATAGAGGTACTAAAGTATAATTAACCAACCTTTTTCTAGCTTATAAATAGCAAGCTAATTTCATTCATTTCTCACCATTCTTGAAGAGCAAAGTTATAATAGTGAGAGAAATTATAGAGATAGAAAGAAGAAGAGTATTCTGTTACTACACTATTTCAGTATCCAATCTTCTATTGAGTTAAGGGGTATTATTTCTTTTGTATTCATAAAGATTGATATTTTCTTTCAATACTCGTAAGGGTTGTTACTCTATTTTTTATTGATCTGTAGGAGTAACCTGTCTACGCGGACTACCGCATGCATGGTGAATAACCCTTCGTATTCATTATTTATTGATCTGTGGGAGTAACCTGTCTACGCGGATTACCGCATGCCTGGTGAAAACCTTTTGTATTCATTCTATTCCTTAATAATCTGTGGGAATAATCTGCCTACGCGGATTACCGCATATATGGTGAATCACCATTCGTATTCATTTCTATTAAATTGTGGGAATGATCTGTTTACGCGGATTACCGCATGACGAGTGAAAATCCAATTACAGTTTAGTATATTCATTCATACTCGTACGAAATATTATTTCACTGGAATATTGGTCTGAACTTTTTATGAAATTATCATCTTTTCATGACAAGTTACTATTCACGGTAAAAAAAAATCTATTATTTTTTTTATCTTTGATTGGATCCAAGTTTTGAACTTCATTCTTGAATTTTGCTCTACAATTGATTATTATGGAGTATTCTTGAACTTAGAAAAATTAAATTACGAATCCCTAATCTTTGTCCTTTATCTCACTTGATTAATTTTTTTATATTATTTTTCATCATCCTCAGTCTTAAATGATGATAGAAATGAATATCTTTGGACTGTAGTGCAAAGATGAATGATTATTTGATGAATATCTTTGGCCTGTAGTGCACGGATGATTACCTGATGAATATCTTTCGCCCGTAGTGCAAAGATGAATATTTGATTCCAGATATATATTGATTGATGTTACAGGGATAAAATATTGATGATGGACTTTTAAATCATAGAAGATAGTAGACATCATTCTCTACTTAACTCTTCTAATGAATTGTTATTTTCGCTGCAATTGTTGATCTAAAACTTGTTGTCCATAATATTTTATCTGATTTGTTGAAGACTAACGATAATTTATTATTCATTATCTTAGTCATAATATTATTTACTGGTCTAGTTGAGCTCACCCTTTTCTTCCATTGTTCTCTTCAGAAATGAGAATATCGCGGGTACTAGTCGGGGAAGGGAGTGATTGTCCGAGTTAGAGCTGTAGAAGTCCTCACTATTTTTTGTAAAATAGTGTGATAATAAATGTAATGAGGACTTAGTTTGAATGTTTATATTTTCTACATGTCTGTATTAACACTCACAGTTGTGTGGTCGTATTTTGCACGATCGTTTGATATAAAAGATTGTATTTAGATTTTGTTAGGTGTATTTGGCGACTCAGAATGGGTTGGGTTGATTGGACCAATTCTGGGGGCGTCACAGTTAGTATCAGAGCTTAGGGATATGGTCTCTGGCAGAGATCTGGGAATAGAACTAGGAGGGAAGACACGAGTAAAACCTTCGCTAATGTGTCCTACCTAAGCTTAATTGTTATTTAATTGGTCGGTTGGAACATAGGGTTAATATGTGATATGTTAATTTGGTTGATTAACCCTTGTTTTATGGCAGTATTTGAGAATGACATATGAAAATCTAAGCATTGGAGCATTTGAGACAACTGAGACACCTCTAATCACCAACCAGGCTAATGTGATGACGGGAGAAGAAGAACGGCAGGCGGCCATGGAACAAAGGGATACATCAATTCAAGATTTTGCTACCCGATATGCGAAGCTTGAACAGAAGCTCTCTCTGGCAGAGCATATGATATTAGAGCTAGAATCTGAGAATGCGATTGTTAAAATTCTGAGGAAAGAAGAAACAACTGAACGAATGAGAATGGAGGATGCATGGGTAAAAGCTGCACGACGCGTTGATATTTTAGAAAGAGACGTCCGATATAACAAGGCCAAAATAGACGATATGGATTTCACTTTTTGGACAGCAATTGGGAGAATCCAACATCGAGTTTGGAATTACCTTGTGCAGAGCGGTCAACCCTAACGAGGTTATAACGGGTAAGCTGATAATAAACTCTTGCAAAGTTTACACCTTATTAGGTACCGGTGCTACCCATTCTTTTATTTCACCTGCTTGTGCTCAATGTTTGAACTTGACACCTGAGAAATTAGACTTTGACTTATCTATTGAAACTCCGTTGGGAGAAACCGTTGTTATATCCATAGTTTACAAATCTTGCTTGATTCAAATTGGTACCCTCACCCTACCTGTGGATTTTATATATTTGAAAATACTTGCATTTGATGTGATTTTTTTTAATCGACTGGTTAACCACTCATAATGTCAAAATTGATTGTTTTGTAAGGTTGTTAGCTTTCATTCAAACAACAGACCACTAAAATCAATCCATATCATTTCAAGTCATAAAGCTATTCGTTTATTGAAAAATGGATTCATAGCAAATGTCACTGATTTAAATCAGAATACATCAGATTTGAATGATATTTTTGTTGTTAATGAGTTTCCTGATGTATTTCCCGAAGAACTTCCTGGTCTACCCCCAGAACGTGAATTTAAATTCTTTATTGACCTTGAGCCCGGTACAAAACCCATTTTTAAAACCCCATATCGAATGGCTCTTATTGAACTTCAGGGGTTAAAGATCCAACTACAGGAGTTGTTAGACATCGGTTTTATATGTCCTAGTACATCTCCTTGGGGTGCTCCTGTTTTATTCGTAAAGAAAAAAGACGGTAGTATGTGACTATGTATTGACTATTGAGAGTTGAACCATGTTACCATCAAGAATAGGTATCCGCTACCTCATATTAATGACCTGTTCGACTAGTTGCAAGGTGCATAATTCTTTTCAAAGATCGATCTTCGTTCTGTATATCATCAGTTAAAGATTAAAATTGAGGATATTCCGAAAACTTCCTTCAAAACTCGATACGCGCATTATGAAATTCTAGTTATATCTTTTGGATTGACTAATGTCTATGTTGTGTTCATGGACATGATGAACCAAATATTTAAGAAATATTTGGATCATTTCGTGGTTGTCATTATTGATGACATCCTAATAAACTCCAAAACCCTCAAATATTTCTTCAAATAGAAAGAACTCAATAAGCGACAACGACGTTGGCTTAAGCTGTTGAAACATAACGACTATACCATCCAATACCAACTTGGAAAAGCGAACGTGGTAACTGACGCGTTGAGTAGAGATCGTATGTGGGTACAAGTGCGATATTGTCAACACGAAGCCATCTTGTATGACTTACAAATGATGGAGATAGAGTTAAAGACTCGAGGGACCTATGTGAAGATGGCAAGTATACGCGTAGAACCAACTTTAATTGATAAAGTTAAAGTTGCTCAAGCTACAGACCCGTAGCTGATGAAGATGAAGAAGAAGGTGCAAGAAGGTGCTATTCCAGAAGCAAGAATCAATGAAGAAGGAATACTTCGAGTCAACTCCAGACTTCGTGTTTCTAACGATTCTGATTTGAAGTATAGAATCATGATGGAGACATATAACACACCGTTTGCAATCCAATTTGGAAGTACCAAAATGTATCGTGATCTTAGACATAAATTTTGGTGGAGCAATATGAAGAGAGAGATCGCGGAGTTTATCTCGAGGTGTTTAACGTTTAAACGTGTCAAAGCGGAGCATCAAGTGCCAAAGGGTAAGCTTGCAGAAAGCTATGGACACGAATTTATGATTTATTGGTCCATTTAAAATCCTTGACCGAGTAGAAAATGTGACCTATAGACTCGCCTTACCTCCAAGTATGTCTCGTGTTCATAAAGTTTTTCACATATCCATGCTTTGTGAATATATGAAAGACCCAAACCACATTATTGAGTTAGAACCAGACGAGATAGCCGAAGATTTAACGTACGAGGAGGTACCTGTCAAGATCTTGGATAAGAAGGAACATATTTTACGCTCAAAGATTATACCTCAAGTTAAAATTTTGTGGAGGAACCATGATATCGAGAAAATGACATAGGAGTTAGAATCAGAAATGAAAGCGAGGTATCCTCACCTCTTTGACATACCAGGTACGTACGTCAATTTTGAGGACAAAATTTTATAAGGAGAGGAGGTTGTAAGACCCCAACTTTTATGAATAAAGGTTTAATTTTCTTTATATATTATTTTGAAATAGTAAGGTGTTGATTTGATAAATGTGGTAAGTTATGGGTGGAATGTGCAAATTTTACAAAGTAAGCAAGTGGTCAGAAAATATTCGTTGTGTCGGGGAATATTCTTTTGTCGGAGAATATTCCTACGACGGCGCAGTCATTGGTGGACCGCACAACGAAATAATTTTCGGATATAAAAAGCGACATAAATAAAATTTTCACGACAAAACTTTTACCGTTAAACTGTTAAAATACCCGGTGATAAAACTACAGTAATACATCTTGCATAGTGTCACACGGTATTGCACTGTATTTATAATTATTGATGCGTACTTAAGAAGTCACTCAGTATTCAATAATTGCTACAGTAGTTGCTGCATAGTATCTCATATTATTGATTCAATTATTGTCACAGTATCATCTTCACAATACTTTAAAATATTAAATCAATAATTGGCACAACACAGTTACTCATATTATTATTATTAGCATTATTGAAAATGTATAGAAAGTTCTGTCAAGGAAAGGGGTTAGGTTATTTAATTGCGCGCCAGTAAGGAAAAATCCTTATCGGAAAGCCCCCTCTTTCATGGGAACGATCTGGTTGTCAATATTGTGAATTATAATGATGAATGGTTGATAACAATATTTTCATTGTGTTGGAAATATTAATGTTAGTGGAAAGCGACATTTATTTTGATAATAGTTGATTTTCGGATGTTAAATTGACTAAACGGGAAATTAATCGAATAAATAAGCGATTAATGGGTGGTTAACATTTGGGACCCACTTATTGGTGGATAATAAATAGTTGGTGGGTGGTTGCAGGGGTGAAGGTGCAAGATTTATAAACTTGAGGGACTAAATTAAAAATTGAGGCAAAGATGGGGGTACTAAAGTGTAATTAACCAACCTTTTTCTAGCCTATAAATAGCAAGCTAATTTCATTCATTTCTCACCATTCTTGAAGAGCAAAGTTATAATAGTGAGAGAAATTATAGAGAGAGAAAGAAGAAGAGTATTCTGCTACTACACTATTTTAGTATCCAATCTTCTACTGAGGTAAGTGGTATTATTTCTTTTGTATTCATAAAGAATGCTATTTTCTTTCAATACTCATAAGGGTTTTTACTTTATTCTTTATTGATCTGTGGGAGTAACCTGTCTACGTGGACTACCGCATGCATGGTGAATAACCCTTCGTATTCATTCTTTATTGATCTATGAGAGTAACCTGTCTACGCGGATTACAGCATGCCTGATGAAAACCTTTTGTATTCATTATATTCCTTAATAATCTGTTGGAATAACCTGTCTACGCGGATTACCGCATGCGTGGTGAATCACCCTTCGTATTCATTTATATTAAATTGTGAAAATGATCTGTCTACGCTGATTATCGCATGACGGGTAAAAATCCAATTACAGTTTTGTATATTCATTCATACTCAAACAAAATATTATTTTACTAGAATATTGGTCTGAACATTTTATAAAATTTTCATCTTTTCATGACAAGTTACAATTCATAAGTTACTATTCAGGGTAAATATATATATATATATATATATATATATATATATATATATATATATATATATATATATATATATATATATATTTATCTTTGATTGGATCCAAGTTTTGAACTTGATTCTTGAATTTTGCTCCACAATTGATTATTACGGAGTATTCTTGAACTTAGATAAACTAAATTACGAATCTCTAATCTTTGTCATTTATCTCACTTGATTCGTTTTTTTATATTATTTTTCATCATCCTCAGTCTTAAATGATGATACAAATGAATATCTTTGGCCTGTAGTGCAAAGATGAATGATTATTTGATGAATATCTTTGGCCCGTAGTGCAAAGATGATTACCTGATGAATATCTTTGGCCCGTAGTGCAAAGATGGACATGTGTTGAGTTGTACATGACCACTGGTGATACAAATGAATATCTTTGGCCCGTAGTGCAAAGAAGAATATTTGATTCGAGATATATATTGATTGATGTTACAGGGATAAAATATTGATGATAGACTTTTAAATCATAGCAGATAGTAGATATCATTCTCTACTTAACTCTTCTAATGAATTGTTATTTCCGCTGCAGTTCTTGATCTAAAACTTTTTGTCCATAATATTTTATCTGATTTGTTGAAGACTAACAATAATTTATTCTTCATTATCTTAGTCATAATATTCTTTACTAGGCTAGTTGAGCTCACCCTTTTCTTCCATTGTTCTCTTCAGAAAATGAGAATATCGCGGGTACTAGTCGAGGAAAGGAGTGATGGTCTGAGTTAGAGTTGTAGAAGTCCTCACTATTTTTGTAATATAGTGTGATAATAAATGTAATGAGGACTTAGTTTAAATGTTTATATTTTCTACATGTATGTATTGACACTCACAGTTGTGTGGTCGTATTTTGCACGATCGTTTGATATAAAAGATTGTATTTGGAATTTGTTGAGTGTATTTGGCGACTCAGAATGAGTTGGGTTGATTGGACCAATTCTGGGGGCGTCACAAGTGCGCTATTATGACTAAATGTTTAATTACATAGATAATCTTATGAATGAAGATAGTAAGTATCTATGTGATTATTGAAAGTTTTATTAAGCTGAAAGGAATGTTTCAGGAGGCTGAAATGATAGTTCGACAAGTTGAGCAAGATGAAAATGCGATTATTAAAGTTAAATTATGTGTTATATTTTAAAAACATATAACATATAATAAAACTCGTAGTGATAATAGAAAATGTTGTTTAAACCAGATAATGCCGCCAAGACGCCAAACCCGTTATCAGAGGGAGCAAGCTGACCCTATGGAGAACTTCGCTGATATAATAGCTCAGGCAATGCAAACTCGTGCAACTACAGCAAGAAATCAAGTGGATAATAGGTTAGCCAATTTTAAAGATTTTAAGGCTGTGGAACTGCCGAAATTTTGTGGAACCACAGACCCCATTGAAGCTCAAACATGGGTGAAGGAGATGGAAAAGGCTTTTATCATTTCTAGGGTAGCGAAAGAACAAAAGACGGCTTTTGCTACCTACTTGATGAAAGGTGAGGCTAATCACTGGTGGGAAACCAACCAAGCTAGAGCAGGAATAGAGATAGTTGCATGGACGAGGTTTAAGGAGTTGTTCTTCGAGAATTATTTCTCGGAGGCCACGCACGATAGGATGGAGGTGAAGTTTTTGGAATTGAAACAAGAGAATATGACGGTTGCCGAATACGCAGCTAAATTTAATGAACTGGCCAGATTTTTACCTCATCAGGTGGAGACTGAAGTGCTGAAGGCACGAAGGTTTGAAAATGGACTGAGGTCATGGATTCACAGCAAGGTTGCAGTGCTGTAAATTCCTACATTCTCGGCATTGTTGGAAAAAGCCATTATTGCAGAGGGTAGTAATGAGGCTGTATCAAGATACAACCGAGAGAAGAACAAGAAAAAGATTGAAGGTGGACACCAAAATGCCAGCAGTGGAGGCAGTGACAGTAAGAAGCATAAGTGGAATAGTGATAATAACTCAGGAATGCGACAAGGGAGTACACCACAGAAGGGGGCAATACGTAACAAGTGTGGAAGATACCACTCTGGGGAGTGTAGGAAGGAAAAGGTGGTATATTTTAACTATGTTCAACTAGGACATATCGCACCACAATGTCCTAAACCAAAGAAGGAGGGCTGTTATTCTTGTGGAGGATCGGGACATCATTTTAGGGACTGTCCATCTAAAAAGAGTACTGATGGGGGAAGTGGAAACAAGAATGGTACACCAAAGTTAGCAATCGGAGGGCCAACTCAGCAGAACAAGCCAACGGCCTGAACTTTCAATATGACTGTGCAGGACACAGTTGTATCCAAGGAGGTGATGTCAGGTATAATTTCGATAAATAATATAAATGCATATATATTGTTGATTCGGGAGCTACCTATTCTTTTATGTCTGATGAATTTGCTAGAAGATTAAACTTACCCTGTGAAAAGCTAAAGAACCCTATGAACATAGAAGTTGCAAAAAAGAAGTGATCCCTGTAGAGTTTATCTATAACAATTGTGGTTTGGAAATAAGGGGACATAAGTTAAGCGTGAATTTGATTCCGATACGCTTAGGGGAGTTTGATGTTATCCTAGGGATGGATTGGTTGATTAACCATAGGGCAGTTATAGATTACCAGAAAAAGAGCATACACCTTAAGACTCCAAATGAGTCAAAGGTTGTATTTTATGGTAGCAAGTCGCCTAGACAAACGGGTTGTCTGACGATGATGCAGGCCAAGAGAATGTTACGAAAAGGATGTGAAGGTTATTTGGCTCATGTAGTGGATACACTGGTGGTGAATTCAGACATGGGGAAAATACCTATAGTGAATGAGTTTGGGGATGTCTTTCTAGAAAAACTTCTGGGACTTCCGCCAAACAGAGAGATGGAGTTTGTGATTGATTTAGTACCAGGGATCGGGCCGATATCGAAGGCACCGTATCGAATGGCTCTGGTATAAATGAAAGAATTAATGCTCCAGCTGCAAGAGCTGTTGGACAAGAAGTACATACAACCCAGTGTGTCTCCGTGGGGAGCACCTCTGCTATTTGTAAAGAAGAAGGATGGCTCGATGAGACTTTGTATGGACTACAGAGAGTTGAACAAGGTGACAATCAAGAACAAGTATACGTTACAAAGAATTGACGATCTGTTTGACCAACTTAAAGGAGCAAGGTATTTTTCTAAGATTGACTTGAGGACTGGTTATCATCAATTGAAAGTAAGGACGGAGGATGTACCAAAGACAGCATTTAGGACTTGTTACGGTCATTATGAGTTCCTAGTAATGTCGTTTGGACTGACGAACGCACCAGCTGCTTTTATGGATTTGATGAACAGAGTATTTAAGTCGTACCTGGATAAATTTATGGTTATGTTTATTGACGATATTCTGGTATATTCGAAGAATGAGGAGGAACATGCAGAACATTTAAGGATAGTATTGGAGACGTTAAGAAAGGAGAAGCTTTATGCGAAAATTTTAAAATGTGAGTTCTGGTTGAAGAAGGTTCAATTTTTGGGACATGTCATCGACGACAAGGGAATTTCTGTTGATCCAGCAAAAGTAGAAGAGGTGAGAAATTGGGTACAATGAAGTCACAGACAAAGGTCAGAAGTTTATTGGGATTAGCAGGATATTACAGGAGATTTATTCAGGATTTCTCGAAGATAGCAGCACCATTGACTAATCTGACTAGGAAGACTGTTAAGTATGTATGGACAGAGAAGTGTGAACAGAGTTTTCAGGAATTGAAGAAAAGATTAAGTGAAGCACCTGTGTTGTCTCTAGCAGATAGCAGGGGGGGTTTTACAATGTATAGTGATGCGTCACACAAGGGACTAGGTTGCGTGTTAATGCAGAATGGTAAAGTCATTGCATACGCATCGCGACAATTGAAGGACTATGAGAAGGGATACCCTACCCATGACCTGGAATTAGCAGCGGTAGTGTTTGCCCTTAAGATTTGGAGACATTATCTCTAAGGAGAAAAGTGCGAGATATACATAGACCATAAAAGCCTGAAGTATATCTTCACAAAGAAAGAGTTAAACACGAGGTAGAGGAGATGGTTAGAATTGATCAAGGACTATGATTGTGAGATCTTATATCATCTAGGAAATGCCAATGTAGTGGCAGATGCTTTAAGCAGAAAGAGCCAAGAAAAATTGTTCGTATTAACATAACAAGAAGAATTGGTAAGAGAAATGGAGAAAATGGAGTTGGAGGTGAAAAATCCGAGGAATTTGGATGAAATAATAGGAATGGAAGCAAGTCCGACTTTACTGGACAAGGTGAAGGAGGCACAAGAAAATGACGAGGAATGTATTGACCTCGCGAATCGGTTAGCTGAAGGTGAACAGTTAAAGTACAAAATTAACATCACTGGATTGCTGAGATTTGAAGGGGGAATTTGGGTACCAGCAGTACCCGAGTTAAAGGAAGAGATTCTACAAGAGGCCCATACTACGAGGTATTCAATACATCCAAGAAGCACCAAAATATATCAAGATTTGTGCCAACATTATTGGTGGCCTAATATGTAGAGAGAGGTTGCAGAATGCGTCAACAGATGTTTAACCTATCAGAGAGTTAAGGTAGAGCATCAACGACCAAGTGGACTATTACAGCCATTGGAAATTCTGGAATGGAAATGGGAGCACGTCACAGTGGATTTTGTGGTAGGACTTCCAGGGACACAGAAAGGTTATAAGGCCATATGGGTGATTGTTGATCGTCTCACAAAGTCAGCACTCTTTTTTCCGATTAGGATCAAGTATACTTTGGATCAGTTGGCCAAGTTGTATATCAAGGAAATAATTTCGAGACATGGAGTGCCAATATCAATTGTGTCTGATAGGGATTCGAGCTTCACGTCCAACTTTTGGAGGAGTTTTCAAGAAAGAATGGGGACATAGCTAAGGTTAAGTACCGCATATCATCTACAGACTGACGGGTAAAGCGAGAGAACGATTCAAACGCTAGAAGATATACTCAGGGCCTGTGTGGTGGACTTTAAAGGAAGCTGGGAAGATCATCTTCCACTGGTGGAGTTTGCATATAATAATAGTTATCATGCAAGCATTGGAATGCCTCCATACGAAGCACTGTATGGAAGAAAGTGCAGAACACCCTTGTGCTGGGACGAGGTAGGTGAACGGCGACTGTTAGGACCAGAGTTGGTACAGTAGACTGTGGAGATCATCAAGGTGATAAGAGCTCGGTTAGTAGCAGCTCAAGATCGATAGAAGAAATACGCGGATATTCATCTCAAGAAAAGAGACTTCAAAGTGGGAAGTTATGCATTTCTGAAAGTATCTCCCTGGAGGGGGAAGATAAGATTTGGGAAGAAGGGCAAATTGAGTCTGAGATTTATTGGACCGTTCGAGATATTGAAGAAGGTAGGTGAAGTGGCATACGAGTTAGCTTTAACTAACATATTCATAACGTATTTCATGTGTCAGTGCTGCGACCATATAAACCTGATTACAAGCATGTGATATCGTACGAGCCGATTCAAGTCGAGAAGGACTTATCATATGAAGAGATTCCTATCGAAATTTTAGATAGGAAAGAACAGAGGTTAAGAAATAGGGTTATACATTCAGTCAAAGTTCTGTGGAGGAACTGATAGTAGTGTGCATACAAGCCAATCATGTATGATGATAAAGCACATACTTTGTAAACAATCTTATTTATTTATTAATAAAATATTAATTTAAGGCATTTAATTATCTACATGGTGCTGTTTTTATAATATGTAAATAACCCATAGTTTTAAGCAATGCTTTTAGAATCATGATGAGATCATGCAAATGAGATTTAAATTCGTAGAAAGCTTAAAAACTAAAATAGTTCCCAATTGTGGGATGACTAAAATGGGGATTAGTAAATCCGAATAGATTGGTATATATGTTGCTTGCTCATTAGATGAGGATGACTGATCTCATGGTAATTTGTGTGGAGACACTAAAGCAAGTATGTAGGTGCTTATTGGAGAATAAGTTCACTGAACGTGACTCGCTATGGAATACCTAATGGAGTTTTAATCGCCTGTCAATAGGAATTCCTAATGTGATAGTAGTACAAGTGATCCTTGGACTTGAGATCATCATAGTATCTTGTATGTAACAAATTATACTTTGACTTATTCCTTAAGGCCTTTTAAGGCAAATATAGGGTATACTTGGGTATAATGAGTTGCATATGGAGATAATGTATGGTCAATAAAGAATCTACCACCTCTAGTAAAAAAGGAGATATGTCCTATTTGATTCTTTAAATGACAACCCAGGAATCCTTGGCCAAGGTAGAATGAAATTAGAAAGAGGTTTATAATTTGCATTATTTGGAGTTGTGCATTTTCTAATCGAAATACATATGATTAAATAAATTAAGACTTGATAGTAAATGTAACGATTGAAATTTTATATTTAATTTTAAATATTTATTGAGTTAAATAAATATTTTATGTAATTTATTTATTGAATTAAATAAATAAATTATGTGGTTTATGGAAGTGATTTAATTAAGTGTATATATTAATTAAATAAATGTGTAATATTTAATTTAATTGATGTATATTAATTTTATATTATAGTTCTAATTTAATTAAGAGAATTAAATTAGATGAGATATGTGATGAAGTGTTACATGAATTATAATTAGCAAGTAATTATAATTATGTGGTAATTTTATGTGATTTATTGATGTTAGATTTTAATTGATTAAATTAGATGATTAATATTTAATTAATTAAAATGTGACATTTAAAGTAGGTGTTAAATGATTTGTTAAAAAAAATAATTTTAAATGATTTTAACCAAACAAGGCCCTTGCTTTGTTTTAAAGGACTGTTGCCAAACAAGGCCCTTACACTAGCTTAAACCTAAATTACCTAAACTATGGTTAATTTAATAAAATTAGTTTTAAAAATTACATGTTGCCAAACATAGCCTTGTGGCTTTTGAATTTTATAACTGCTAATTTAAATTATAGTATTAAGTAATAGTTAATACGTATTAGTGATATATTAGTTATATATTGTTCCTATACTGCATTAGATTAGAAGTTAGTCTGTATAGCTACGAACAAAGAGAGAAACGAAGAGCAAAGAAATTAGAGAAGAGAAGGAGGAAGAAACTTGAGAAGGCTAGAGTTAATCTTTGTATTATTCTCCAATCATCGAAAAGGGTAATTACTATCTTATAGTTTTAAAGAATTGTAATTAGTTGTTCTTCCTTGTTTTGAATTTTTGTAAATTTTAGTTTTCTGTGAATTTCATGAAATTGTAAAAATCATGAATTTAATATATGTATTGTATCCATGTTGATTGTAGTAATTGTATGACATAAAAGGATTTTCAAAAATCAAAGTACTGTAAACACAAGTTTTAAATGAAGAATATGAGTTCATATGGAGTTCATGTTTTGGGTGATTGTAGAGTAAAAATTTATGAAAATTTGATGTAGTAATATGCATGTTTAGAATTGTTTATGATGCTATCTTCAATCATGAATATAATGCATGTGTTATAAATTTAATTGGAGGAGAAATGTTGTTACAGTGAATTATTTTATGAAAAAAATGAGTTTTCATGAAAATGGCCAAATTGGATTTTTAAAACTTGTGATTATCATTGTTTAGATGATTTTGTGTTTTAGAAGCATGTTATATATATGTATTATTGCATAGGTATGATTTACAATGTTTAAGTTATTGTAAATTACCGATTGTTGGCTTGTATGGGTTAATCAGTGAAGCAGGGTGTCGTTGCTGTCTGCCTCTGTCCGTGTTCCTGCGCAGCTGCGTCGGTAACACATCCAGAAGCAGCGCAGCCGCGCTGGCTGCCTTTCACAGACTTAACACCTGCGCAGCAGCGCCGGTGCCAAGGTCTGTGGCTGCGCAGCTGCGCCGTGCACAGTTCTTGGACAATGATGTTAGTTTATTTGTGCAGATTATTTTTGAGCCTTAGTTTAATTATTCCTTGATAGTGGACATGTATCTAAATGATATAACATGTTGTTAACATAGAATTGACAAATTCATATTTGGAAAATAAAAGAAATTTTGAAAACCTTAATTAGATTATAAATGTTTTATTGTAAATGAGTTACTTAATTCTAATTTGGTTAATTATAATTAAGTGTAAATGTTTAAATTTAATTTATAATTTTGTTAAATTATAATGAATAGTAGTTGATTTATTTTAATCAATTAGATGTTAATTTAAATTATAATTTATGTAATTATAATTTAATAATTGCATGTTTAATTATGGATTATAAGTTGATAATTGTATAATTAATTACAATTTGTGTAATTATAATGCATGATATAGTTTAATTAATTATAAATTATAATTTGTTTATAATTTAAAAGGTAATTATAATTTTAGTAATTATAATTTGATTAAGTGTTTGAATTATAATTGTTTAATTATAATTTAGTTAAATACATAATTAATTTAATTATGTGAATATGAGTGTGATGTAATTAACTATGTGATAGTTGATTATGATTATTTATTTAATTAGAGTGAGTTAACCATGAGGGTTAACCAATTATGTGAATTAGTTATGTGTTAACTAATTTAGATTATTATAATTGAATGTATATAGGAAGTGTTTAAGTACGTGGTTGAGTTAAGTAGCTTGCGCTTGAGGCAAGTTTTCTAAACCCTGATCTTGTATTAATTTTATGTAAGTCTTCTAACCCTAAATTTGTTAATTCTATACAATTTCTTGAGTTCATATATTCATTGTTGAGAATGTCCTTTCCATTTCTATATTGGACAATTGTTTATTTAATTGAAATGATCTTAACTTATTGTTCAAGTAAGATCTAGTTATTATTTTAAATGCTTTAAGTTGATTCTAAAGCATATGTTAGGTCATAATTCTGTTATTTATGAATTATTAAAAGTCGATTCAACTAATCCTTAGTTGATGAATGTGAATTCTAAATTACCCTTGTAAGCTTATTCAAACCAAACTTTCTTTGGTGCGGACTTGAATTCAAATTACTGAGTTGAACAACCCTATTTATTAGTGGAGGTTACTACGCATAGCGTTAAGATGTTTGTGCACAATACATGGTACGAAGGGTTGATCCCCCTAAGTACGAGTTAAGGTCCATAGTCTTATTGACTGTTAAAGGTTTAAATAGAAATATTTATAACCTACGACAAGAGTTCAAAGGTCATATGACACTCAGATAAATTCTATATTTGAATTTTAATGTTGATAGAGAATTATTATTCAATTCTTTATTATTGAAGTAAGCTAAGTTATTCAAATCTTTTTAAAAATATCATTTCATGTATATATTATTATTAAACTCAAGTGAGCTGTGGTTTGCTCACTCTTATATTAAATAACAATTTCAGTTAAGGTTGATAACGCTGATGCTCCGTCTACAAGTAAAAGCAAGGGAAAGCAAAGCAATTGAAGTCTTGTTTTTATTTATTTGAAATGATTGTAATAAGACTTTTATGTCATGTTTTATTTTCGCACTTTATTATTTATGTCAAAGTTAGAATAACCCCGGGATTTATTTTGATGAAGGTTGTAACCATTGTTTTAAGGGAGATTTTATTATTTTGAATAAATATTGTAATTTACTTTGAGATATATTGGGTAGATATTTGTTATAGTTAGAAAGTGAACACCAAATCATATGGAAACGAAGTACCCAGATTTGGGGGTGTCATAGTAAATCCATGTCTTATATTTAATTGGACATTGTCTGGTGGAAGGATTGAATTGTACGGTAACTATTAACTCACATATTCTTTTATGATTAATGTTGAAATCTATATTATCTTGAAAGTCGTTGAGCACTAGGGAGGCTTATCCCTATTGTAGAATAAATGTTATTTATTTAAATAGATTATTAGTTTAATTTGTTTATTTAAATAAGATTAAAATTGTTCTAATTGATTTATTCACAACCGGTTTAATATGGAGAACCTAAAGGGTCACACCATAAAAGGAAGAAAAATTATTTAAGAAGAAAATGGCATGATAGTAATAATGCATTAAGTATAATTAATTTAATCTATGGTGATAGAATAAATTAAATAGTTTAATGTTTATTATTTAATATTTTAGGAATATTAAATATAAATTAATAAGAGGAGTCTTATTAATATTATTATTATTATTAATATTTTAATTCTAAAGGAGTTTAGGAATTAATATAATATCAGTACTCTCTCTCTCTCTCTCTCCTAATAAGATTAGGATATAAATTAATTAAAAGTGTTTAATTAATTAATTAAATAAAACCTTATTCTAATTGGATTAGGAGGGTTAACCTAATATCTATATAAGAGAGTCTTATATCAGAAATAAGGGACGTGAATTTTTCCAAAAGTTGGGAGTACACATATTATATAGAGATAGAAACAAAGGTTAAGCCAATAACCCATCTTCCTGAGTTCTTCATCTTCATTGGTGGATCACCGTTAGAGGCCAAACATTTGAGTGGCTGACATTGATCAAGGGAAGGAGCCATTACAGAGGAATCAAAGGAATCAAAGGAGTAGAACTTGTACCTGAGGAAGCTTGGATCTTCAAAGGTATAATTCCATCCTCTCCTTCTATGTATTGACTGATAATTGATGCACAAGAAAGATCATGGTTAAGGGTTTGTACGAAATTTTTAAAATCTGATTTTTCATCCCTTCCGCTGCATTTATGTAATTTGATTGCATGCTTATGCTTCGTACAAACCCAACAGGAACCACAACGCTTAAGAAGCTACGTGGAAACTCGAGGAAAAGATGAGGGAGAGTTATCCAAATCTTTTTTAGTAACCTTAGGTGGAATTTCAGGGACGGAATTCTTATAAGGAGGGGAGAATGTAATAACCAAGAATTTCTAGTTGTTTTGTAAATAGATATATCAATTATGAATGATATTGAAAACCTTGTGGCATATGGATTGAGTGATTAAATTTAAATAACAAGCGTGTTATGAGAATTTTATAGAAAGTCCCTATTATGAAATAATTAAAGTAGTGGACTAGCCTAAGAATGATATTAATCAAGGAAGTTGATTAAGATGATGAAACCTAATTGAATAATCAATTTACTTGTAGGTGGCATGTCTAATTGGGTTATGAAAGTAAAGTGGTATTCTTGATTTATGGGTATGTGTTATAGTCCAAGTAGTAAGTGTTACTAGTGAGCTAGCCCAATTGAATGATTAAATCAAGCCCACTAATTTCATTGGGAGATATAATTTAATAGCCTTAGTTAAATGAATTAACTTAGCCCAACTTGTGGAATTATAATAGTAGCCCAAGTAATATAAAAATAAACTTGACTACTAATAGCCCAAACTAATTAATTGCAAGCCCAAACATTAATTAGAAAGGCCCAACCTTTGGTCCATGGAAGAAAGAACAATTAATCATTATAGTATGTATATAACACAATAAAAAAATTAATCTATAATGGGTAAATAGGGGTATGGCCGGCCACATGGGGGCAAAAGGGGGAGAAAAATTCAAATTTTTAACAAAACTTGGACAATATCTTGTATATAATCTTTGAGCCCAACACTCATGACAAGTGTCATCCTCTTTGCATTCCCAACACATATGTTTAGTGACTAAGCTTGCAAGTAATGATTAAGTTGGAAGTGAGTGGGATGCATGCTTATAATTTCAATTATACACATTCCCACTAACTACACTTCATTTGCACACTTATACTTCAAAGCCCATTTAGCTAGAGAAAGAAAGGAAACATAGAGAGAAAAGAGGAAGAGATTTTCGGCCAAGAGGAAGAAGAAAAGAGGATCTTGTGTTTCATGCATGCCAAGTTTGTAAGCTATTTTGGCAAGATAAGGAAGATAGCAAGAAAAACTATGTATTGATTCTCTTTATTTTAAAATTTTGATTTCTTATTTAGTGGGTTTTTGATGGAACAAAAGTCTTAAGTTTGATCTTTTGTAAACTCTTCATCTATTGGTATATAAATGTTTTATTTGATGATCAAAATATTTTTTTAAGTTGAATGTAAGCTCAAAAAGGGAGATTTATACCAAATGGGTAGAAAAAGGCACATGCATGCATGCACTAGGTAATTTTATGATAGATTCTTGTGATGCATGTTGAATATGGTTAATATCATGATTAGAGTGTTAGATCATGGGTTTAACAAATGAGGCTTGTGGATTTATATGAGTTCATATGGAGAGTTTTGGAAAAGGTTAGTTAAATGGATTGTTGAAGGAATTTTTGTTTAACTAGTATGCTTTATCATGTGCATGTTGAAATCTAGAAGTTATATTTGAGGTTTTCTTTCTTGGTATGCTAGATACATGCGTTAAGGGTTAAACCCCTTTGGAATCACTCAAATATGTTTTAAAATGAGCAAGTTATGAAATAAATCCCAAGCTACCCAACTGTTGAGAATATGTTACTGATCAGTCACTTGTGGACTATTTTCGGTAACCAAAATAAACTCAAATTTCGTGTTTGATATATGGAAAACGTAGTTTGGGAAAATATGAATCCAACAATAGCAAATGGACCCCAATCCGAGATGTAGATCTCGAGATATAAGGGTTTCCGTAAAGGACCTCAAATCCGGAAAATGACTAAACTGTTGCGAATTTTTCCTGCTAATCAGTCACATTGGCATTGATTTCCGGGACTTAAACAAAATAGAATCTGATGTTTGATGAATGGAAATTGGAGTTCGGGAAGATACAAATCCAACGCTTCCGACAGAACCAAAATCTGAGTTGTAGACTTTGTTCTACGGGCGTTTCCGTGAAGGACCCCAAATCTGGAAATTTTGGGTGAAAATTTGAGTATAATTATGGAATGAAATGAAAGCAATATATTGTAATACATAACTTTAAGGCCACTAATGGGCTATTAAGTTAATTACATATAAAATAAAATATAATTAATTATTTAATTATTATTTACATGATGTTAAGTAATAATTAAAATGGGTTAGTGTTAGTAAGATAACCACTTATTATTTAACTAAGCTTAAATAATAAATTGAGTTAATCAATTAATTAATTATTATTTAATTAATATTAAATAATGATTAAAGTATAATTAAGTAAGATTAAGTAATTACAGTAAGAACCCGAATTTTCAAGAAGTTATTAAAATGAGAATTTAATAAATAAAATTCTTAAGGCATGTATTGGGTTCGTATATATATATATATATATATATATATATATATATATATATATGTGTGTGTGTGTGTGTGTGTGTGTGTGTGTGTGTGTGTGTGTGTGTGTGTGTGTGTGTGTGTGTGTGTGTGTGTGTGTGTTAAGAGGAATGAAGTATTGTGTTACATAGGCTAATATGAACTATGTAATATGTGATTAATAAATATATTATTAATATATATTTGTTATTTATCGTAGAGACAATTTAATTGAGATAAAGGAGGTGAATAAAATTTTCTATCGATATTAAATAATTCATAGAACTATTTTATCATAGTAAGTCGGTGATATTAAATATGTTTAATGAATAATCACCTTTTTCTTGAATAATATATGTACTAGTGACTAGTATGATGTATTATAGGTTATTGCTAGTACTTAAGCTATCCATGGATGAATTTGGATAGTGAAGCATGAGTTAGTTAAGGGAATTAACTAATAAGAATAAATATTGGTTGAGAGTTATATTATGGAATAATATAATATTAAAACCTAAATCAACTATGGTGATTTAGTAAAGGGGTGAATTAATATATGTGTTGAAAATGTAATTATAGTTAGTACTTTCTATATATTACTTAGATGGTAATATGTGAGAGAGTCTAATATGCGAATAACATTAATAAATATTGATTAGAAAATTAATTAATATTTGAGATATGGTTAAATGTATAGATTTAAAAAAATTGTTTTGGAGATAATTTATTGAAAGGGAAGAGAAATAAATATTATATATTTCTAATAAAGGATATTAAAATAATTTTTAATATTGAATTATTTTAATAAAGGAGGGAATGTTATTTTTAATAATAATATTACCTTATATGTCTTTGTATGAGGTAATAGGTATGATTGATTAATATGGTAAATATATTAAAGCATATTTGTTATATGTAAATAAATTGATGGAAATAATTTATTATAATAAAAAATAAACTTATTATCTATTTTCTATATATAATATATGTACATGTGTCGTACATGTAATTATTTTAATAGATATTATATTAAGAATAATATCTTGAGACAATACGTAAATTATTTTCTGATAATGAATGTCTTTATTCGGAGAAAATATAATATTTTATGTTATGAAAAAATACATAATTTCTAATGTATTTTCAAGAGAGTTAATTAATAAAAGAAAGCTAAGTTATTTTAATGTATTAAATAACTTAAGTTATTATTTTATCATAGATTTTATAATAATAGAGTAAATCTTAATTATTCTGAGCATAAATGCTATATATATTATAAGTGTATAGTTATTTAAAGTAGCTTGACATTAGAATACATGTGTCACACAAACCTTATATTAAAAAAGAATATTAAAGTGTGGTAGAAGTAATGATAAGCTTAATATTGAGCTTGTGAGATATGCCTAGTATGGCAAAGTGGTGGAATAAACATTTATTAAATAATTTTATGAATGAATAATTAAAGGAATTAATTAATATTATTATGTGGATAAATTGCTATGTTCAATGATGTGTAATTATAAGTTATAAAGTAGCTACATCTATATAATATGAAATGAAGTGTGACACTTCAAGAAAAACTATATAATATAGGAAACTATATGGTAAAGTGAAATGAGTCACGTGAGTTACATAAATGGACCTATGTAACAATGTGTTATGTGTGGTACATCAATGTGTACTTTATGTAGGATATTAAATTAAACTAAATAAATAGTTGTTGTTAATAATTATTTCAATGGTTAAGTATAATTGAATTAATCAAATTTACAATAATGGGGTGTGACACTACTCAATTAAAATATATTCGGTATTGTCAAATGTACATGGATTATATGATTGGGTGTATGTGTGACCCTATCATATCATTTGATAATAACATTAAGTTATTAGATATAAGCTTGCAAGTTAGTCCATGTGAAAACAATAATGGTTAATCAAGTGGTTAGGGTACATGAATAGTAGTAGTTGGTGGGAGTTAGCCACCAACTCCCCTTTTTGCCCTTTGGGTAATGACCGTAGGAGGATAATAGCTTGATAATAATTAGAGGCAATGCATTGGTGTGTAGAGTTTGTTAATTCAATTTCTATATTGTTGCTAAGAGAGCATATAATAAGAAATGTAATTACATCATCAGCATG
This sequence comes from Panax stipuleanatus, assembly GCA_020205555.1. Taxonomy (NCBI): domain Eukaryota; kingdom Viridiplantae; phylum Streptophyta; class Magnoliopsida; order Apiales; family Araliaceae; genus Panax; species Panax stipuleanatus. The sequence continues at coordinate 73,377,223 of CM035121.1, read as the reverse complement.
TTATAAGGTGTAATGATGAGGAAAGACCATGAATAGTAGTAGTTGGTGGGGTTAGCCACCAACACTTCTTTGACCATTGGGTATTGCCCATACGAGGGTAATAGATTGATTATAATTAGAGAACATGTAAATTAGTAATGTAATGGTATTACATTATGAACTTATTATAAGATGTGACATTGAGAGTAATATTTTGTAAGCTTGAGGCCTATTAAATACTAAGCTTACATAATTGAGCCTTGTGTGGCATGAGTGGTAAAGTTAAATCAATTAGAGGTTTAACTACGATTATTAAAAGAAATGACAAGTTAATAAATAATTGATATTAATTATCATTATAATATTTGGTGTTAATAAAAGGTACATGGATTATATGTTGATATATCTATGTATACCTACTTGATACATTGTAATTGGAAATTTCATTTGTAATTCATTTATAACCTAAGTTATATGAAATAAAATTTGTATATATATTATACCCTAAGTGTATGAAATGTAATGTGCATATATTATATATAACCTAAGTAATTTCACTGCCAAGTTGCTATTTGCTGAGTTATAAATTGATTGTCCCATAATATGGGTTCCTTCCCTTCTACACGTGAAACCTCATGAAGGCTAGCTACTCTAGCTTTTCTCAATTTCAGCATTTGTAGAGCTAATGAGTATGGGGGAGTGGGTTTTCATTATGGATTTCACCAACTTCCCACCTACTTCTTGTTAACCACCATACAATTGCTCATTCCTTTGGTTTGATTGGTGAGTAGAGGCATGGACTGGGTAAGGGATTGCATATATAATGAGCTCTTCCCTTCTTCCCATTTCAATTGTTGAGATGTTGATAAGTAGAGTTAGTATACTGAGTTTCCATCAAGGAAGAATTAGTGTAGCAGCAAGTCTAACTCCATAGCAGAGGTATAATTCCTACCTTTTCCCATTTTTGTTCTTTAATGGCAAGTTCTTGATTTCGTAGTTTAGATGGTAATTGAAGTGTGGAATATGGTTTTTATGTGTTATGTAAGCTATTGTATATGATAGAACTGTTACATGGCTGATGTAGAATCGAATTGATAAGTAAACTTCTGAATTGGGTTGAAGCTCTGCATTGCAGAAAAGTTTCTGGTTTGGAAAAGGGGACGAGCGATCGCGCGTCTCCCTAGTACAAATGGGGCGCGGCCGCACCCATCTACAGAATCAGTTTCTGATTTTTGTTACAGGTTCTGTTATTTGCTAGCATATGTTATCGCTTTAGACAAGCATAAGGACATGTTTGACATGTATATATGGGTACATTAATCGAGCATGAACATGTTTTACTATTTTAGCAAGCATAGTTGATAAAAGTTATAGTTTTCAAAGTGAAATTAGAGTTTGTAAAATGAGCTTTGATAAATACATACCATGTTTAAATTCTGACTTTTTAAGCATGATTATATGGTTTAGATATGCATGATATGTGAGTCAAAGGTATTGAGCATACACTAGAACACATTGTTTAAATTGAAAATGATTTTAAAAGACAAACTTAGAGTTTTTGGACATATATATAGGATGTCCACATTCTGATCATTTGAGCATGTAAAAGTGGCTTATGTATGTGTTCTAATACGTGAGAGTTATGACTACAAGGTACTTTGCATATACTTAGTTACCTTTGTTGACTTAGTGCGATCTTTATGAAAACTTAGAATGTGAAAGGTAATTGCATCAAACACGGTGTGAGTTACATTATGATCATACGAGCATGTATATTAGGATCCATTATGCCTATAGACATGTTGACATAAGCATCATGTGATGAAACATGGATTTCACCTATGCACGCATATTCAAAGAAATGAATTTCTAAAGCATAGACTATGTGATTAAGTATACATGTGTATTATAAGCACGAGCATACCTACTTAGTATTGTTTAAGCTTGTTATGTGATAACATGACCTTAGTAGTTGTCCTTGAAGCATAGACTTGAATTACTTAAGGTATATGAAAGTCCGACATGAAAAACCATGTAACTTTGGGTTGGATTTGAATGACCATGCTAGGTTTTAAAACTTGAGTTAATGCCCTTATAAACGGGTGTACATGAGGAACATAGTAGCCTTGTATGACTAGTTTAAGTATGCCAAGGATTTTGAAAGATAAAACTTAGAAAGTTTAAATGTAATGGTTTCGATAAGGTTTGAAAAACACAAGGATAATGTGATGATATATGTATGAGTTTTAAATATGTGTCGAACACATAGATAAATAAGTGTGTGATATATAGTTGAGGTATAACTATACGTACCTAACGATACTAAGCGTATGATAGGAAAGTGAAACAAGGTTCTAAGAACCAAGAAAGAAAACAATGTAATACTTATTATTATATTGAGAATGTATGGATGCGTATAACTGATATGTATGAACCTATAATTGTATAACTGTGTAGGATTATACAAAGTGCTGATATCTTTAAGCAGTTAAGTCGTAGTTCTTAAACTACGAATCAGGCAAGTCTTTCAGTTCCTATTTGATATATGAATTCAGTAACTGTTAGTTGAATTATATTATGTTGTGATGATGTGAACTTATATATGAACTGTATATGAGATATGTATGAGATTGAAAGTTGATCTTTGATGATATGCTTGTTATGTGAGAAGTAACATGCGTAGTAAATATAAATTGATTATAAATGCATGAATTGAGTATGATGTTATATGCTATGTGATGCATGAACACTGTTAGAATTGTTGAGCTGTCGAGCTCACTCTTGCAAATAACCATTTTTGCAGGTTAAGGACTCACGGTAAAGATTACGTGCTTCTTGAATGATAAAGTTAAATAGTATCGCAACGAAGATTACCATTTAGATTATTGCTTGAACCATGTTTAGGTTTTAGGAATTGTACTTGATAGTTGTTTACGATGTTTAATACTTGTCGTATTATAAAGATGTATTAGTTAATATATAGAGGATATCAAGTTGAGATGTAAACGTGTATACAGTAATTCGAATAAAGTGAATCATAATATAGATTGATTCAAGATTATGTAATTGATTCAAGGTTACGAAATCAATTAAAAGATTTTATTCAAAGGAGATTGAAAAAGTTTAAATTATTGGTATTTTTATAACATCGAATATGATGTAAGACAGGAATAGTAAATGATCGAGATTTGAAACTTATAAAAAGTTTAGGGTCATAATACCAGATCTTGAATATGAAAAGAAATTATATTTCTATATGGTAATAAGTGAAATTTATTCATTAAGTTTTGAATAAAAGATGTAAATATTTGACTAGTAGTATCGTGACTGCACCGAATCCGAGGTAATAGAAGGGACCCGGATTTGGGAGCGTCACAATTACTTACTTACTTTGACAGGAAAGTTTATAGAAATATTTATTTATTATTTAAATAATAAATATAGATGAATGTTAATTAATTATCCTTTTAAAATAATAAGGAATAATTAAAGAATAATGAAGTGAATAAATCAAATATTATTTATTCAAAGATGAGGGAGTTATTAATTATTATTTAAAGACAAATAATAATTTAATTGTCTATTATTTAATTAATATTAAATAATGAGGAGTTATAATTGGCTATTTATAAATAATAACTAAAGGTAAATTGTTAATTACTATTTAACTAATATTAAATGGTAATCGAAGGAAGAGTGAGTTAACAATTGAACGAAATCAAATAACTCCTTAATTAAACAATTAAATAAATTGTTTAAAGATCTAATAAGTGTTTATCCCTTAAGGAAAGCCTTATTAATTATTAAATCATTAACCTAAGATCAATTAAATATCTTATAGGATTAATGATAGTACATTAGATGCATGTACCCGGTGAATGTATTATTGGTGAGATAATAATACGAGTTAGCGTATTGATGAAATATACGCAGTATTAATTGACAGATCTACCTTATCAATGATAGGTCATTCAAATATTGTTAATTAAAGCAAAAAAGTTGTAGCTCGCTGAACAGGCAAGTTTCCTAACTCAAACTCGAGTTATTATTGTTCAAGTATGCTAGTGGATAAATATTGTTGATTTTTCCACATCCTGATGAATTATTGTGAAATCGCACTTGGTGCAAATTGAATTCATGTTCTACTATATGTTGAACTGTTTATGATATGGATCTATGCTAGTTGTGTCAGCTAGATCAATTATGTTTAATATTGCTTATGAGATGGATCCATGCTAGTTGTGTCAGCTAGGTGAATCATGTTTAAAATTTATTTATGAGATGGATCTATGCTAGTTGTGTCAGCTAGACCAAGTATGTTTAACATTGCTATAAGATGGATCTATGCTAGTTGTGTCAGCTAGATCAAGCTTGTTAAAAAAAAATTATTTTAAAGAGCTGTGCCTGTTCAATTGATTTGATAAGGACTCTTGACTGAGAAAAGAATGTTATTGATGCATCATATTGGAAACAAGGATACAATAGTTGCTGTCAAGTGTTTATGCATATTACACCGGTACGAAAGGCTGATCCCCTTAACTACCAAACTGTAAAGGACCAGTTTGATTACTGGCACCCTTTGCAGATGTTCATGGTTAGGAGGACCACTCAGTATCTATGGTTCATGGTCAAGAGTGACCACTCCGAACCTATTTGTATCTATGGTTCATGGTCAAGAGTGACTACCCCGAACCTATTTTTTAATTGTTCGAATAAGAAGAAAGTAAATTCTTGTTCTTCTACCATCATATTCTATTTTTGAACATTGAGCGATAAATTCATTTCTATCATGATATATCTTCTTGTGTTTATACTTTCTAAGCAAATTTGTTGCTTACTCTTGCTATATCATGACATTTATTTCAGCTAAGCCAGGATCGTCTAAGAAAGACAAAAGAAAAGGCAAGGCTCAGGAGTAGTTTGATTGTGAACTAAGAAAGTATTTATCTTTAATATTGATGTAAACCTTTTGTAATATTAAGGGTATGTTTTATATTAAGGTTGAGACCTTGAGATTTATGATGAAGACTTTATATTAATGAACAATGTATGTTTATTATTCCACAATAGTCTTAGAATGCTTATGATGATGATGGAACGTGAGCACCGAATCTGAGGTAAGAGGACCCGGGTTTGGGGGGTCACTATTTTAGAGAACCGATGAAACAATAAGAAGGTCTCCCTAAATGAAGACTTGTGTGAGATGTACGCATTGTTTTGAGCGCGATAGTAATGAGTTTTCTCCTTTTGATGCTAATCCTACTAGAACAAAGTACTACAACTCTTAATCTCCTCTTTTTTTGTATATTTGAAACAACCAATGAAACAATATGAAGGTCTCCCAAAATGAAGACTTGTGTGAAATCTACGCATCATTTTGGCTGCGATAGAGATGGGATTGCTCCTTTTGATGCTAATTTCAACTAGAACAAAGTAATAGGACTCATAATCACCTATATTTTGATAATTTGAGAGAACTAATGAAACAATAATAAGGTTTCCCTAAATGAAGACTTGTGTGAGATGTATGGATCGTTTTGAAGGCACTAGTGATAGGATTGCTCATTTTGATGCTAATCAAACTAGAATGAAGTCAATTGACTCATAATCACCTTTTCTTTGATAATTTGAGATAACCAATGAAACAATAAGAAGGTCTCCCTAAATAAAGACTTGTGTGAGATGTACGCATCATTTTAAACGCGATAGTCATGAGATTGCTCCTTTTGATGCTAATCAAATTAGAACGAAGTAATAGGACTCTTAATCATCTATTTCTTTAACAATTTTAGAGAACCACTGAAACAATAAAAAGGTCTCCTTAAATGAAGACTTGTGTGAGATGTACGCATCGTTTTGAACATAATAGTAATGTGATTGTTCCTTTTGATTATAATTAAACTAGAACGAAGTTATAGGACACCTAATCACCTCTTTCTTTTACAATTCTAGAGAACCGATGAAACAATAAGAAGGTCTTCCTAAATGAAGATTTATGTGAGATGTACGCATGGTTTTGAACTTGTTAGTCATTAGTATCTCTTTTTGACGTTAACCAAACTAGAACGAAGTACTACAACTCTTAATCACCTCTTTCTTTGTAAATTTGAGACAACCAATGAAACAATATGAAGGTCTCCTTAAATAAAGACTTGTGTGAGATCTACGCATCGTTTTGGACGCAATAGTAATGGGATTGCTCCTTTTGATGCTAATTTCAACTCGAACAAAGTAATAAGACTCATAATCAACTATATTTTTACAATTTGAGAGAACTAATGAAACAGTAAGAAAGTTTCTCTAAATGAATACTTGTGTGAGATGTACGAATCGTTTTAAAGGCAATAGTGATAGGATTGCTCATTTTGATGCTAATCAAACTAGAACGAAGTCATAGGACTTATAATCATCTCTTTGTTTGATAATTTGAGAGAACCAATGAAACAATAGTAAGGTCTCCCTAAAAAAGACTTGTGTGAGATGTACGCATCATTTTAAACGCGATAGTCATGGGATTACTCCTTTTGATGCTAATCAAATTAGAACAAAGTAATAGGACTCCTAATCACCTCTTTCTTTGACAATTTTAGAGAACCAATGAAACAACAAGAAGGTCTCCTTAAATTAAAACTTGTGTGAGATGTACGCATCGTTTTGAATGTGATAGTAATGGGATTGCTCCTTTTGATGCTAATCAAACTAGAACGAAGTTATAGGACTCCTAATCACCTCTTTCTTTTACAATTCTAGAGAACCGATGAAACAATAAGAAGGTCTCTCTAAATGAAGTCTTGTGTGAGATGTACGCGTGGTTTTGTACTCGATAGTCATGAGTTTCTCCTTTTGATGTTAATCAAACTAGAACGAAGTACTACAACTCTTAATCACCTCTTTCTTTATAAATTTGAGACAACCAATGAAACAATATGATGGTCTCCTTCAATGATGATGATAGTGATGGGATTGCTCCTTTTGATGCTAATTTCAACTCGAACAAAGTAATAGGACTTATAATCAACTATATTTTTACAATTTGTGAGAACTAATGAAACAGTAAGAAGGTTTCTCTAAATGAATACTTGTGTCAGATGTACGAATCGTTTTGAAGGCAATAGTGATAACATTGCTCATTTTGCTGCTAATCAAACTAGAACGAAGTCATAGGACTCATAATCACCTCTTTGTTTGATTATTTAAGAGAACCAATGAAACAATAGTAAGGTCTCCCTAAAATAAGACTTGTATGAGATGTACGCATCATTTTAAATGCGATAGTCATGGGATTGCTCCTTTTGATGCTAATCAAATTAGAACGAAGTAAAAGGACTCCTAATCACCTCTTTCTTTGACAATTTTAGAGAACCAATGAAACAACAAGAAGGTCTCCTTAAATTAAGACTTGTGTGAGACGTACGCATCGTTTTGAACGTGATAGTAATGGGATTGCTCCTTTTGATGCTAATCAAACTAGAACGAAGTTATAGGACTCCTAATCACCTCTTTCTTTTACAATTCTAGAGAACTGATGAAACAATAAGAAGGTCTCCCTAAATGAAGACTTGTGTGAGATGTACTCATGGTTTTGAACGCGATAGTCATGAGTTTCTCTTTTTGACGCTAATCAAACTAGAACGAAGTACTACAACTCTTAATCACTACTTTCTTTGTAAATTTGAAACAACTAATGAAATAATATGAAGGTCTCCTTAAATGAAGACTTGTGTGAGATGTACGCATGGTTTGAACGCGATAGTCATGAGTTTCTTTTTTTGACGTTAACCAAACTAGAACGAAGTAATAAGACTCTTAATCACCTCTTTCTTTGTAAATTTGAAACAACCAATGAAACAATATGAAGGTCTCCCTAAATGAAGACTTGTGTGAGATCTACGCATTATTTTGGATGCGATAGTGATAGGATTGCTCCTTTTGATGCTAATTTCAACTAGAACGAAGTAATAGGACTCATAATCACCTATATTTTGACAATTTGAGAGAACTAATGAAACAATAATAAGGTTTCCTTAAATGAAGACTTGTGTGAGATGTACGGATCGTTTTGAAGGCACTAGCGATAGGATTGCACATTTTTATGCTAATTGAACTAGAACGAAGTCATATGACTCGTAATCACCTCTTTCTTTGATAATTTGAGATAACCAATGAGACAATACGAAGGTCTCCCTAAATCAAGACTTGTATGAGATGTACGCATTATTTTTAACTCGATAGTCATGGGATTGCTCCTTTTGATGCTAATCAAATTAGAACGACGTAATAGGACTCTTAATCACCTCTTTCTTTGACAATTTTAGAGAACCAATGAAACAATAAGAAGATCTCTTTAAATGAAGACTTGTGTGAGATGTACGCATCGTTTTGAACATGATAGTATTGGATTGATCCTTTTGATGCTAATCAAACTAGAACGAAGTAATAGGACTCCTAATCACCTCTTTCTTTGACAATTGTAGAGAACGAATGAAACAATAAGGTCTCCTTAAATGAAGACTTGTGTGAGATGTACGCATTTTTTTGAATGTGATAGTAATGGAATTGCTCTTTTTGATGCTAATAAAACTAGAACGAAGTTATAGCACTCCTAATCACCTCTTTCTTTGACAATTTTAGAGAACCGATGAAATAATAAGAAGGTCTTCCAAAATGAAGACTTATGTGAGATATACGCATGGTTTTGAACGCGATAGTCATGAGTTTTTCCTTTTGACGCTAATCAAACTAGAACAAATTACTACAACTTTTAATCACCACTTTCATTGTAAATTTAAAACAACCAATGAAACAATATGAAGGTCTCCCTAAATGAAGACTTGTGTGAGACCTACGAATCGTTTTGGACGCGTTAGTGATGGGATTGCTCCTTTTGATGCTAATTTCAACTATAACGAAGAAATAAGACTCATAATCACCTATATTTTGATAATTTGTGAGAACTAATAAAACAGTAACAAGGTTTCTCTAAATGAATACTTATGTGAGATATACGGATTGTTTTGAAGGCACTAGTGATAGAATTGCTCATTTCGATGCTAATCAAACTAGAACGAAGTCATAGGACTCATAATCACCTTATTCTTTGATAATTTGAGAGAACCAATGAAACAATAGTAAGGTCTCCCTAAAAAAAGACTTGTGTGAGATGTATGCATCGTTTTTAACGCGATAGTCATGGGATTGCTCCTTTTGATGCTAATCAAATTAGAACGAAGTAATAGAACTCTTAATCACCTCTTTCTTTGAAAATTTTAAAGAACCAATGAAACAACAAGAAGGTCTCCTTAAATGAAGACTTGTGTGAGTTGTACGCATCATTTTGAACGTGATAATAATGGGATTGCTCCTTTTGATGCTAATCAAACTAGAAGGAAGTTATAAGACTCCTATTCACCTCTTTCTTTGATAATTTTAGAGAACCGATGAAACAATAAGAAGGTCTTCCTAAATAAAGACTTGTGTGAGATGTACGCATGGTTTTGAACGCGATAGTCATGAGTTTCTCTTTTTGACGCTAATCAAAATAGAACGAAGTACTACAACTCTTAATCACCACTTTCTTTGTAAATTTGAAACAATCAATGAAACAATATGAAGATCTCCCTAAATGAAGACTCGTGTGAGATCTATGCATAATTTTGGCTGCGATAGTGATGGAATTGCTTTTTTTGATACTAATTTCAACTAGAACGAAGTAATAGGACTCATAATCACCTATATTTTGATAATTTGAGAGAACTAATGAAACAATATTAAGGTTTTCCTAAATGAAGACTTGTGTGAGATGTACGGATCGTTTTGAAGGCACTAGTGATAGGGTTGCTCATTTTGATGCTAATCAAACTAGAACGAAGTCAATTGACTCATAATCACCTATTTCTTTGATAATTTGAGATAACCAATGAAACAATGTAAGGTCTCCCTAAAAAAAAGTTGTGTGAGATGTACGCATCATTTTAAATGCGATAGTCATGGGATTTCTCCTTATGATGCTAATCAAATTAGAACGAAGTAATAGGACTCCTAATCACCTCTTTCTTTGACAATTTTAGATAACCAATGAAACAACAAGAAGGTCTCCTTAAATTAAGACTTGTGTGAGATGTACGCATCGTTTTGAATGTGATAGTAATGGGATTGCTTCTTTTGATGCTAATCAAACTAGAACAAAGTTATAGGACTCCTAATCACCTCTTTCTTTGATAATTTTAGAGAACCGATGAGACAATAAGAAGGTCTCCCTAAATAAAGACTTGTGTGAGATGTACGCATGGTTTAAACGCGATAGTCTTGAGTTTCTTTTTTTGACGCTAATCAAACTAGAACGAAATACTACAACTCTTAATCACCTCTTTCTTTGTAAATTTGAAACAACCAATGAAACAATATGAAGGTCTCCCTAAATGAAGACTTGTGTGAGATCTACGCATTGTTTTGGCTGCGATAGTGATGGGATTGCTCCTTTTGATGCTAATTTCAACTAGAATGAAGTAATAGGACTCATAATCACCTATATTTTGACAATTTGAGAGAACTAATGAAACAATAATAAGGCTTCCTTAAATGAAGATTTATGTGAGATGTACGGATCATTTTAAAGGCACTAGAGATAGGATTGCTCATTTTTATGTTAATTAAAGTAGAACAAAGTCATATGACTCATAATCACCTCTTTCTTTGATAATTTGAGATAACCAATGAGATAATATGAAGGTCTCCCTAAATCAACTTGGATGAGATGTACGCGTCGTTTTTAACGCGATAGTCATGGGATTGCTCCTTTTGATGCTAATCAAATTAGAACGACGTAATAGGACTCCTAATCACCTCCTTCTTTGACAATTTTTGAGAACCAACGAAACAATAAGAAGGTCTCCTTAAATGAAGACTTGTGTGAGATGTACGCATCATTTTGAACATGATAGTAATGGGATTGCTCATTTTGATGCTAATCAAACTATAACGAAGTAGTAGGACTCCTAATCACCTCTTTCTTTGACAATTTTGGAGAATGAATGAAACAATAAGAAGGTCTCCATAAATGAAGACTTGTGTGAGATGTACGTATTATTTTGAACGTGATTGTAATGGGATTGCTCCTTTTGATGCTAATAAAACTAGAACAAAGTTATAGCACTCCTAATCACCTCTTTCTTTGATAATTTTAGAGAACCGATGAAATAATAAGAAGGTCTTCCTAAATGAAGACTTGTGTGAGATATACGCATGGTTTTGAACGCGATAGTTATGAGTTTCTCCTTTTGACGCTAATCAAACTAGAACAAAATACTTCAACTCTTAATCACCTCTTTCTTTGTAAATTTGAAACATCTAATGAAGTAATATGAAGGTCTGCATAAATGAAGACTTGTGTGACACCTACGAATCATTTTGGACGCGAAAGTGGTGGGATTACTCCTTTTGATGCTAATTTCAACTAGAACGAAGTAATATGACTCATAATCACCTATATTTTGACAATTTGTGAGAACTAATGAAACAGTAACAAGGTTTCTCTAAATGAATACTTATATGAGATGTACAGATCGTTTTAAAGGCACTAGTGATAGGATTGCTCATTTCGATGCTAATCAAACTAGAACGAAGTCATAGGACTCATAATCACCTCTTTCTTTGATAATTTGAGAGAACCAATGAAACAATAGTAAGGTCTCCCTAAAAAAAGACTTGTGTGAGATGTACGCATCGTTTTTAACGCGATAGTCATGGGATTGCTCCTTTTGATGCTAATCAAATTAGAACGAAGTAATAGAACTCTTAATCACCTCTTTCTTTGAAAATTTTAAAGAACCAAGAAACAACAAAAAGGTCTCCTTAAATGAAGACTTGTGTGAGTTGTACGCATCATTTTGAACGTGATAATAATGGGATTGCTCCTTTTGATGCTAATAAAACTAGAAGGAAGTTATAAGACTCCTAATCACCTCTTTCTTTGACAATTTTAGAGAACCGATGAAACAACAAGAAGGTCTCCCTAAATGAAGACTTGTGTGAGATGTACGCATGGTTTTGAACGCGATAGTCATGAGTTTCTCTTTTTGATGCTAATCAAACTAGAACGAAGTACTACAACTCTTAATCACCACTTTCTTTGTAAATTTGAAACAACCAATGAAATAATATGAAGGTCTCCCTAAATGAAGACTAGTGTGAGATCTACGCATCGTTTTAGCTGTGACAGTGATGGGATTGCTTTTTTTATGCTAATTTCAACTAGAACAAAGTAATAGGACTCATAATCACCTATATTTTAATAATTTGAGAGAACTAATGAAACAATATTAAGGTTTCCCTAAATGAAGACTTGTCTGAGATGTACGGATTATTTTGAAGGCACTAGTGATAGGATTGCTCATTTTGATGCTAATCAAACTAGAACGAAGTCAATTGACTCATAATCACCTCTTTCTTTGATAATTTGAGATAACCAATGAAACAATAAGAAGGTCTCCCTAAATAAAGTCTTGTGTGAGATGTACGCATTGTTTTTAACGCGATAGTTATGAGATTGCTCCTTTTGATGCTAATCAAATTAGAACGAAGTAATAGGACTCATAATCATCTCTTTCTTTGACAATTTTAGAGAACCAATGACACAATAAAAAGGTCTCCTTAAAGGAAGTCTTGTGTGAGATGTATGCATCGTTTTGAACGTGATAGTAATGTGATTGCTCCTTTTGATGATAACCAAACTAGAACAAAGTTGTAGGACTCCTAATCACCTCTTTCTTTTACAATTCTAGAGAATCGATGAAACAATAAGAAGGTCTCCCTAAATGAAGACTTGTGTGAGATGTAGGCATGGTTTTGTACGTGATAGTCATGGGTTTCTTTTTTTTATTCTAATCAAACTACAACAGAGTAATACAACTCTTAATCACCTCTTTCTTTATAAATTTGAAACAACCAATGAAACAACATGAAGGTCTCCCTAAATGAAGACTTGTGTGAGATCTACACCTTATTTTGGAAGCGAAAATGATGGAAATACTCTTTTTGATGATAATTTCAACTAGAACGAAGTAATAGGACTCATAGTTGCCTATATTTTGACAATTTGAGAGAACTAATGAAACTATAAGAACGTCTCCCTAAATGAAGACTTGTGTGAGATGTACGGATCGTTTTGAAGGCACTAGTGACGGGATTTCCCCTTTTGACCCTAATCAAACTAGAACAAAGTCATATGACTCATAATCACCTCTTTCTTTGATAATTTGAGAGAACCAATGAAACAATAAGAAGCTCTCCCTAAAAAAGACTTGTGTGAGATGTACGCATCATTTTTAACGCAATAGTTATAGGATTGCTTTTTTTGATGCTAATCAAATTAGAACAAAGTAATAGGACTCCTAATCACCTCTTTCTTTGACAATTTTATAGAACCAATGAAACAATAAGAAGGTCTACTTAAATGAAGACTTGTGTGAGATGTACGCATCGTTTTAAACGTGATAGTAATGGGATTGCACCTTTTTGATGCTAATCAGACTAGAATGAAGTTATAAGACTCCTAATCACCTCTTTGTTTGATAATTTTAGAGAACCAATGAAACAATAAGAAGGTCTCCCTAAATAAAGACTTGTGTGAGATGTACTCATGGCTTTGAGCACGATAGTAATGAGTTTCTCCTTTTGATGCTAATCCTACTAGAACAAAGTACTGTAAATCTTAATCACCTCTTTTTTTGTATATTTAAAACAACCAACGAAACAATATGAAGGTCTCCCTAAATGAAGACTTGTGTGAGATCTACGCATCGTTTTGGATGCGATAGTGATGGGATTGCTCCTTTTGATGCTAATTTCAACTAAAACGAAGTAATAGGTTTCATAATCACCTATTTGACAATTTGAGAGAACTAATGAAACAGTAAGAAGGTTTCTCTAAATGAAGACTTGTGTGAGTTGTACGGATCCTTTTGAAGGCACTAGTGATAGGATTGCTCTTTTTGATGCTAATCAAACTTGAACGAAGTCATGTGACTCATAATCACCTCTTTCTTTCATAATTTGAGAGAACTAGTGAAACAATAAGAGGATCTCCCTAAATCAGGACTTGTGTAAGATGTACGCATCGTTTTTAATGCAATAGTCATGGGATTGCTGCTTTTGATGCTAATCAAATCAGAACGAAGTAATAGGACTCCTAATCACCTCTTTCTTTAACAATTTTAGAGAAGCAATGAAACAATAAGAAGGTCTCCTTAAATAAAGACTTGTGTGAGATGTACGCATCGTTTTGAAAGTGATAGTAATGGGATTGCTCCTTTTGATGCCTATCAAACTAGAACGAATTAACAGGACTCCTAATCACCTCTTTCTTTGATAATTTTAGAGAACCAATGAAATAATGAATTGGACTCTTTAAATGAAAACTTGTGTGAGATGTATGCTATGTTTTGAACGTGATAGTAATGGAATTGCTCCTTTTGATGCTAATCAAAGTAGAAAGAAGTTATAGGACTCCTAATCACCTCTTTCTTTGACAATTTTAGAGAACCGATGAAATAATAAAAAGGTCTCCCTAAATGAAGACTTGTGAGAGATGTACGCATGGTTTTGAACGCGATAGTCATGACTTTCTCCTTTTGACACTAATCAAACTAGAACGAAGTACTACAACTCTTAATCACCTCTTTCTTTGTAAATTTCAAACAAACAATGAAACAATATGAATGTCTCCCTAAATGAAGACTTGTGTGAGATCTACGCATCGTTTTGGACGCGATAGTGATGGGATTGCTCCTTTTGATGCTAATTTCAACTCGAACGAAGTAATAGAACTCATAATCACCTATATTTTGATAATTTGAGAGAATTAATGAAACAGTAAGAAGGTTTCTCTAAATAAATATTTGTGTGAGATGTACGGATCTTTTTGAAGGAAATAGTGATAGGATTGCTCATTTTAATGCTAATCAAACTAGAACGAAGTCATAGGACTCTTAATCACCTCTTTCTTTGATAACTTGAAAGAACCAATAAAATAATAGTAAGGTCTCCCTAAAAAAAGACTTGTGTGAGATGTACGCATCATATTTAACGCGATAGTCATGGAATTGCTCATTTTGATGCTAATCAAATTAGAACAAAGTAATAGGACTCCTTATCACCTCTTTCTTCGATAATTTTAGAGAACCAATGAAACAACAAGAAGGTCTCCTTCAATGAAGAATTGTGAGAGATGTACATATCGTTTTGAACGTGATAGTAATGGGATTGCTTCTTTTGATGTTAACCAAACTAGAACAAAGTTATAGGACTCCTAATCACCTCTTTCTTTGACAATTTTAGAGAACCGATGAAACAATAAGAAAGTCTCCCTAAATGAAGACTTGTGTGAGATGTAGGCCTGGTTTTGAACGCAATAGTCATGAGTTTCTCCTTTTGATGCTAATCAAACTAGAATGAAGTACTACTACTCTTAATCACCTCTTTCTTTGTAAATTTAAAACACCCAATGAAACAATATGAAGGTCTCCCTAAATGAAGACTTGTGTGAGAACTACGCATCGTTTTGGCTACGCTAGTGATGGGATTGTTCCTTTTGATGCTAATTTCAACTAGAACGAAGTAATAGAACTCATAATCATCTATATTTTGACAATTTGAGAGAACTAATGAAACAATAATAAGGTTTTCCTAAATGAAGACTTGTGTGAGATGTACGTATCGTTTTGAAGGCACTAGTGATAGGATTGCTCATTTTGATGCTAATTAAACTAGAACGAAGTTATATGACTCATAATCACCTCTTTCATTTATAATTTGAGATAACCAATGAAACAATAAGAAGGTCTCCCTAAATCAAGACTTGTGTGAGATGTACGCATCGTTTTTAACGTGATAGTCTTGTGATTGCTCCTAATCATCTCTTTCTTTGACAATTTTAGATAACCAATGAAACAATAAGAAGGTCTTCTTAAATGAAGACTTGTGTGAGATTTACGCATCGTTTTGAATATGATTGTAATGGGATTGCTCCTTTTGATGCTAATCAAACTAGAACGAAGTAATAGGACTCTTAATCACTTCTTTCTTTGACAATTTTAGAGAACTAATGAAATAATAAGAAGGTCTCCTTAAATGAAGACTTGTGTGAGATGTACACATCGTTTTGAACGTGATAGTAATGGAATTGCTGTAACGACCCCAAAATTCTTACAATATAATTCCATTCTCGATCGTTAACAATACAACTTTAATCTATCTTTACATCATTATTCGATATTAAAATCACTAAAAATGCAGAATATTTAAAACTTTTTAAACTCTATCTTTATTACCCTGAATCGCAACCTTTACATTACATCTATTCGATTCAAATCTATATCATAAATCTTTACAACAAAACGACTATACAAGTCTTACATCATAAAGCAATATGCACTATACATCGGATAGCTCAACTTTACAACTTACCAATTACGTTACAACCAAAACATCAAATACAATTTGATATTTAACATAAGTAATATTCTTGAATATTGATTCCTATAATTCACTTAACACGTATCTTTACCTTGCATCTTGGACCTGCAAAAATGTTTTTTTGCAAGAGTGAGCTCGACAGCTCAGCAAGTGCTAACAGTTTTCATGCATCACATAACACATAATTAACATGCTCAACATTAAAGTAACATGGCATACATGCTTTAATCACAAAACAAATATAAAGATTGAGTTCCTTACTCAATCAACATTATTAAATCAATCAATGTAGTCATAAATTAACTTTAACATTTCATGCTTGCAACATATATAACATAGCATACTCTTTGCAATATAATTTAAAACAGTTCATAATATCATCAAGGTCACATAGAAAATAGGAACCGAAAGACTTGCCTGGCTCGTAGATTACCAAATACCGAAAAATAGCTTAATATAATCTGCTTCATGATCCTACATAACGTATTACCATATGCATCAATTATTAGTCACCTAGCAATGCTTATCAAATGTCTAAGTAAATACTACTTTATACTTTCTAATTCTCTTCTATTTACTCGTTTGACACTCGTTGTCAAATCATATGTATAATTAACAATATTAGTTAATTATCACATAGCTAATCCTCATCGTTAGTTATCCACTTTAGGTTAACTCATTCCTCTTTAACTAATAAGTTAATAATTAATTATCACATAATTAATCACATCACATAATCATATTATATTTCACATGATTAATCAATTAATAATTACATACTCATTTAAATTATAATTAAACAAATTATAATTTAAACATCCACTTTAATCAAACTATAATTAAACAATCATAATTTATAATGAATCAACTACATCATGCATTAAATTATACTTTAAACATATTTAAATTAAACCATTACTTAGATTATAAATACTCAATTTCTATTCATGCCCTCATTAAATTATAATTATATAAATTATAATTTAAATTACACTTTTACCTTGATTATAATTATTCCAAATTATAATCACATATTAAGTTATAATTAAATAAATTATACTTCAAGTTAAACATTTACTTTGATTAAAACAATCAACTCAATTCATTATAATTTAACAATCATAATTTACATTAACCCTTTACTATAATTATAATTATTTAAATTATAATTATATATATCATATTAGCTAAGTTATATTTAAACAATTATAATTTAATATCTATTATAAACAATTCAAATAATAATTTAAGGTTTTTCAAAACCTCTTTTCCTTCCCAGTTATGAAATTGTCAAATTCATGATAACAATATGTTATTGCAACTTGGTACATGATCATTATCATAGAAACAAAACAATTTAGGTTTTAAAATTTGAACAAATAACTAGAGTTCTCTGCCTCTGCTCAGCCATCGGCGTAGCTGCGCAGTCACAAGCCTTGGCACCGGCGCAGCTGCGTAGGGAATGAATCAGGGAAGGGCAAGTGGCGCAGCTGCGCTGCTCCTGGCCTTGCTGCCAGCGCAGCAACGCGGCATGACGCAGACAGTGTCGACCCTCTGCTTCACTGCTTTATCCCATAAGCTAACCAACGAAAATTTCAAGCAACATAGACATTGAAAATCGTACATATACCATAACACATCTATATAACATGCTTCTAAAACATAATAATCATCTAAACCACAGGAATCAAGAGTTTTAAAATTCAAATTTGGCTATTATCACAAAACTCATATTTCCTCTAAACAATTCACTGTAATAAAATTTTCTTACCAATTCAACTTATAAAACATGCACTATATTTGAAATTGAAGATAGCATCAAATAAATTCCTAATAAACATATTAACATATATCAATTTCATCAATTTCTTCAAACTAAAATCAACCATAATATCTAAAACTCATATGAACTCATATGAACATAACTTTTCTATTAAAACATGTTTCTACAATCAATTTGATTTCTGAAAATCATTGTTTATGGCATCTAATTAAATTTATAAACAGTATATTAACAAAATTTCAACATATGTTCAACAAAATTACTAACTTTCATGAAAAACATTTTTACAGAGAAGTTCCACAACATAAAACACATTATTAAAACTAAATTTAGAAGTTATACCCATTGATTAGGCTTAGGAGAAGAAGATGATGGCTTAGCGAGAATTCTTTCAAGGTCTCTTTCCCTTTTCTTTATCTTCTTCTTTCCTTCTTCTCTGTTCTTCTTTTTCCTCTGCTCTTTTCTTTTTGTTTTTCTTAGTTTGTAAAACTAACGTAGTTGTATTATATACAATATACATATAATACATATATTACATAAAACATGTAACTCCTAATAATAATTATATATACTAACTCTTATTAATTAGGTAAGTTACAAAATTCAAAAGCCAACTTGGCTTGTTTGGCTACAAGAAAATTTGAAACTCTTTTTATTAAATCCAAACATAGTTTAGGTAATTTAGGGTTAGGCTAGTGTAAGGGCCTTGTTTGGTAACAGTCTTTTAAAACAAAAGCAAGGGCCTTGTTTGGTTAAAAATTATTTACAAATTCTTTTCCTTTTATTTTAATAAATCATTTTAACACATACTTTAATGTCATATTTTAATCAATTAAATATTAAACAACTAATTTAATCAATTAAGATCTAACATCAATAAATCACATAAAATTTACCACATAATTATAATTACTTGCTAATTATAATTCACGTAACACTAACACATAAATCATCTAATTTAATTCTCTCAATTAAATTAGAACTATAATATAAAATTAATATACATCAATTAAATTAAATATTACACATTCATTTAATCGATATATAACACTTAATTAAATCACTCCATAAATCACATAATTTATTTATTTAACTCAATACATAAATCACATAAAATATTTATTTAACTCAATAAATATTTAAAATTATTATATAAAATCACAACCGTTACAATCTTTCCTCCTTAAAAGGATTCTGTCCCCAGAATCACACATAAAAAAAATCACATATTTCACAACATATGACACGTATACACATTCATACTCAAAACATCTCATAAATAAGAATTTTATTTATTAAATTCTCATTTATAATTCTTAAAAATTCGGGATGTCACAATTGCTCCTTTTGATGCAAATCAAACTAGAACATAGCTATAGGACTACTAATCATCTCTTTCTTTGACAGTTTTAGAGAACCGATGAAACAATAAGAAGGTCTGCCTAAATGAAGACTTGTGTGAGATGTACACATGGTTTGGAACGTAATAGTCATCAGTTTCTCCTTTTGACGCTAATCAAACTAGAACGAAGTACTACAACTTATAATCACCTCTTTCTTTGTAAATTTGAAACAACCAATGAAACAATATGAAGGTTTCCCTAAATGAAGTCTTGTGTGAGATCTACGCATCGTTTTGGACGCGATAGTGATGGGATTGCTACTTTTGATGCTAATTTCAACTTGAACGAAGTAATAGGACTCATAATCACCTATATTTTGATAATTTGAGAGAACTAATGAAACAGTAAGAAGGTTTCTCTAAATGAATACTTATGTGAGATGTACATATAGTCATGGGATTTCCCCTTTTGATGCTAATCAAATTAGAACAAAGTAATAGGACTCGTAATCACCTCTTTCTTTGATAATTTTAGAGAACCAATGAAACGACAAGAAGGTCTCCTTAAATGAAGACTTGTGTGAGATGTACGCATCATTTTAAACATGATAGTAACGGGATTGCTTTTTTTTTTATGCGAATCAAACTAGAACGAAGTTATAAGACTCCTAATCACCTCTTTCTTTCACAATTTTAGAGAACCGATGAAACAATAAGAAGGTCTCCCTAAATGAAGACTTGTGTGAGATGTACGTATGGTTTTGAACGCGATAGTCATGAGTTTCTCCTTTTAACGCTAATCAAACTAGAACGAAGTACTACAACTCTTAATCACCTCTTTCTTTGTAAATTTGAAACAACCAATGAAACAATATGAAGGTCTCTCTAAATAAAGACTTGTGTGAGATCTACGCATCGTTTTGGCTGCGATAGTGATGGGATTGCTCCTTTTGATGCTAATTTCAACTATAACTAAGTAACAGAACTCATAATCACCTATATTTTGACAGTTTGAGAGAACTAATGAAACAATAATAAGGTTTCCCTAAATGAAGACCTGTGTGAGATGTACGGATCGTTTTGAAGGCACTAGTGATAGAATTGATCATTTTGATGCTAATCAAACTAGAATGAAGTCATATGACTCATAATCACCTCTTTCTTTGATAATTTGTGATAACTAATGAAACAATAAGAAGGTCTCCCTAAATCAAGACTTGTGTGAGATGTACGCATCGTATTAAACGCGATAGTCATGGGATTGCTTATTTTGATACGAATCAAATTAGAACGAAGTAATAGGACTCCTAATCACATCTTTCTTTGACAATTTTAGAGAACAAATAAAATAATAAGAAGGTCTCCTTAAACGAAGACTTAGATGAGATGTACGCTTCGTTTTGAACATGATAGTAATTGAATTACTTCTTTTGATGCTAATCAAACTAGAACAAAGTAATAGGACTCCTAATCACCTTTTTTTTTTGACAATTTTAGAGAACTAATGAAATAATATAAAGGTTTCCTCAAATGAAGACTTGTGTGAGATGTACGCATTGTTTTGAACGTGATAGTAATGCGATTGCTCCTTTTGATGCTAATCAAACTAGAACGAAGTTATAGGACTCCTAATCTTCTCTTTCTTTGACAAATTTAGAGAACTGATGAAACAGAAAGAAGGTCTTTCTAAATGAAGACTTGTGTGATATGTACACATAGTTTTGAACCCGACAGTCATGGATTTCTCTTTTTGAAGCTAATCAAACTAGAACAAAGTAATACAACTCTTAATCACCTCTTTCTTTTTAAAATTAAAACAACCAATGAAACAATTTAAAGGTCTCCCTAAATGAAGAATTGTGTGAGATCTACGCATCGTTTTGAACGCGATAGTGATGTGATTGCTCCTTTTGATGCTAATTTCAACTAGAACAAAGTTATAGGGCTCATAATCACCTATACTTTGATAATTTGAGAGAACTAATAAAATAGTAAGAAGGTTTTCCTAAATGAATACTTGTGTGAGATGTACGGATCGTTTTGAAGGCACTTCTGATAGGATTGCTCATTTTAATGCTAATCAAACTAGAACGAAGTCATATGACTCATAATCACCTCTTTCTTTGATAATTTGAGATAACCAACGAAACAATAAGAAGGTGTCCCTAAATTAAGACTTGTGTGAGATATACGCATCGTTTTTAACTCGATAGTCATGGGATTTCTCCTTTTGATGATAATTAAATTAGAACGAAGTAATAGGACTCCTAATCACCTCTTTCTTTGATAATTTTAGAGAACCAATGAAACAATAAGAGGGTCACCTTAAATAAAGACTTGTGTGAGATGTACACATCATTTTGAATATGGTAGTAATGGGATTGCTCCTTTTTATGCTAATCAAACTAGAAGGAAGTAATAGGACTCCTAATCACATCTTTCTTTGACAATTTTAGAGAACCAATGAAACAATAAGAAGGTCTCCTTAAATGAAGACTTGTATGAGATGTACACATCGTTTTGAACGTGATAGTAATGGGATTGCTCCTTTTGATGCTAATCAAACTAGAACGAAGTTATAGGACTCCTAATCACCTCTTTCTTTGACAGTTTTAGAGAACCGATGAAACAATAAGAAGGTCTCCCTAAATGAAGACTTGTGTGAGATGTACGCATGGTTTTGAACGCAATAGTCAGGAGTTTCTCCTTTTGACGCTAATCAAACTAGAACAAAGTACTACAACTTATAATCACCTCTTTCTTTTTAAATTTGAAATAACCAATGAAATAATATGAAGGTCTCCTGATAAGTGGTTTTATTACCACTTATTCGAATCCTTTCTAACTCATTCTGTTACTTAAACTCAAGTAATTATGTGCGTTTAATGTGTTTTTCCTTTATTTTTATGTTTTTCATGTTTAAGAACTCTCTGGGCAATTATTGAGCGTTAAAGAGTCAAAGATCGCTTCAATGTGGCAAAGCGCTGAAAAGAGCTTAAGGCTAGATGATGGCATGGAATGATGATTAAATAGAACAAGGCTACGAGGCTAAATGCTATGCAAGGAGGCAAGAAGTGCATGAAGAGTAAGCAAGAAAGCCTGTGCAGATGCCAGCCTTAAACCATTAGCCATGTCCAACAAACTGCAGTAGTAAAAGCAAAGTTCAAAAAATTCTCCAGGGCAGCGCGGCCGCGCCTGGAATAAGCTTCGGGCGCGCGCGCGACCCGCGCCAGTCCTAGAAGGCCAAAGTTTGACTTTTTACTTGGACGGGACTTGGCAGGAGATAAGGATATAAAGGGGCTTAGTTCTAGTAGCAAAAAAAGATACATTTTTTAGGCCTAAAGCCTTGCCCTAGCTAGCTCTCTTCTTTTCCTTTTTCATTTCTTGTTTGTTAGATTAGGAGTAGATTAAGTTAAAGATTAGTATAAATTAGTGTTAGTTAGTTAGATTTTAGGGTTAGGTTAGTGTTGAAGATTGAAGCAGTGGTTGTATTCAAAGATCCAGCTTGGAGAGAAGAACAAAAATTTGCATTTTTTTATCTCTTAACTCTCTTTGCTATCATTTTGTATTTGAATAATGTATAATCAACTTGTGGATAATATATTTGGGTTGTCTATGCCTTAAATTATATTCTGAGGTTCCAATGGAACCTAATGAGTAGTTGATTGTTGGTTTTCCTTCCATGATGGTCTTATTTAATTGCTATGTGCTTGTCTATTGCGATGTGTGCTTTAATTGCTTAATTGATTAGCTACCAATTACTGTGATGGCCTAAGTGGGATCGGAAGACAAAATGTAGGTTTAGATCGAATCGCGATAGAGGGCGATTGTAGGTTCACATGGTGTTAGACTTATGATTTGTGCTTAGGATAGAAATATACCGAAGCGCCACTCGTAGTCAATAGAGGACTTGACGTTAAACCCTATTTATTTGTAAATCACATAGGAATATAGTGGTTTAGGTAATGTGGGTGTCCACGTGCGTCTATCACCTATGGATTGCACGTGGTATGATTTAGGTACGTCGGAAGATGGCCTTCTCTTACTCTCGTGTTCTCGGCTAACACATATAATGATTAATTTGACCTAATTGGAAGTGAATCGACTTAGACGAATCATTAGGGGAAATTGGAATCTCTTATCTTCATTATCTGATTTTAACTCTAGAATTAATTAGTTAAGTTAATTGCTTGCCTAGTTTAACTTAGTTTTAATTCTTTCTCTTTACCATCCGTTTAAATAAGACTGAGATGATTATGTGCTAGTGCTTGGCGACCCTTTATCTGTTAATTCCTCGTGGGAACGATATCTTACTTATACTTTATTACTCGTTGGCCGCGTATACTTGTGCATAAATTGTGTCATCTAATCGGACCAACAAGTTTTTGGTACCATTATCGGGAAATTATTTGGATAACTGTTTGCCAACAATAGTTTCAATCAAATTAGTCTTAATTTAAACTTTTTATTTTTGTTTTAATTCTTCCTATATTCTCTTCTCAGGTACAATGGACTTAAATTTCTATCCATGGAACTGTACAAGATAAGAGCAACCAAGGGAGCAAGCACTGATGGACTCGACCCAATTGCCACACTCTCAGCACAGTTAGAAGAGCTCTTGAGAAAGTTAGATACTTGCCCAACAGAGTCGAGAGCCAGTAACTTCATATGACTACGGTGCTGGGAGCTACATGAGCTATCAAGAACCTATCAGTTATGGACAGGAGCAGTACGGGGGTGAGTACTTCCACAATGAGCCTTACACCAATTATCAATAAGATTGGGGGTATCACCCGAGCCCTTCAGCCAACTACTATCAAGACCATACTGTGAGCTATCAAGAATAATATGAGCCAAGTCCAAATTACGCACCAGAACCCCCATATCAACCTTTTTATTTACAAAGAGAACAGTCTACCATGGACATTCTGGATAGAGCCTTAGCGAAGCAAGAGGAGATGATTTGGAGCCAAGAAGAATCGAACCAAAAATTTCTGAACCAGATGACCCTAATCAACAATCCTTCAACAAATGATCCTCAATACATGGATCCCGAGACTGAAACTGAAAAGGAAGGATTGGACAATTTATGGGGAAATTCTATAGCATCAACATAAAAGACCTCAGTTGAGCAAAAGCAGTCAAGCGAGAATCTCCAGGATTAGGCAAATCAGAATAACATGGCCTTGATGAAAGATGAGTTGATTGAGCAAGGGATACAGACTCAAATCTCCAGAATCAGCTCTCTCAAGTAGTAGAAGCTGTGAGCCAAGGACCTCAGAACTCCAGTGAGTTTCAGTACATGGATTCTGAGGATGAGGCAGAAGAGGAGATCTTGATTGAGCAAGAGTATTCAAATGAGGATCTTCAAACTTGGGTAGAGCAGATTAGCACGGCATTACGTAAGTAGGAGGTATTTGAACAGGAGACAACAATGCAAGATCCTGTGCCTCCAATGACTGAAGCCGTGAGTTACGATCCCCAAGATGCATGATGCTATGACATGGGTGCAGAAACTGATAGAGAATCCGAAGTCCAATTGCAATTGGACGAGCCGAAGGCAATGGAAATAGAGGAGATAATTGGAGATATGGAGCAGTATGAACCAACAGTGATAATACCCCAAGAGCCTCCTCCACCGAAGTTTGAGACTCCAGTCAAGTTTACACACCCTTGCCCCCTTGGTAGCCACATTTCAGAATCGGATCTCGATGATATGAGAGAGTCCGCCAGCTTCAAACCATGGTGGTCAGAAGAGAAGAGAATAGAAGAAGAGTCCGTTGTGTGGTCTGTGCCTCCATGCCCCGACCATTTCACATACACAGCGGAACCATTGCCTAGCTCCCCGACCTTTTGTTCGGGGAATTCATATACATATTTGACGCTAGGTAGTTTAAATTCGAGTCATCCTCTATTGGGAAGCCTCCAAAAGCATATAACAATTCTGATAGATGGAGGGGTTCTCTAATACCGTCGGGGAGTCGGATAGCAATGGTCAGACACAGTCCAGCTAGAGGATTATAAATCAAGCGCTCGATGGGAGGCACCCCATCATTTCTCTTTCTCCCTCCTTGTTTAATTCTCCATTTCCTTCTTTTTATCATACTTCCCTCCCCCTTGTTTAATTCTTATTAGTTAATATTTAGTTTAAATTTTTGCATACTGTAGGAATTAGGAGTTCATTTCCTACATTTTTGAACTTAGGCATGAATGCGTAAATTTTTGGGAACATAAAGCTTATAGCATACTTTTGATGCACTTGCATTGCTTATACGCACCTTTAGAGAATTTTTGGGAATTTAATCCAAATATCTTTCCATGGTTAATTCTCTTGATATAAATAGATAATATACTTTTGATAATGTATGAGGGCTTAATAAATGTTATATGTCATTCTCAGGGTCAATCCATGCTGCAAGAAGCAAAGCTCAAGGGCCAATCAAGTGCACAGAGCAAAGGCTGCAGAAACAAAAAGCAGCAGGCCGCGCGGCAGCGGCCATTTAAGCCTGCATACGCGCGCGACTGCGCCTAGCACAAAAAGGGCCTGACTTAAGGAAAATCTTGCAGATTTTGGGGGGGCATCGCTTCATGTAAATTATCAGCAGCACACAAGCCTCTTATCCTAAACCCTCATGTTCCTTCATGCAATCCCCCATCTCTTCCATCTCATGCAATCCCCTCCACTACAAGCCTTAGTTTTGAAAACCTCCTACCTCCTCAATCCAAAGTACCAATTCTCATCCACCTCATCCTCTTAACCTGATCAATTGAGATATTGAGTGTGGGATCTCTAGCAGAGCAAGATTGATATGGAGTTGGGTTGGTTCATTGAGTATAGTGTTGAGCGGGGTTTATTTTACCAAGAGCAGAGAGAGACGGGGAAACTTCTGAGAGGATGCCACTTCATTTCATGCAGCATCAGAAGCCAAATAGGGGAGTTTCTTTTTACCTTTACCTTCAATGAGGACATTGAATAGTGTAAGTTTGGGGGTATTGGTTTTATTTTGCATATAGGGTAGTTGCATTCATATTGCATATTGTGTTTGTTTATTTAGTGCATGTAGGTTGTAAATAGTTAAAATTTGTGAAAATTTTAAAAAAATTCTTTTGTTTTTGCATTCTGTGTTAGAGCATACTGCATGAATCCAGTTTTCAGTTGGTTAGTTATGTATATTTCATGTGAAGAAACTGAAATCACTTGATTGTTGAACTGATTTGAGACTTAAGTCTGATTTCATGGTCATATATGTAAATCCTTACCTGACAGATACTGTGTAACCAGTAAGCACGATAGAGTAAACACCATGATATGCTAAGTTTAAATGTTTACATACTTGTCTTCTGGTGGAAAAACTATGTTTAATAAAAGAGTTTCAGTTCACATATAATAATAACTGGACTGTTAAAAGCTTAAGTTTGGGGGAAACAGGGAACATGCATGATTTATGTGGGGAGATGGAGCGTAAGATGCACTCCCTTGCAGAAAAAGAAAAAGAAAAAGAAAAGAAAATAAAAGATTAAGAAATAGAAAAAAATAAAATAAACACGTCGGCTACGTCGAGTTCTGTGGCCTTTGATATTCGAGAAAGTAAGCCCTCGGGGTGTCTCTACACCCAGTTCCCTAAGGCCATCTGGTCTGGGAGTTGTTGGTCGAAAGCTCGCTACATGGATATCACTGAAAAGCCTAAGAGAACTAGGCATTGCATAGTCGAATGTGTACACGAAAAAGTGCGAATACGCCCTCGTGAGTAATAAGAGCTTAATGAACACCTCATGTTGACTATGAACTTTAGTAATACATGGTCTTGGTTAGAACTTATATGATATACTGCTTTTCTTAAGTTGAAGCTTATTTTTCCCCTAAGAAGCATAGTATGTGAAATATTTGTTCAAAGCATGTTAATGGTTGCCAGGCACACAACGCACAACACATCAGTGCTGACAGTTTTGGATTTGCAGAGTATTCTTTATGGTCTTTCCTTGAGTTTCTTATCTATTTAATTATCTTGTGATTTTCTGAGGCATGGTTTTGATGTTCAATACTGACTAGAACATGGAATTGCATTCATGATAGCGTAGGTTGCATACACTGTATATACTGCATTACATCATGTGTTTACTTTTGTTTTGTTTGCTTGAGGGCAAGCAACGTTTAAGTTTGGGGGTATTTGATAAGTGGTTTTATTACCACTTATTCGAATCCTTTCTAACTCATTCTGTTGCTTAAACTCAAGTAATCATGTGTGTTTAATGTGTTTTTCCTTTGTTTTGGTGTTTTTCAGGTTTAGAAACTCTCTAGGCAATTATTGAGCGTTAAAGAGTCAAAGATCGCTTCAATGTGGCAAAGCGCTGAAAATAGCTTAAGGCTAGATGATGGCATGGAATGATGATGAAATAGAACAAGTGTAATACCCGAAAATTTGAATAAATAAATAAATGACTTTTTAAAAAATTTTGTTTAAATATTTTAATTGGGCTTTTCTTGTGTTTGGGTCAAATTATATTTAATTATGTGGACTACATTAATTGGGCCTTAAAATTTATTTGGGTCTAATTTTTATTTGTATAATATTAGAATCCTATTAAAATTTGGAGAGTTAATAAGATATATTAATAATAAGGAAAACCTAACTACTACACTACTTCTGATACGAATTTGGGAGCAGCAAAAAGAACGCAGCCACTGCTTCAAAAAAAACGGAAAAGAAGAGGAGAAAGAAAACAGGTAATATATATATATATATATATATATATATATATATATATATATATATATATATGTGTGTGTGTGTGTGTGTGTGTGTGTGTGTGTGTGTGTGTGTGATTGATAAAGTATGCGTGCCTAGCATATAACTTAATATATATATAGTACATCAACACAAGCTGTTCACACGACACATTCAGAATTTTTAAATTCACATATCAGAAAAAATGACGGTACTGGAACTTGATTTGATTGTTTACATATATATATATATATATATATATATACATATATATATATATATACATATATATATATATATAAGGATTATATATATACTCATGAATAAGAATCTGATGATTGAAATTTTGGACGAAGGGGTAGTGTTATATATAATTAATTATAATAATAATAATAATAATTCACTAAATGTACTTAATTTATTATTTTGTTTAATTAGTTCGAACGGAAGGAATTTAACGAGTCGAGTCTGGAATATAAATTTTCGGTATTACATTGCTTAATCCAGGTACGGATCTCGTACTCCTTCAGCGATTCTCTTATTAAATTTAATTTGTTCGTTTTGTTTTTCATTTCGAAATTTATTATTGTTTCGCATGGTCGTTCGTTCTCAAATTCTTGTGATAGTTTCGTCTTGGTAGTGATACCTAGAACTCATGTTTGTACTCTTGAATTGGGTTAACATATTTAGTGTTTAGTTTAATCCTTTAGAGATGTACATGTTAATGTACCTTTGGAGTTTCGTATTTATATTTGTTTCGTTGTTACATGTACATACTAGAACCCCTTGTGTTAATATTGTGTCGCATATGTTGTGACATGATATTATTATTAGAATATACCGTAGGGTCTACCTGAGCTATAACCACCTGTGGGGGTACCACAGTCATGTCGTCTTCGCACGAGAGGCATGACACTTTCTGTTGCGGTGTGATCAGTCCACGGCGTCTCCGTTTTGTGCTCCGGTGGGAGTTGGCCGTTTGGTGGTTTGTTGTGGGAGGCGTATGGGTCGACCCTAGTTTTCTGTTCTGTTCTGCGGAGTGGTGATGTTTGTGCCAAACACGCCTTTCGATTTTGCATGCATTGGATTCGTGGTCCAATGTTTGTGACTTTCCTGTGTGACATTATTTGACCTTGCCTGTGTGGCAAGGTATATTTCTGTTTTATTTTGAGCTCGGTATGAAATAACCCCAGTTATTTGATTCAGCCTATTATTTCATTGTGTTAGTTTTGTTCGTTTCGGCTCTGTTCAGTTCATTAATTAAGTTAGTTATTTCAGTTCTCTATTTTGTATTCTATATCCGTACTGGGCATTTGGCTCATGCTGTGTTTTTCTTCTGGCAGGTAATCAGGGGGATCAAGTGCAAGTGTGATGAGAGCTCCATTCGATCCAATGATTTAGATTTTTTTGTTTAGGTTTGATAGATGGTGTATTTGGTGTTGTAATAATTATTTCAGATTATGGTTTGGGTCAGTTTGGCATTTATTCTGGTTTGACCTTGTTGATATTTATTGGTTTTAAATACTATTCTTTTGGTGATTTAGAGCTTTAGTATTATTTTCTTCAGTTCTGTTGTGTTTTGAGTAACCTCCCTTTCTATTTTGGGAAGGGGGTGTTACAGAGTTGGTATCAGAGCTTAGGTTCTTTCTTGTAGAAAACCTATTTAGGTTTGACCTGTGACTTATGGGTAGACTTCTGGGTTAGGTTTTGTTCAGTTTGATTTTTTGTTCAGCTATATTCGAATCTGTCTTTAATCTGTTTTGCGTATATTCGTTGATCTTTTCTTAGATGGCTCGTCGATCCGCTAGAGTTGCTGGGAGGAGAGGTAACAAAAGGGGAAGAGGTGATGGTCAGACCAATGAGCAACCTAATGACCAGATTAATGCTCAGTTGGCTGCCTTGGTGAATCAGGCGGTTAATCAGGCTTTACTGCAGTTGGTGGCGCAGGTTGTACAGGCAATGCAGCAGCCGCCAAAAATTCCTGAGCAGGGAAACTAGGGAAATAATGGTCCATAGGCAAACGAAGAGGAAGAGAATGCGGATGGTCTTGATCAGCAGGTGGTTCCAATGTATGTATAGTTGGAGAGGTTTCAGAAGCAGAAGCCACAGTCTTTTAGTTCTGCTCCAACTCCAATTGATGCAGAGAATTGGATTGCACACCTAGAGAAGATTTTTGATGTGTTAGGGTGCTCGGATAATCAGAGAGTATTGCTTGCAGCTTACAAGCTAGAGGGGGATGCACAGAGGTGGTGGAAAGCGATGAAAACAACCAAAGGTGATCAGTACGTGGAGACACTTCGTTGGGCAGATTTTTGGGAGGTCTTTTATCAGCAGTACTTTCCAGCTGCTGATAAAGAGGCCTATGTTAGAGAGTATCTGTCTATTCGGCAGAAAGATGATGAGTCCATCACAGATTTTATGACGAGGTTCACCAGGTTGGCAGGTTTTGCGGGAACCTCTGTAGGGACTGCAGCGGAACAGGCAGAGAAGTTCAAGTGGCGGATTCTTTATAGGTATCGCCAACATCTCATTAACACCAAGTTTGAGGATGTATCAGCTGTGGCTAATGCGGCCAAGAACATTGAGATGGAGCGGCAGGACTTTTGGTCTTCTAAACCGGAAGGGAGTCGAAAGAGAGACAGAGATGACCAGCAGGGTCAAGCTTCGAGTCAGCATGGGCAGAATCAAGGTCAATATCTGGGATTAGCTAGTGGGGGTAACCCAAATCTTATTCCGATAGTTCCTTGTGCCATGTGTGGGGCTAATCATCCGGGGAGACAGTGCCATAGAGTTACCAGTGCATGCTTCTTGTGTGGGCAGATGGGTCACATGGCTAGAGATTGTACCAGGCCACGTGGTAATGGTGGAGGCGGTGATCATGGTGGCAATGGAGGTCAACGTCAAGGTGGTCGAGTGTTTGCCTTGACACATAATCAGGCGGCAAGTGCGCCAGTTACTGTTTCTGGCACTATTTTAGTTGGCAGTCGTGATGCTTCTGTTTTATTTGATAATTAAGTTCGTTCTTTTCTTTTGATTCCGGGGACGGAATCTATTTTAAGGGGTAGGTGATGTAATACCCAAAAATTTGAATAAATAAATAAATGACTTTTAAAAATTTTTTGTTTAAATATTTTAATTGGGCTTTTCTTGTGTTTGGGTCAAATTATATTTAATTATGTGGACTACATTAATTGGGCCTTAAAATTTATTTGGGTCTAATTTTTGTTTGTATAATATTAGAATCCTATTAAAATTTGGAGAGTTAATAAGATATATTAATAATAAGGAAAACCTAACTACTACACTACTTCTAATACGAATTTGGGAGCAGCAAAAAGAATGCAGCCACTGCTTCAAAAAAAATGGAAAAGAAGAGGAGAAAGCAAACAGGTAAAATATATATATATATATATATATATATATATATATATATATATATATATATATGATTGATAAAGTATGCGTGCCTGGCATATAACTTAATAGATATATATAGTACATCAACATAAGCTGTTCACACGACACATTCAGAATTTTTAAATTCACATATCAGAAAAAATGACGGTACTAGAACTTGATTTGATTGTTTACATATATATATATATATATATATATATATATATATATATATATATATATATATAAGGATTATATATATACTAAGGAATAAGATTCTGATGATTGAAATTTTGGACGAAAGACAGTGTTATATATAATTGATTATAATAATAATAATAATAATAATAATAATAATAATAATAATAATAATAATAATAATAATAATAATAATAATAATAATAATAATAATAATAATAATAATAATTCACTAATTGTACTTAATTTATTATTTTGTTTAATTAGTTCGAACGGAAGGAATTTAACGAGTCGAGTCTGGAATATAAATTTTTGGTATTACATTGCTTAATCCAGGTACGGATCTCGTACTCCTTCAGCGATTCTCTTATTAAATTTAATTTGTTCGTTTTGTTTCTCGTTTCAAAATTTATTATTGTTTCGCATGGTCGTTCGTTCTCAAATTCTTGTGATAGTTTCGTCTTGGTAGCGATACCTAGAACTCGTGTCTGTACTCTTGAATTGGGTTAACATATTTAGTGTTTAGTTTAATCCTTTAGAGATGTACATGTTAATGTACCTTTGGAGTTTCGTATTTATATTTGTTTCGTTGTTACATGTACGTACTAGAACCCCTTGTGTTAATATTGTGTCGCATGTGTTGTGACATGATATTATTATTAGAATATACCGTAGGGTCTACCTGAGCTATAACCACCTGTGGGGGTACCACAGGCATGTCGTCTTCGTACGAGAGGCATGACACTTTTCGTGGCGGTGTGATCAGTCCACGGCGTCTCCGTTTTGTGCTCCGGTGGGAGTTGGCCATTTGGTGTTTTGTTGTGGGAGGCGTATGGGTCGACCCTAGTTTTCTGTTCTGTTCTGCGGAGTGGTGATGTTTGTGCCAAACACGCCTTTTGATTTTGCATGCATTGGATTCGCGGTCCAATGTGTGTGACTTGCCTGTGTGGCAAGGTATATTTCTGTTTTATTTTGAGCTCGGTATGAATAACCCCAGTTATTTAATTCAGCCTATTATTTCATTGTGTTAGTTTTGTTCGTTTCGGCTCTATTCAGTTCATTAATTGAGTTAGTTATTTCAGTTCTCTATTTTGTATTCTATATCCGTACTGGGCATTTGGCTCATGCTGTGTTTTTCTTCAGGCAGGTAATCAGGGGGATCAAGGGCAAGTGTGATGAGAGCTCCATTCGATCCAATGATTTAGATTTTTTTGTTTAGGTTTGATAGATGGTTTATTTGGAGTTGTAATAATTATTTCAGATTATGGTTTGGGTCAGTTTGGCATTTATTCTGGTTTGACCTTGTTGATATTTATTGGTTTTAAATACTATTCTTTTGGTGATTTAGAGCTTTAGTATTATTTTCTTCAGTTCTGTTGTGTTTTGAGTAACCTCCCTTTCTATTTCGGGAAGGGGGTGTTATAACAAGGCTACAAGGCTAAAAGCTATGCAAGGAGGCAAGAAGTGCATGTAGAGTAAGCAAGAAAGCCTATGCAAATGCCAGCCTTAAACCATCAGCTATGTCTAACAAACTACAGCAGTAAAAGCAAAGTTCAGGAAATTCTCCAGGGCCGCACGGCCGTGCCTAGAATAGGCTTGGGGCGCGCGCGGCCACGCCAGTCCCCAGAAGGCCAAAGTTTAACTTTTTACTTGGACGAGATTTGGCAGGAGATAAGGATATAAGGGGGCTTAGTTCTAGCAGCAAAAAAAGATACATTTTTTAGGCCTAAAGCCTTGCCCTAGCTAGCTCTCTTCTTTTCCTTTTTCATTTCTTGTTTGTTAGATTAGGAGTAGATTAAGTTAGAGATTAGTATAAATTAGTGTTAGTTAGTTAGATTTTAGGGTTAGGCTAGTGTTGAAGATTGAAGCAGTGGTTGTATTCAAAGATCCAGCTTGGAGATAAGAACAAAAATTTGCATTTTTTTATCTCTTAACTCTCTTTGCTATCATTTTGTATTTGAATAATGTATAATCAACTTGTGGATAATATATTTGGGTTGTCTATGCCTTAAATTATATTTTGAGGTTCCAATGGAACCTAATGAGTAGTTGATTGTTGGTTTTCCTTCCATGATGGTCTTATTTGATTGCTATGTGATTGTCTACTGTGATGTGTGCTTTAATTGCTTAATTGATTAGCTACCAATTACTGTGATGGCCTATGTGGGATCGGAAGACAAAATGTAGGTTTAGATCAAATCGCGATAGCGGGCGATTGTAGGTTCACATGGTGTTGGACTTATGATTTGTGCTTAGGATAGAAATATACCGAAGCGCCGCTCGTAGTCAATAGAGGACTTGACCTTAAACCCTATTTATTTCTAAATCATATAGGAATATAGTGGTTTAGGTAATGTGGGTGTCCACATGCGTCTATCACCTGTGGATTGCACGTGGTATGGTTTAGGCACATCGGAAGATGGCCTTCTCTTACTCTCGTGTTCTCGGCTAACACATATAATGATTAATTTGACCAAATTGGAAGTGAATCGACTTAGACGAATCATTAGGGGAAATTGGAATCTCTTATCTTCATTATCTGATTTTAACTCTGGAATTAATTAGTTTAAGTTAATTGCTTGCCTAGTTTAACTTAGTTTTAATTCATTCTCTTTGCCATCCGTTTAAATAATATTGGGATTGTGACGCCCCCAAAATAGGTTCAATACCAATCCATTCTGTGTCGCCAAATACATGGTACAGAATTCAAATACAATCTTTTATAACAAAAGGTCGTGAGAAATACAACCATACAACTATGAATTTCAATACAAATCGTATATAATACGAAATATAAACATTCAAATTCATTCCTTATTTATTACAATTAGTATCCCACTATTTTACAAATATAGCGAGGACTACTACTGCTCTATTCTGACCATCACACTGATCCCCGACTAATTTTTGCAACATTCTCATTCCTTGAAGAGGACAATAGATTAGAAGGGTGAGCTCAACTAGCCCAGTAAAGAATATTATGACCAAGATAATAGAAAAAAAATTATCGTTAGCCTTCAACAATTCAGATAAAATATTATGGACAACAAGTTTTAGATCAACAACTGCAGCGAAAATATCAATTCATTAGAAGAGTTATGTAGAGAATGAAGTCTACTATCTTCTATGATTTAAAAGTCCATCATCAATATTTTATTCCTGTAACATCAATCAATATATATCTCAAATTAAATATTCATCTTTGCACTACGGGCCAAAGATATTCATTTGTATCACCAGTAGTCATGTTCATCTCAACACCTGTCCATCTTTGCACTACGGGCCAAAGATATTCATCAGGTAATCATTCATCTTTGCTCTACAGGCCAAAGATATTCAGTTATATCACCATTTAGGACTGAGGATGATGAAAAATAATATAAATAACGAATCTAGTGAGATAAAGGACAAAGATTAGGGATTCGTAATTTAGTTTAACCAAGTTCAATAATACTCCGTAATAATCAATTGTGGAGCAAAATTCAAGAATGGAGATCAAAACTTGGATCCAATCAAAGAAAGGAACCTTAACAAGCAACTTGGACAAATAGAAAAAAATTTAATTTTTTTGTGAATAGTGCCGTATACGTGAATAGTAACCCCGCCGAAAAAAGTAAGAATTTCATAATAAAATCCATGCCAATATTTTGGTAAAATGATATTGAAAAGAATAACATCATTTACGAAAGAAAATAACATCCCTTACCTTAACAGAAGAGTAGTTTTGACCGGAATATCGGATATTATGTGGACGAAAACTTGCACTGTTATCAATGCTCGAAGTATTTAAATACTCACAAGAAATGCGCTCGATATTATAGAGAGAAAATTTTCTGATTATGGTATGATTTTCATTTCTTACTAAGCACCCTATTTATAGGAAAAGCTTAAGGTGTCAATGTTGACAAAACTGCAGACGGATGAAATTTTCTCAGCATACAAACTTTGAAAAAGTTAGCAAGTTTGGCAAGTTTGACAGCACAGAAGGAAAAAAAAATGTCACATGCTTTATATAATATATATATATATATATATATATATAATAAAACATTTATAATTATTAAAAGAATTCCAATTCAATTCTTTTCTCTTCCATCTCATTTTATTTTTATGCCATAAATTTATTACAACAATATCACTTCTTCAAATTATAAAATTGTACTATTATATTATCACATTATAATATTGTAATGTAATATTATAATATTTGAATAAATATTTTATCGGAGAAGATAAAATGCCAATTTTTTAACAAATGTCTCATACTAAAAATCCTTCCCTTTATATCAAAATTGAATAAATATTTACTCATCATATTTATCAACAATTTAATTATTCACAAATAATATTATAGAATCACAATATTAACAACCAGATCATTCCTAGTAAAGAGGGGGCCTTCTGATAAGGATATCTCCTTACTGGCGCGCAATTACCCTCATAGACAGAATTTTCTTAGACATTGCCAATAATGCTATCTAATAATATTATTCAAATAATAAGAGTGACAATTATTGATTTAATAATGTGAAATACTGTTCAATGATAATTATTGAATTAATAATATAAAATATCAACGCAGCAATTATTGATAGAAAATATCAACGTAGCAATTATTGAACCAATAAAATATTATACAATTGTAGCAATTATTGAATCAATAATATAAAATATTGAACAGTAATTAATTTAACAATAATTGAGTAAGTGCCTTCTTACGTAAGAATCAATAATTAGAATTACTGTGCAATACTGTGTGCTACTGTGCAACACCGCGTATTACTGTATTTTAACCACCGAGTATTTTAACAGATTAACGGTAACAGTTTTACCGTTATTTTTTAAAAAAAAGTTATTTCTGTCGCTTTCTATATTAGACATTTATTCTGTTGTGGGGTCCACTAATGACTGCGCCGTCGTACGAATAGACAAAAAGAATATTCCTCGACCAAACGAATATTCCCCGACACAACGAATATTTTATAACCACTTGCTTACTTTCAAATATTTGCACATTTCACCCATAACTTATCACATTTATCAAATCAACACATTACTATTTTAAAATAATATATAAAGAAATTTAAATCTTTATTCATAAAATTTGGGGTCTTACAACCTCCCCTCCTTATGAAATTTCTTCCTTGAAATTGACGTACGTACCTGGTATGTCGAAAAGGTGAGGATACCTCGCTTTCATTTCCGATTCCAACTCGCAGGTCATTTCCTCAATTTCATGGTTTCTCCATAAAACTTTGACTTGAGGTATAACCTTTGAACGTAGAACATGTTCTTTCCTATCCAAGATCTTAACAGGTACCTCCTCGTACGTTAAATCTTTGGCTATCTCGTCTGGTTCTAACTCAATAATGCGGTTTGGGCCTTTCACATATTTGCGAAGCATGGATATGTGAAAAACGTTATGAACACAAGATATGCTTGGACGTAAAGCGAGTCTATAGGCCACCTTTCCTACTCGGTCAAGGATCTCAAATGGACCAATGAATCGTGGGTTGAGCTTTTCTCTCTTCCCGAATCTCGTAACTCCTTTCCATGGAGTAACACGTAACAAGACATGATCCCCAACATTAAATTCCACGTCCTTTCGATGAAGATCCGCATAATTCTTTTGTCGATCCTGTCCCGTTTGTATACATTATCGGATCATTTGAATCTTTTCTATAGTCATACGTACCAACTCTGGTCCCAACAATGTTGCTTCACCCACCTCATCCCAGCATACTGGAGAGCGACACTTTCGTCCATACAACGTTTCGAATGGATCTATGCCTATACTTGCCTGATAACTGTTGTTGTAGGAGAATTCCACCAATGGTAAGTACTTATCCCAACTCCCTTTGAAGTCTAGAACATAGAGTCTCAATAGATCTTCAAGAGTTTGAATAGTCCTTTCTGATTGTCCGTCCGTTTGAGGATGATATGCCGAACTGAATCGTAAATCCGTGCCCATAGCTTTCTCCAAACTGACCCAAAATCATGAAGTGAATCTTGGGTCACGATCCGAAACTATGGATATTGGCATCCCATGCAATCTCACAATCCTATTCACGTACATACGAGCAAGATGTTCCAGGGAATGAGTCTCCCGTATCGACAAGAAATGAGCAAACTTGGTTAATCTATTAACAATAAACCAAATAGCATTTATGCCTTGAGAAACCTTGGGAAGGCCTGTAACAAAATCCATGGTAATGTGTTCCCACTTCCATTTTGGAATCTCAAGTGGTTGCAATGGACCCTTTGGCACTTGATGCTCCGCTTTGATACGTTGACACGTTAAACACCTCGAGCTAAATTCCGCGATCTCTCTCTTCATATTGCTCCACCAAAATGTATGTCGAAGATCACGATACATTTTGGTACTCCCAGGATGGATTGCAAACGGTGTGTTGTGTTCCTCCATCATGACTCTATACTTTAATTCAGAATCGTTAGGAACACAAAGTCTGGAGTTGACTCGAAGTATTCCTTCTTCATCAATCCTTGCTTCTGGAATAGCACCTTCTTGCACCATCTTCCTCATATTCACTAGCTCCGGGTCTATAGCTTGAGCAGCTTTAACTTTATCAATCAAAGTTGGTTCTACGCGTATACTTGACATCATCGCATGGGTCCTCAGAGTCTTGAACTCTATCTACATCCTTTGTAAATCACACAAAATAGGCCTTGATAGCATCGCATTCGTTCTCGCGTATGATCTTCTACTCAACGCTTCAGCTACCACGTTAGCTTTTCCAAGATGGTATTGGATGGTATGGTCGTAATCTTTCAACAGCTCAAGCCAACGTCGTTGCCACACGTTGAGTTCCTTTTGAGTGAAGAAATATTTGAGGCTCTTATGATCCGTATAGATCTCCACTTTCTCTCCATACAGGTAGTGTCTCCAGATCTTTAATGCGAAAACGACAGTTGCCAACTCTAGATCATGAGTAGGATAATTCTTCTCATATTCTTTGAGTTGTCGTGAGGCATAGGCTATGACTTTCCCATATTGCATGAGAACACATCCTAACCCTTTGCCCGAAGCGTCGCTGTAAATGACAAATTCATCCGAACGAGATGGTATCGTCAGAACAGGTGCCAAAATAAGTCTCCTCTTGAGCTCTTGAAAGCTCTTTTCACATTCCTCGTTCCATACAAATTTTGTATCTTTTCAAGTCAGCTGAGTTAATGGAGTAGAAATTCGAGAAAATCCTTCCACGAATCTCCGATAATAACCAGCTAAGCCCAGAAAGCTATGTATTTCGGTCACCGACTTCGGTTGCTCCCAACTTTGTATTCTTCAATCTTTGTCGGGTCAATAGATACTCCACGTTTTGATACCACGTGTCCAAGGAATGCTACCTCCTCTAGCCAGAACTCGTATTTCTTCAGCTTGGCATATAGCTTGTTTTCACTAAGCCTTTGAAGTACTAGCTTCAAGTGGTGCTCATGATCTTCACGGCTTTTGGAATAGATGAGGATGTCATCAATAAAGACAACCACAAATTAATCCAAATATTCCTTGAATACACGGTTCATCATATCCATAAAAGCGGCAGGAGCATTAGTCAATCCAAAAGACATGACTAAAAATTCATAATGCCCGTACCGAGTTCTGAAGGCAGTTTTTGGAATATCCTCAGTTTTAATCTTCAGCTGATGATATCCAGAACGAAGATCGATCTTTGAAAAGAATTGTGCACCTTGCAACTGGTCGAACAGGTCATCAATACTAGTTAACGGATACCTATTCTTGATGGTGACATGGTTCAACTCCCGATAGTCAATACAAAGTCGCATACTCCCGTCTTTCTTCTTTACGAATAAAATAGGAGCACCCCAAGGAGATGTACTAGGACGAATGAAACCAATGTCTAACAACTTCTGTAGTTGGACCTTTAACTCCTGAAGTTCAATAAAAGCCATTCGATATGGGGTTTTAGAAATGGGCTTTGTACCGGGTTCAAGGTCAATAAAGAATTCAACTTCACGTTCTGGGGGTAGACCGGGAATTTCTTCAGGAAATACATCAGGAAACTCATTAACAATAGAAATATCATTCAAACCTAACGTATTCTGGTTTAGATCAGTGACATGGGCTAAGAAAGCTTGATATCTGTTTTTCAATAAACGAATAGCTTTATGACTTGAAATGACATTGATTGATTTTAGTGGTTTGGTGGTTTGGATTTGCACAACAGGTTGATTAGGAATATGAAAACTAACGACCTTAAGAAAACAATCAATTTTGGCATGATAAGTGGTTAACCAGTCAATTCCTAAAATCACATCAAACGCAAGTATTTTCAATGATATAAGATCAACAGGTAGGGTGAGGGTACCAATTTGAATCAAGCAAGATTTGTAAACTGTAGATGTAACGAAGGTTTCTCCCAACGGAGTTTCAACAGATAAGTCAAAGTCTAATTTATCAGAAGTCAAGTTCAAACGTTGAGCACAAGCAGGTGAAATAAAAGAATGGGTAGCACCAGTATCTAATAAAGTATGGACTTCGCAAGAGTTTATGATTAGCTTACCTGTAATAATCTCATTCGGGTTCCTCACTTGTTGGGCAGTTACGACAAAAGCTCTTCTAGGAACCACTGACTTTGATTTGTCCGGAACTGCCTTAGGAATCACCACCCCCGCTGGACTTGGTTTCACTATAGGACACACTCGAGCTATATGTCCTTCCTTTCCACAGTTATAGCACACCTTAGATTGTTGTGTGCAGTTGGGATTGATGTGTCTCTCTTGCCCGCATTTATAGCATACGACCGGCAGTCGTTCTCCTCCCCTAGAAACAGTTGATGTTGGTGCTGCTGTCGATGTTTTCACGTTCTCATTATTGTACCTTCTCTTCTTGAAATCTCCCCCCGACTCACTTCTTCTATCATGGCCACGATTTCCACCGGAGTTGTTACCGCTTCTGTCATGATACTTTCCTCCCTGCTGGTTGTCATTGTTCCGATGATTGCTGCCACCGGTATAACCTTGGTTGTTGTCCCTTGGTTGAACATAATCACTATCTCGTTCTAACAACTAGGCTCTGTTCACTACATCCGAATATAGAGAAAATTTGTGAGAAATGAGGTATTGACAAATTTTTGGTTTCAAACCTCTCAGAAACATCTGCGTCATACGTTCCTCATTCTCCACTAAATGAGGTGCAAACCGGGATAACTCCGCGAACTTACCCTCGTACTGGGACACCGTCATGTTGTTTTGTTCCAGTCTGATAAACTCTACCTCTTTCATGTGACGAATACTTTCTAGAAAGTACTTGTCATTAAACAGTTTCTGGAATGCCTCCCAAGACATCTTGAGTGCGGCAGGCTGGGTACGCTTCACAGATTCTCACCAGTAATCTGCCTCTCCACGGAACATAAAGGTGGCGAATGAAACCTTCTGTTCCTCCATGCATCCCAAGACATCAAATATCTTGGTAATTTGCTTAACCCACGTCTCTGCCTTGATTGGATCTGGCTTTCCCTGAAATTCTGGTGGTCCTAACCTTTTTAACTGCTTGGCAGTGACAAGTCGCGAGTTATTATTTCCACCTGTATTATGAACACGAGTCTTCCTCGTCTGGTTTTGCATGAACTGCAAAAAGCTTCTAAACATTCCATCATTCACCGTTTCTTCGGTAGGGTTGTTTACAA
The DNA here is from genome assembly GCA_020205555.1 of Panax stipuleanatus. Taxonomy (NCBI): domain Eukaryota; kingdom Viridiplantae; phylum Streptophyta; class Magnoliopsida; order Apiales; family Araliaceae; genus Panax; species Panax stipuleanatus. The sequence continues at coordinate 73,335,664 of CM035121.1, read as the reverse complement.
GAGGAATATAGCCTTCCTGTTGCACGTTCTCTTGGTTGGTGATTAAAGGTGTCTCAACGGTCTCATTCACTCCATTGTTTAGATTTTCAGCTGTCATTCTCAAATACTGCCACAAAACAAGGGTTAATCAAACAAATTAACATATCACATATTAACCCTATGTTCCAACCGACCAACTAAATAACAATTAAGCTTAGGTAGGACACACTAGCGAAGGTTTTACTCGTCTCTCCCCTCTTAGTTTTATTCTCAGGTCTCCGCCAGAGATCATATCCCTAAGCTCTGATACCAATTGTGACGCCCCCAAAATAGGTTCAATACCAACACATTCTAAGTCGCCAAATACATGGTACAAAATTCAAATATAATCTTTTATAACAAAAGGTCGTGAGAAATACGACCATACAACTATGAATTTCAATGAAAATCGTATATAATACGAAATATAAACATTCAAATTCATTATTTATTTATTACAATTATTATCCCACTATTTTACGAAAATAGCGAGGACTACTACTGCTCTATTCTGACCATCACACTGATCCCTAACTAGTTCCCGCAACATTCTCATTCCCTGAAGAGGATAATAGATGAAAAGGGTGAGCTCAACTAGCCCAGTAAAGAATATTATGACCAAGATAATGGAAAATAAATTATCGTTAGTCTTCAACAATTCAGATAAAATATTATGGACAACAATTTAATTGAATAAATATTTACTCATCATATTTACTCAATTCAGATAAATTTTTTAACAAATGTCTCATACTAAAAATCCTTCCCTTTATATCAAAATTGAATAAATATTTACTCATCATATTTATCAACAATTTAATTATTCACAAATAATATTATAGAATCACAATATTAACAACCAGATCATTCCTAGGAAAGAGGGGGCCTTCTGATAAGGATTTCTCTTTACTGGCGCGCAATTAAATAACCCCTCCTAGACAGAACTTTCTTAGACATTGCCAATAATGCTATCTAATAATATTATTCAAATAATAAGAGTGATAATTATTGATTTAATAATGTGAAATACTGTTCAATGACAATTATTGAATTAATAATATAAAATATCAACGTAGCAATTATTGATATAAAATATCAACGTAGCAATTATTGATATAAAATATCAACGTAGCAATTATTGAACCAATAAAATATTATGCAATAGTAGCAATTATTGAATCAATAATATAAAATATTGAACAGTAATTACTGTAACAATAATTGAGTAAGTGCCTTCTTACGTAAGAATCAATAATTAGAATTACTGTGCAATACCGTGTGCTACTGTGCAACACCGCGTATTACTGTATTTTAACCATCGGGTATTTCAACAGTTTAACGGTAACAGTTTTACCGTTATTTTTATAAAAAGGTTATTTCTGTCGCTTTCTATATCTGACATTCATTCCGTTGTGGGGTCCACCAATGACTGCGCCGTCGTACAAATATTTTCCGACAAAAATAATATTCCTCGAGCAAACGAATATTTCCCGACACAACGAATATTTTATAACCACTTGCTTACTTTGAAATATTTGCACATTTCACCCATAACTTATCACATTTATCAAATCAACACCTTACTATTTTAAAATAATATATAAAGAAATTTAAATCTTTATTCATAAAATTTGGGGTCTTATAGAGATGATTATGTGCTAGTGCTTTGGCGACCCTTTATCTGTTAATTCCTTGTGGGAACGATATCTTACTTTCACTTTATTACTCGTTGGCCGCATATACTTGCACGTAAATTGTGTCATCTAATCGGACCAACATCTTCCTAAATGATGACTTGTGTGAGATCTACGCATCGTTTTGAACGCGATAGTGATGGAATTGCTCCTTTTAATGCTAATTTCAACTCGAACGAAGTAATAGGACTCATAATCACCTATATTTTGATAATTTGTTAGAACTAATAAAATAGTAAGAAGGTTCTCTAAATGAATACTTGTGTGAGATGTACGGATCGTTTTGAAGGCACTAGTGATAGGATTGCTCATTTTGATTATAATCAAACTAGAACGAAGTCATAGGACTCATAATCACCTCTTTCTTTGATAATTTGAGAGAACCAATGAAACAATAGTAAGGTCTCCCTAAAAAAAGACTTGTGTGAGATGTACGCATCATTTTTAACGCGATAGTCATGGAATTGCTCCTTTTGATGCTGCTAATCAAATTAGAACGAAGTAATATGACTCCTAATCACCTGTTTCTTTGACAATTTTAGATAACCAAGGAAACAACAAGAAGGTCTCCTTAAACGAAGACTTGTGTGAGATGTACGCATCGTTTTGAACGTGATAGTAATGGGATTGCTCCTTTTGATGCGAATTAAACTAGAACGAAGTTATAGGACTCCTAATCACCCCTTTCTTTGACACTTTTTGAGAACCGATGAAACAATAAGAAGGTCTCCCTAAATGAAGACTTGTGTGAGATGTACGTATGGTTCTAAACGCGATAGTCATGAGTTTCTCCTTTTGACGCTAATCAAACTAGAACGAAGTACTACAACTCTTAATCACCTCTTTCATTGTAAATTTGAAACAACCAATGAAACAATATGAAGGTCTCCCTAAGTAAAGACTTGTGTGAGATCTACGCATCGTTTTGGCTGCGATAGTGATGGGATTGCTCCTTTTGATGCTAATTTCAATTATAACCAAGTAATAGGACTCATAATCACCTATTTTTTTGACAGTTTGAGAGAACTAATGAAACAATAATAAGGTTTCCCTAAATGAAGACTTGTGTGAGATGTACGGATCGTTTTGAAGGAACAAGTGATAGGATTGCACATTTTGATGATAATCAAACTAGAACGAAGTTATATAACTCATAATCACCTCTTTCTTTGATAATATGAGATAACCGATGAAACAATAAGAAGGTCTCCCAAAATCAAGATTTGTGTGAGATGTACACATCGTTTTAAACGCGATAGTCATGGGATTGCTCCTTTTGATGCGAATCAAATTAGAACGAAGTAATAGGACTCCTAATCACCCCTTTCTTTGACAATTTTAGAGAACAAATAAAATAATAAGAAGGTCTCCTTAAATGAAGACTTGTGTGAGATGTATGCATCGTTTTGAACGTGATAGTAATTGAATTGCTCCTTTTGATGCTAATCAAACTAGAACGAAGTAATAGGACTCCTAATCACCTCTCTCTTTGACAATTTTAGAGAACAAATGAAACAATATAAAGGTTTCCTTAAATGAAGACTTGTGTGAGGTGTACGCATCGTTTTGAACGTGATAGTAATGTGATTGCTCCTTTTGATGCTAATAAAACTAGAACGAAGTTATTGGACTCCTAATCTCCTCTTTCTTTGACAAATTTAGAGAACCGATGAAACAAAAAGAAGGTCTCTCTAAATGAAGACTTGTTTGAGATGTACGCATGGTTTTGAACTCGATAGTCATGGATTTCTCTTTTTGACGCTACTCAAACTAGAACGAAGTAATACTAATCTTAATCACCTCTTTCTTTGTAAATTTGAAACAACCAATGAAACAAGATGAAGGTCTCCCTAAATGAAGACTTGTGTGAGATCTATGCATCGTTTTGGCTGCGATAGTGATGAGATTGCTCCTTTTGATGCTAATTTCAACTAGAACGAAGTAATAGGACTAATAATCAACTATATTTTGACAATTTAAGAGAACTAATGAAACAATAATAAGGTTTTCCTAAATAAAGACTTGTGTGAGATGTACGGATCGTTTTGAAGGCACTAGTGATAGGATTGCTCATTTTGATGCTAATCAAACTAGAACGAAGTCAATTGACTCATAATCACCTCTTTCTTTGATAATTTGAGATAACCAATGAAACAATAAGAAGGTCTCCCTAAATCAACACTTGTGTGAGATGTACGCATCGTTTTTAACGCGATAGTCATGGGATTGCTCCTTTTGATGCTAATCAAATTAGAACGAAGTAATAGGACTCCTAATCACCCCTTTCTTTGATAATTTTAGTGAACCAATGAAACAATAAGAAGGTCTTCTTAAATAAAGACTTGTGTGAGATGTACGCATCATTTTGAACATGATACTAATGGGATTGCTCCTTTTGATGCTAATCAAACTAGAACGAAGTAATAGGACTCCTAATCACCTCTTTCTTTGCCAATTTTAGAGAACCAATGAAACAATAAGAAGGTCTCCTTAAATAAAGACTTGTATGAGATGTACGCATCGTTTTGAACGTGATAGTAATGGGATTGCTCCTTTTGATACTAATCAAACTAGAACGAAGTTATAGGACTCCTAATCATTTCTTTCTAAGATAATTTTAGAGAACCGATGAAACAATATGAAGGTCTCCCTAAATGAAGACTTGTGTGAGTTGTACGCATAGTTTTGAACACGATACTCATGAGTTTCTCCTTTTGATGCTAATCAAACTAGAACAAAGTACTACAACTCTTAATCACCTTTTTCTTTGTAAATTTGAAACAACCAATTAAACAATATGAAGGTCTCCTTAAATGAAGACTTGTGTGAGATCTACGCATCGTTTTGGACACGATAGTGATGTAATTGCTCCTTTTGATGCTAATTTCAACTCGAACGAAGTAATAGGACTCATAATCACCTATATTTTGATAATTTGAGAGAATTAATGAAACAGTAAGAAGGTTTCTCTAAATGAATATTTGTATGAGTTATACAGATCGTTTTGAAGGCACTAGTGATAGGATTGCTCATTTTGATGTTAATCAAACTAGAACGAAGTCATAGAACTCATAATCACCTCTTTTTTGATAATTTGAGAGAACCAATGAAACAATTGTAAGGTCTCTGTGATGCCCCCAAATCCGAGTACTTGAAACCCAAAATTGGTGCTACACGATATCATTTCTTTGAGCGGAATAATATAATTAACAAACTTAATTTACATGTCAGAGTTTTTAATCCAAGGTACACGACCTTTAAAGCATTTCATTACATGATAGATAATAAATAGCATCATTTTAATAAAGTTTAATTATTTCACAAGATACCATAAAACTTATTTCTTCAACTTTCCTTTCCCTTTGTTTTTGCCAGAGCCTTCTAGTTGATCACACTTAACTAAAAATATTTAATTTAAAGCAAGAATGAGCATTCAATTGCTCAGCAAGTAGTAGCAGATAATAAACATCAGCTGAAAGAAGTAAATGTTTTCTTTGAGGATTACTTCTACAACGAATCAACAGTTGTGAAGTCATTTAAAATAATTCTTAATATCATATCAAATCATTTAAAATTTTAAAACAACGTAGTGACTATAAATGCTGAGCGGTCAATAGACCATGAACTTTTATTTTTTATTTTCGAAAAGGTTTAAACAAAAATTCATCTGCAAATCACTCTGATCTTACGGACACGTATGGTGATCAGCCCCGTTATGTCCTGTATTGATCAATACTATCTGTTTGAACGATAATTTTATTCACTCTGTTCGCCTTGGGCATATAAACAATTTCCCCATTTCGAGTTGTTCATACTCAGTCTGGAGTCCTAACTAAACAATTCAGTTGGATGACTTTATCATAAACAATAATATTCAACCGTACAATTCAAACTATGTCTAGCCGAGTCAAATATCTTAGACAGTGTTTAAACCCTAAATACCTATCGAATTTAATAGTATGTAACAGGATTTGTCATATCAAAAAATTTCAAGTTCAAGAGTTCTTTCATGAATACAATAATTCATACAAGTGGGGACCCTTGTATAATAAAAGACAATAACTATTCATGATCATGCTTTGTATTTGATAATTTATATTGAGTTGGAAACTAGCATATTATATATACCTGTCTGCACGAAATAAATTAGTGCTTAAGGTTTAGATGCTTGTAAAATGAAAAAAATAGTTCAGATACTTGCTCAATAAGAAATTGAGATAAGAAACTTGCCTTGATCGTTGTTTACTACTACGTAATATAGCTTACGCTTTTATCTTTAATATGAAGTCCTATCATCAATAGAATTATTCTTTTAATTAGAATAATATAACTTAACACATAATACTGCTTAAACATATTATCACATTTTCATATCAGTCATAAAAACACATAAGAACGTATACCTAGTCAAACTATGTCAGTTTAGTTTGAGTTTGGTATCGTTTCGGTATCCCGATTGCATTATCGGATAATTAATGAATTGTTTTTAATGAAACTTTGTTCAAGAACTTAGATATTATATTAAATAATTTAATTATCATTTATAATATTTTCTCAAACATTAAAATCATTTATAATAATTTTTCAAACACTTATATCAATTTTAATAATTTAATTATCATTAATATTTCAATAATTTAAAATACTAATGAACTTCATGTCAACACATTAAAAGTTATTTATTATAACCTGAAAATATTTTTAAAACCTTAACATTACCTTTAAATAATTTTTAAGATATTCAAATCATTTTTAAATAATTACCATTAGTATTTAAATATTAATGTTATTCATATCAAAATATTAAAAATTATTTATTATAACTCAAAATATTTTTAAAATATTTATTTTACCTTTAAATGATTTATAAAACATTAAAATCATTTTTAAATAATTTATTTAATATAATTCTTAAATAAATTTATTATCATTAATATTAAAATATAAATAAAATTCTTATCAAAATATTATAAGTTATTTATTATAACTTAAAATACTTTTTAAAACGTTAATATCATTTTTAAAATATTAAAACTATTTTCAACTAATTTATTTAATATAAATTTTAAATAAATTTATTATCATTAATATTAAATTATTAATGAAATTTATCTCAAAATATTAAGAGTCATTTATTATAACTTAAAATATTTTTTAATACTTTAATATCATTTAAAATGATTTTTAATATTTTAAATTCATTTTTAACTAATTTATTTAATATCATTATTAAATAAATTAAATATCATTAATATTTAATTAAATTAAAATATTAATGACTTTTTTGTTAAAATATTAAAAGTTAATTTTTGTAACTTCAAATAATTTTTAAAATTATTTTATGAATTTTTAATAATTAATTTCTATTTATTTTAATTAATTTAATTATTTTTCATTTAAAACCATCGCAATAGGCTATGGTGACAAGAAACCGTCGCTAAAGGTGTTCTTGGCTGAGCCAAGAACAACCCGTTCAATGGCAAGGGGCCTTGTTTGACTCAATCATGCTTCCAATCGGTTTGGTTTCTAGGTAAACAAGTTTGATGAAGTTGTAGTGCTAGTGTAGTACTACACATCTATAGTCATTTCAGTGCTTAAACACATCTATACAGGATTCAGTGGATGGTCAAATCATCTACCCAACGCTTGTTCTTCGTTCTGGGCTGCCCACAAATTATTGGTCAATGCCAGTCAACGTTATTTCTGGCCTAATATCTTGCAATCTGTTCATGTTATAAGTGGTTTAGACGTCGGGCCTTGTAGACTAACTAACAAGGTACACTGTTCGAGCACTGTCAGAGTCTAAGTATCAACATAAATCAAGATCTAGGCCTACCAAAAACTTGTCAGACGCTACCTGGAGATTATGGGTTACCTAGAAATATCCAGATTAGCGAGGAGCACAGTTTGACCGTTAATAACATTCGATTTGTAATTAATTATGGCTCTATAGTGCTCTCGTGGTATAGAGCTCATGTCAGGGTACAATCTTAATAACATACAACATCCAAATTGACTGACAGGCGAAAGTTCAACGCTGGTCAATCTGTTGTCAGACCGTTCTGGGCAGTTTCTGGGTTACCCAAAAAATGGTCAGTCAACGGGTTTTGACCCTTAATAAGTTTCGATCCGTTGTTCTGATGTCCAATCTGACACTTCCAGACTACTAACAACACTGCAAACTATAACTACAACCATTTAAAACATATAAACAATAAACATACACAGATATATGGGCCCTGACATTCACTGTCAGACCATTTTTTTCATACTTGGGCAGTTTTATAAAATTCTTATTTTCATGCATTTAAATGTTATGGATCCTTGTTTTATCATCAAATAACATATCATAGCACATATATAAACACTTAATCATGAAATCTAACAAAAATTTAAGGATATAGAATTAGGGTTTGGGTTTTATACCTTGCTTGAATTTTTTTTTGATTTCTACTTTTCGATTCTGATCTTGGCTTGCTATAGGGTGTTTAGGGCTTAGCTTGTGTATGAGTTTGAGAGAAAATTTCGTGGGTCTAGAGAGAGAAAGGGACTTGGCTTGTGTTTGAACAATAATGAAGTATACGTTTCCTTTTCTTTTTCTTTCTTATCCATTTGATTCAATGTATCAAGGCTTGCTAGGTGTCACTTTTTGGCTGGTTGTAGTTGATGTAGAGCACATGGCATATCTCAATTATTGATCCTCCAAGATTTGGTTATATCTTTAACTTACAAGTTAAGTAAAAGGGCATTTTAGTAATTCTGCACCTACTAAGGGTATTTTGGTCATTTCCCCAATAATTCGAAGGGTAATTTGGTCATTTTACATATGTAACATAAATATTAATCCTTAGGTTTTAATAATCACCATAAGAGTTTGCTAATTAGGGTTTAGGATTCCCGAATAAGAAATTAGGATTTTCATGATATTATTAGGGTTTCTAAATTATGAATTAGGATTTCCTAATCATTATCATTAATCACCTAATATACACACTTTTATTTAAATACAAACATAATCAATTACTATGTTTAATATTTAAATTTAAATAAATAACTAAGTTCTTAACATATATCCATATATATGTCAATTATTATAATTATAATTAAAATCCATAATCATAAATTGAATTAATATACTTATATATATTTGAATACAAATATAGTTAATAATCATATTTAATATTCAACTTCCTTAAAAAAATAATTTTTTATTATTCATAACATAAATATACTTCCTTTTAAATATAATTATACAATAATTGTATAAATCATGAAATTCCATAACATAGATCAAAAATTAGGGTTTTGATCTATAGTCACACTTTACCTTATATACCATTCTTAATTAAGTTAAAATAATTAACTTAACTAATCTTGATAAATTCATATAATAAAATAATAATTATTATAATTCTAAGAATCATTTCATATATTATTTAAATCATACATTAATCATATCTTCATGGAAATTAAATAATGAAGTATTTTTACTATCAAAATTAATTTATTATAAGAATATAATTTATAATAATTAACAATTCTTTTTTCGAAAAAATTTATTTAAAATCATTCATACAATAAATAAATATATATTTATCGCACATATACATATGCTTTCCCTGGCACATATTCCCCCATATTATTTTGATAAAAATAATATTAAATAAAAAAATATTTATACGCAAAATTTCATATTTAATTATATCAAAAATCATAGGTTATTACATTCACCCTCCCTTATAAGGATTCCGTCTCCGGAATCACCGTTTCAAAACTTATACACACAAGGGTAAATAATTAATATACACATTCATTGCAAGTAGATCTCGATCTGATTCGATCGAACTGATCTTTAACTATTCAGCATAAAGCTTATCTTATTAAACGGAATCTGATTTCTAATAGAACTCAAATTCCTCCTTTAAATTTTTTTAATAAAACGATTTATTATTAATAAGTAAACCATAAATAAGAAAATAAAATTTATTCAAATAATACCTGGAATTCCATCCTCGGCTGCTACCGTATCTTGAACCGTCATATTGAAGGTTCTCGCAGTTGGCTTGCTTGTCAGAGTTGGATAAGTGATTGCCAACTTTCCACTGCTTTTTCTAGCATTCGTATTTCCCCTATCGACATTTCTTTTCGGACAATCCTTTGCCATATGATTAGTTGAAACGCAGATGAAACAACCACTATTCTTTCTTGGATTGGGAAAATTAGGAGAGATGTGTCCCTCTTGTCTGTACTTGTAGCACACAAACTTTCCTTTAAGACACTCACCTGAGTGATTTTTCCCTCAATTTTCACACGGTTCAACCTTTTTTCTTATTTTCCCTTGACTATTACTAGTACTTCCATAATTTATCCACTTTTTTTTCCCACTTGCACTTCCACTGTTTCTTTCCACATTAACTTTTCCATCAACCTTAACCTTATTCTTTTTTTTCTTGTTATAGAGGCTTATGGCCTCACTTCCTCCTTCGGAAATGATAGCCTTTTCCAATAACGATCCAAACGAGTTAATCTGCAGCACTGGAACCTTGGTATAGATCCAAGGTTTTAGACCATGTTCGAACCTTCGTGCCTTCCTTGCCTTCGTATTCACTTGTTGTGGAGCAAACCTAGCTAATTCGTTAAACTTTGCGGCGTATTCTGAGACGGTCATATTTTCTTGTTTTAATTCCAAAAATTTAACCTCCATATTGTCCTGCATACTAGATGAGAAGTAATTCTCAAAGAACAGTTCCTTAAACCTTGTCCATGTCACCACTTCTGCTCCGGCTCGAGTTTGATTAGCCTCCCACCAGAAGTTCGCTTCCCCTTTTAACATGTAGGAAGCAAAAGTTGTATTTTGTTCCTCCACTATCCTAGCAATAACAAACGCTTTTTCTATTTCCTTTACCCAAGTTTGGGCTTCTATAGGGTCAGTCGTTCCTTTGAATTCCGGCGGTCCTACTACCTTGAAGTCTTTGAAGTTCGCCAATTGATTATTTGGCCGATTTCTGGCTACTGGTGCTCTATTTTGCATGGCTTGTGCCAACATATTCGCAAGGTTCTGCATCGGGTTTGCTTGACCTTCTGCGTTATTAACAGATTCTTTTGCCCTTTGATTTCGGTTTCGTCTTCTTGGCAGCATTATCTGTTTAAACAAAACCTTAAAATTATTATCTTATCATTCATATACCATTATTAATGGTATCATAAAAGATAGAATATAAAATTCTAAATTTAGACCAATTCAGGTTGCTGGATTCCCAAATTCAGCTTGCCAAATTAACAAATTATCATTTAATCTACATACTATCTTAACATATAATCATATTATAACATTTATAATCATATTCTTTTAAACTGTACAAAGTACTTTTCATTACACATCACAGTCTGCCATAATCACTTACTATCCCTTAGTGGTAACAAAAGTCGGGATTCATCATGTTACTTATGCAAAAGTAATACATTTCACACCTATACCTATCATATCACATTCCATACATAATCCTGTTTTACTTATTCTATTCATTTCCTACGCCTTCCCTAAATCCTGAACAAGCCTTTGCCTGATGACCTATCAACCTACATACAAAACATATGCATTGCTTCGGATCAGGGCAATGAGATGAGATATGTCCTTCACGTCCACAATTATAGCATACATTCTGTCCTTTCATACATGCGCCTTCATGTTTCCGATTACAGTTCGCACACGTTCCTACTTTCTTAAAGTTCCATTGATTAAAATCAAAATTTCCTAAATCACGGTCATTCATTTTTCTTTTCCCCTTCTGGCCTGGAGCTGCACATGATTTGCTACATTTGACTCCCATCTGTTCAATTTGAACCTTCAACTTATCGTGTTCTTCTATTATTTCGATTAACGCCTTTTGCAACTGGCTATTTAATAGTCTTTCAATTTTCAACAACCTTTCAAAACATACCAACTTATACTTTAGATTCTGTACTTTCGTTGATGCTTGGCCAGCTCCAACTTCATTGTTCGAATCACTATCTGTGAATAACACCGTTTCTGGTTCTGGTTCTATATTTTCCAAAATGAATACCTCATCTTGGTTGCTTTCAGGCGGAGTGATTTGCTCCTTCTTTACGATATGAAAGTCTTCTAATCCTTTCCTTCCTGACATCTATACCCAAATTCTCTTGATTAGTACAAAATACATATTATATACACACAACAAATAATAGTTGTATATAAGTTACTTTTAGTTCATTTTATGATGAATTTCCTTAATTCATCTCCTTTAAACTCTATTTGAGTTATTTATTTATTTTTCAACGCTTCTCTCTAGCTTAAGGTTATAGCCTAAGGTATCCACCACCTACGGTTTCTAACCTAAAGCTATGATACCAACTTGTGACGCATATCCATAAATGGACAACACCTCACACCGGTACCTATCAGCTTGCCACCTGTATTTTAGGCGTCCCCTACGAAGAGTCTTGCTTCGGTGTATCCCACACAAGGGAGTCACCAAGTAGAGGCTCGGGGCTCTTTCTTTATAGCTCTGATACCAACCTGTGATGCCCCCAAATTCGAGTATTTGACATCCGAACTTGGTGCTACACGATATCATTTCTTTGAGCAGAATAATATAATTAACAAACTTAAAATACATATCAGAGTTATCTAATCCTAGGTACATGACCTTTAAAGCATTTCATTATATGATAGATAAGAAATAGCATCATCTTAATAAAGTCTAACTATTACACAAGATACCATAAAACTTATTCCTTCAGCTTTTCTTTCCCTTTGTTTTTGCCAAAGCCTTCTGGTTGATCACGCTTAGCTGAAAACATTTAATTTAAAGCAAGAATGAGCATTCAATTGCTCAGCAAGTAGTAGCAGATAATAAACATCAGCTGAAAGAAGTAAATGTTTTCTTTGAGGACTACTTCTACAACGAATCAACAGTTGTGAAGTCATTTGAAATAATTCTTAATAACATATCAAATCATTTTAAATTTTGAAACGACGTAGTGACTATAAATGCTGAGCGTTTAATAGACCACGAACTTTTATTTTTCATTTTTGACAAGGTTTTAACAAAAATTAATCTGCAAACCGCTTTGGTCTTACGGACACGTAGGGTGATCAGCCCCGTTATGTCCTGTATTGATCAATACTATCTGTTTAAACAATAATTTCGTTCACTCTATTCTCCTTGGGCAGATAAATAATTTTCTTATTTCGGGTTGTTCATACTCAGTCTAGAGTCCTAACTAAATAATTTAGTTGGACGACTTTATCATAAACAATAATATTCAACCGTACAATTCAAACTATGTATAGCCGAGTCAAATAGCTTAGACAGTCTTTAAACCCTAAATACCTACCGAATTTAATAGTATGTAACAGAATTTGTCATATCAAAGAATTTCAAGTTCAAGAGTTCTTGCATGACTACAACAATTCATACAAGTGGGGACCCTTGTATGATAAAAGACAATAACTATTCATAAACATGCTTTGTATTTAATAATTTATATTGAGTTGGAAACTAGCATAATATATATACCTGTCTGCACGAAATAAATTAGTGCTTAAGGTTTAGATGCTTGTACAATGAAAAAGAATAGTTCAGATACTTGCTCAATAAGAAATTGAGATAAGAAACTTGCCTTGACCGCTGTTTACTGCTACGTAATATAGCTTAAGTTTTTATCTTTAATATGAAGTCCTATCATCAATAGAATTATTCTTTTAATTAGAATAATATAACTTAACACATAGTACTGCTTAAACATGTTGTCACATATTCATATCAGTCATTAAAACACATATGAACGTATACCTAGTCAAATTATGTCAGTTTGGTTTGAGTTTGGTATCGTTTCGGCATCCTATTTGCATTATCGGATAATTAACGTATTTCTTTTCAATGAAACTTTGTTCAAGAACTTAGATATTATATTAGATAATTTAATTATCATTTATAATATTTTCCCAAATATTAAAATCATTTATAATGATTTTTCAAACACTTATATCATTTTTAATAATTTAAATTGCTAAATAATTTAATTATCATTTATATTTTAATAATTTAAAATATTAATGAAATTTATGTCAACACATTAAAAGTTATTTCTTATAACCTGAAAATATTTTTAAAACCTTAACATTACCTTTAAATGATTTTTAAAATATTCAAATTATTTTTAAATAATTACCATTAATAATTAAATATTAATGTTATTCATATCAAAATATTAAAAGTTATTTATTATAATTGAAAATATTTTTAAAATATTTATTTTACCTTTAAATGATTTATAAAACATTAAAATTATTTTTAAATAATTTATTTAATATAATTATTAAATAAATTTATTATCATTAATATTAAAATATTAATAAAATTGTTATTAAAATATTATAAGTTTTTTATTATAACTTAAAATACTTTTTAAAACTTTAATATCATTTTTAAATGATTTTTAAAATATTAAAACAATTTTTATCTAATTTATTTAGTATAATTATTAAATAAATTTATTATCATGAATATTAAATTATTAATGAAATTTATCTCAAAATATTAAAAGTCATTTATTATAACTTAAAATATATTTTAATAGTTTGATATCATTTAAAATGATTTTTAATATTTTAAAATCATTTTTAACTAATTTATTTAATATAATTAATAAATAAATTAAATATCATTAATATTTAATTAAATTAAAATATTAATAAAATTTATGTCAAAATATTAAAAGTTAATTTTTATAACTTAAAATAATTTTTAAAATAATTTTATGAATTTTTAATAATTAATTTCTATTTATTTTAATTAATTTAATTATTTTTTATTTAAAACCGTCTCTATAGGCTATGGTGACAGGAAACTGTCGCTAAAGGTGCTCTTGGCTGAGCCAAGAACAGCCCGGTCAATGGCCAGGGGCCTTGTTTGACACAATCATGCTTCCAATAGGTTTGGTTTCTGGGTAAACAAGTTTGATGAAGTTGTAGTGCTAGTGTAGTACTACACATCTATAGTCATTTCAGTGCCTAAACACATCTATACATGATTCAATGGATGGTCAAACCATCTCTACCCAACGCCTATTCTTCATTCTGGGCTGCCCAGAAATTATTGGTCAATGCTGGTCAACGTTATTTCTGGCCTAATATCTTGCAATCTGTTCATGTTATAAGTGGTTTAGACGTCGGGCCTTGTAGACTAACTAATAGGGTACACTGTTCGAGCACTGTCAGAGTCTAAGTATCAACATAAATCAAGATCTAGGCCTACCAAAAACTTGTCAGACGCTTCCTGGAGATTCTAGGTTACCCATAAATCTCCAGATTAGCGAGGTGCCCAGTTTGAGAGTTAATAACATTCGATCTGTAATTAATTATGGCTCTAGAGTGCTCTCGTGGTGTAGAGCTCATGTCTGGGTACAATCTTAATAACATATAACATCCAAACTGACTGCCAGGTGAAAGATCAAGGCTGGTCAATCGGTTGTCAGACCGTTCTAGGCAGTTTCTGGGTTACCCAAAAAGTGGCCAGTCAACGTCGGTCAACAGGTTTTAACCCTTAATAACTTTCGATCCGTTGTTCTAATGTCCAATCTGACACTTTCAGACTACTAACAACACTGCAAACTATAACTACAACCATTTAAAACATATAAACAATAAACATACGCAGATCTATGGACCTTGACATTCACTGTCAGACCATTTTTTTTATACTTAGGCAGTTTTATAAAATTCTTATTTTCATGCATTTAAATGTTATGGATCCTTGTTTTATTATTATATATCATCAAATAACATATCATAGCACATATATAAACACTTAATCATGAAATCTAACAAAAATTTAAGGATCTAGCACTAAGGTTTGGGTTTTATACCTTTCTTGATTTTTTTGGATTTCTACTTTTTGATTCTGATCTTGGCTTGCTATGGGGTGTTTAGGGCATAGCTTGTGTATGAGTTTGAGAGAAAATTTTGTGGGTCTAGAGAGAGAAAGGGACTTGGCTTGTGTTTGAACAATAATGAAGTATACGTTTTCTTTTCTTTTTCTTTCTTATCCATTTGATTCAATGTATCAAGGCTTGCTAGGTATCACTTTTTGGCTTGTTGTAGTTGCTATAGAGCACATGCCATAGCTCAATTATTGATCCTCCAAGATTTGGTTATATCTTTAACTTACAAGTTAAGTAAAAGGGCATTTTAGTAATTTTGCACCTACTAAGGGTATTTTGGTCATTTCCCCAACAATTCAAAGGGTAATTTGGTCATTTTACATATGTCACGTAAATCTTAATCCTTAGGTTTTAATAATCACCATAAGAGTTTGCTAATTAGGGTTTAGGATTTCTGAATAAAAAATTAGGGTTTTCTTGATATTATTAGGGTTCCCAAATTATGAATTAGGGTTTCTTAATCATTATCTTTAAGCACCTAATATACACACTTTCATTTAAATACAAACATAATCAATTACTATGTTTAATATTTTATTTTTAAATAAATAACTAAGTTCTTAACATATACCCATATAATTATGTCAATTATTATAATTATAATTAAAATCCATAATCATAAATCGAATTAATATACTTGCATATATTTGAATACAAATATAGTTAATAATCATATTTAATATTCAACTTCCTTAAGAAAATAATTTCTTATTGTTCATAATATAAATATACTTCCTTTTAAATACAATTATACAATAATTGTATAAATCTTGAAATTCCATAACATAGATCAAAAATTTGGGTTTTGATCTATAGTCACACTTTACCTTATATACAATTCTTACTTAAGTTAAAATAATTAACTTAACTAATCTTGATAAATTCATATAATAAAATAATAATATTAATTATAATTCAAAGAATCATTTCATATATTATTTAAATAATACATTAATCATATTTTCATGGAAATTAAATAATAAAATATTTTTACTATCAAAATTAATTTATTATAAGAATATAATTTATAATAATTAACAATTCTTTTTTCGAAATTTTTTTTTTGAAATCATTCATGCAATAAATAAATAAATAAATATATATCACATATATACATATGCTTTAGCTGACACATATTCCCCCATATTATTTTGATAGAAATAATATTAAATAAAAAAAAAATTATACGCAAATTTTTTTATTTAATTATGTCAAAAATCTTGGGTTATTGCATTCACCCTCCCTTATAAGAATTTCGTCCCCGAAATCACCGTTTCAAAACTTATACACACAAGAATAAATAATATACGCATTCATTGCAAGTAGATCTCGATCTGATTCAATCGAACTGATCTTTAACTATTCAACATAAAGCTTATCTATCTAATTAAATGGAATCTGATTTCTAATAGAACTCAAATTCCTCCTTCAAATTTTTTTAATAAAACGATTTATTATTAATAAGAATACCATAAATAAGAAAATAAAATTTATTCGAATAATACTTGGAATTCCATCCCCGGCTGCTATCGTATCTTGAACCGTCATATTGAAGGTCCTCGCAGTTGGCTTGCTTGTCGGAGTTGGATAAGTTATTGCCAGCTTTCCACTACTTTTTCCAGCATTCGCATTTCCCCCATTGGCGTTTTTTTTCGGACAATCCTTTGCCATATGATTAGTTGATCCGCAGATGAAACAACCACTATTTTTTCTTGGATTGGGGCAATTAGGAGAGATGTGTCCCTCCTGTCCACACTTGTAGCACACAAACTTTCCTTTTAGACACTCACCTGAGTGATTTTTCCCGCAATTTCCACATTGTTCAACCTTTTTACTTATTTCCCCTTGACTATTATCAGTACTTCCAGAATTTGTCCACTTTCTTTTCTCACTTGCACTTCCACTGTTTCCTTCCACCTTAACTTTTCTTTCAACCTTACCCTTATTCTTATTTTCCTTTTTAAAGAGGCTCATGGCCTCACTTTCTCCTTCGGCAATGATAGCCTTTTACAATAACGATCCAAACGAGTTAAGCTGCAGCACTGGAACCTTGTTGTAGATCCAAGGTTTTAGACCATATTCGAACCTTCGTGTCTTCCTGCCTTCGTATTCACTTGTTGTGGAGCAAACCTAGCTAATTCGTTAAACTTTGCGGCGTATTCTGAGACGGTCATATTTGTAAGACACCAAATTTTATGCATAAGATTTAATTTTCTTTATATATTATTTTGAAATAGTAAGGTGTTGATTTGATAAATGTGATAAGTTATGGGTGGGATGTCCAAAGTTTACAAAGTAATCAAAAGTGGTTATAAAATATTCGTTGTGTCGGGAAATATTCGTTTGGTTGAGGAATATTCTTTTTGTCGGAGAATATTCGTACGACGGCGCAGTCCTTGGTGGAACCCACAACAGAATGAATGTTGGATATAGAAAGCGACAGAAGTAACCTTTTTATAAAAATAACGGCAAAACTTTTACTGTTAAACTGTTGAAATACCCGGTGATAAAAATACAGTAATACACGTTGTTGCACAGTAGCACACGGTATTGCACAGTATTTTGAATTATTGATTCTTACGTAAGAAGACACTTACACAATTATTGTTACAGTAATTACTGTTCAATATTTTATATTATTGATTCAATAATTGCTACTGTGGATATTTTATATTATTGATTCAATAATTATCACAGTAACCACTGTAAAATATTTCACATTATCAAATCAATAATTCATATTATTTGAATAATATTATTAGATAGCATTATTGGCAATGTCTAAAGAAAGTTCTGTCTAGGAAAGGGGTTAGGTAATTGCGCGCCAGTAAGAAGAAATCCTTATCGGAAGGCCCCCTCTTTCCTGGGAACGACCTGGTTGTCAATATTGTAGTTCTGTAATATTATTTGTGAATAATTAATTGTTGCTATATATGATAAAGAAATATTTATTCAATGTGGATTTAAACGAAGGAATTTTTAGCATGTGACATTTGTTGAGAGTTGGTATTTTATCTTTTTCGATAAAATAATTCATTTAAATATATTATTATAATATTACATTATAGTAGTATGATGTGATTATATAATAGTATGATTTTTATACTTTGAATGGTAACTTTATTATAGTAAATTCATGGTATAAAAGTAAAATGAGGTGGAAGAGAACAAATTGAATTTGAATTTTTATGATGTAAGCAATGATGTCATCAGAACGATGAGGTAAGCAATGATGTAATCGAAACGATGAGGTAAGCAATGATGTCATATGATCGATGATGTAAGCGATGATGTCATAAATTATGACAAAAGACTATTTTACCCTTACTCTGCCAAGCCTATAAATATAAGCTCATTTCTTCATTATTTCTCACCAATTCACTAAAGCTATAGAGAGAGAAAGTATAGAGAGAATAAGAGAGAAAGAATAAGAGTATTCTGCCATTACACTAGTGCAGTCTCCAAATTTTTATTAAGGTAAGGAATATTATTTATTTCGTATTCACGAACAGAGTTATTTTCTTTCAATACTCGTAAGGGTTGTTATTACATTCTTTATTATTCTGTTGGAATAACTTGTCTACACGGACTACCGTATGTATGGTGAAATCCTGTTGTTATTCCATTCTTTATTATTATATAGGAATAACCTGTCCACACGGACTACCGCATGCCTGGTGAATAACCCTTTGTATTCAGTTGTTATTAAATTGTGAAAATAATCTGTTTGAGCGGACTACAGCCTGACGGGTGAAAATCCAATTGTAGTTTCGTATATTGTTTCATTTAAGATTCCTAACTCTAAACTTACTACGGTAAGTACTGCTTCTATAATTTCTGAAATGATCAGAAATTCCTTGAGTTTTGCGGTTCATCTAATATCATTTCACTGGATTATTGGTCTGAACTTTCTTGTGAAATTTTAATCTTTTCATGTCGAGTTACTATTCACGAGAAAAAAAATTCTTTCCAAATTATCTTTGATTGGATCCAGGTTTTGATCTTCATTCTTTAACTATGAATAAACTCTCTAATATTTGTCCTCTATCTCACTGGATTCGTTATTCGTATTGGTTTTCATTATCCTCAGTCCTAAATGGTGATATAACTGAACATCTTTTGGTCTGTAGTGTAAAGATGAATGATTACTTGATGAATATCTTTGGCCTGTAATGCAAAGATGAATGATTACCTGATGAATATCTTTGGCCCGTAGTGCAAAGATGGATAGGTGTTGAGATGAACATGACCAACTGGTGATACAAATGAATATCTTTGGTCCGTAGTGCAAAGATGAATATTTGGTTCGAGATGTATATTGATTGATGTTATAGGGATAAAATATTGATGATGGACTTTTAAATCATAGAAGATAGTAGACTTCATTCTCTACTTAACTCTTCTAATTATTTGTTATTTCCGCTACGAATATTGATCTAAAACTTGTTGTCCATAATATTTTATCTGATTTATTGAAGGCTAACGATAATTTATTTTCCATTATCTTAGTCATAATATTCTTTACTGGGTTAGTTGAGCTCACCATTTTCTTCCATTGTTCTATTCAGAAAATGGAAATATCGCGAGGACTAGTCAGGGATCAGAGTGATGGTCAGAGTTAGATCTGTAGAAGTCCTCACTATTCTATAAAATAGTGGGATAATGATTGTAATTAATAAGGAATGAATTTGAGTGTTTATATTTCGTATTATATACGATTTGTATTGAAATTCACAGTTTGTGTGGTCATAGTTTGCACAACCGTATGTTATAAAAGATTGTATTTGAATTCTGTACCATGTATTTGGTGACTCAGAATGGGTTGGTATTGAACCTATTTTGGGGGCGTCACAGTTGGTATCAGAGCTTAGGGATATGATCTCTGGTGAAGATCTGGGAATAGAACTAGGAGGGGAGAGAAGAGTAAATCCTTCGCTAGTGTGTCCTACCTAAGCTTATTTGGTATTTAATTGGTCGGTCGAAACATAGGGTTGATATGTGATATGACAATTTGTTTAATTAACCTTTATTTTATGGCAGTATTTGAGAATGGCAGCTGAAAATGTTAACAATGGAGTGAATGAGACCGTTGAGACACCTTTAATCACCAACCAGGAGAACGTGCAACAAGAAGGCAATATTCCTTCTGGAAACGACACCATCTATCAAACGATGAACGATGGGATGTTTAGAAGCTTTTTGTAGTTAATGCAAAACCAGACGAGGGAGACTTGTGTTCATAATACAGGTGGAAATAACAACTCGCGGCTTGTCACTGACAAGCAGTTTAAAGAGTTGGGACCACCAGAGTTTCAGGGAAAGCCAGATCCAATCAAGGTAAAAAATTGGATTAAGCAAATTACCAAGATATTTGATGTCTTGGAATGCACGGAGGAGCAGAAGGTTCCATTCGCCACGTTTATGTTCTGTGGAGAGGCAGATTATTGGTGGAAATCTGTGAAGCGTACCCAGCCTGCCACACTCAACATGTCTTGGGAAGAGTTCCAGAAACTGTTCATTGACAAGTACTTTCCAGAAAGTATTCGTCATATGAAGGAGGTAGAGTTTATCAAACTGGAACAGAATAACATAACTATGTCCCAGTATGAGTCTAAGTTCGCGGAGTTATCCCGGTTAGCATCTCATTTGGTTGATAATGAGGAATGTATGACGCGGATGTTTCTAAGAGGTTTGAAACCTGAAATTTGTCATTACCTCATTTCTAACAAACTTTCTTTATATTTAGATGTGGTGAACAGGGCCCAATTGTTAGAACGAGATAATGATTATGTTCAACCAAGGGACAACAACCAAAGTCGTACCAGTGGCAGCAGTTGTAAGACCCCGAATTTTATGAAATAAAAGTATTTAATTTTCTTAAAATTATTATCTTATTCAGTAAATGATTAAATTGATAAAAGATTAAAGTTAAGAGTGATATGTGCAAATTTAACAAAGTAAGCAAGTTGTCATAAAATATTCTTTTGGTCGAGAAATATTCTTTTTGTCGGAGAATATTCGTACGACGGCGCAGCCATTGGTGGACCCCACAACGGAATAAATGTCAGATATAAAAAGCGACATAAGTAATTTTTTTTATAAAAATAACAATAAAACTATTACCGTTAAACTATTAAAATACCCGGTGATAAAAATACAGTAATACGCGTTGTTGCATAGTAGTACACGGTATTGCATAGTATTTCAAATTATTGGTTCTCAAGTAAGAAGTCACTCAGTATTCAATAAGTGCTACAGTAGTTGCTGCATAGTATTTCATATTATTGATTCAATTATTGTCACATTTACTCATATTATTATTATTAGCATTATTGACAATGTCTAGAAAGTTCTGTCAAGAAAAGGGGTAAGGTTATTTAATTGCGCGGTAGTAAGAAGAAATTCTTATCGGAAAGTTGTGACACCCCCGAATCCGGGTCCTCTGACCTCGGTCCGGTCGTCACAAAACAATACTAACATCCACCTTTAAGTAACATACGATAACTAAAATGCGGAATATAATAAACGTACGTCGTTCATTCAAAAGGTGTTACTAGTCCCAAGATTCGATAACCTTAATACATCAATACAAATATCTTGTTGCGTATTCTTCGAGAAGAAATTCTTAAATCTGTCCCACATAATAACTCCTTCGCCTGCTAGTCCTTTATTGAGTTCCCAAAAATTATTAGCTTCGCCCTTCATCATGAATGTGGCAAAACTCGTCTTCTGTACCTCAGCCACCCATGCGACCTCAAACACCTTCTCAACTTCTTTTATCCATGTCTGGACTTCAATTGGGTTCAAGGTTTCCCAGAATTCTGGTGGTCCTACCAATTTAAAGTCCTTAAAGCTAGCCAAGTAATGTCCTGCCTGCTCAGCTGCTGGCAGGGTTATGTTTTACATTGCTTCTGTTAATAGGTTAACGAAGCTCTGCATTGGATCGACATTTCCCCCTCCACCATTGCTAACAGATCCTTCCTCCCTCTGGTTCCGCGAAAATCCCCTAGGAGGCATGATCTTGAGGACAGGAAGAAAACATTAGGCTTTATGTGATATGTTATTCCAGTTAGCATTAAGAAGTTAGGACGTCTATCAGTCATAACTGATTTAAATAAACAACTTCAGTATCACATAGCGACTCGATGGATCTCCTCAATCCATCACCTATAAACTCTACTTGAGTTTTCTACTAAGGTTATAACTTAGGTTTCGCATTCCTAACGTTTATAACCTAAAGCTTTGATACCAACCTGTGACACCCCCGAATCCGGGTCCTCTGACCCCGGTCCGGTCGCCACAAAACAATACTAACATCCACCTTTAAGTAACATACGATAACTAAAATGCAGAATATAATAAACGTACGTCGTTCATTCAAAAGGTGTTACTAGTCCCAAGATTCGATAACCTTAATACATCAATACAAATATACCCTAGAATAAACATTAGGGTTCATATTACATTAACAGTAATTAAACAAATTATAAAGACAAAGTCTGCTCCTTGCAAACCATCCTAAATCTTTCCTTTACCCTTGTCCTTCCTTAAGGGCTCGGGCTTAACTGCAATATAAGTCATAATATAGCAAGAATGAGCAACAAGTTTGCTCAGCAAGTTTAAATACAACAATAAAGGATATATCATGATGAATGGAAAAATATCTGACAATGATTTCAACAAAATGAATATTAGAACGATTCAATAATATGAATATCTGAACGATTCAACAATATGAATATTAGAACGATTCAATAATATGAATATCTGAACGATTCAACAATATGAATATTAGAACGATTCAATAATGTGAATATCTGAACGAATCAATACGAATAATAGAATGATTCAATAATATGAATATTTGTAAGGTTCAACAACCTGCATGATTTAACACTATGAACATCTGAACAATTCAACAATATAAATATTAAAAACAAAGATAATAATTGCCTTTAGAATGACTGATGGTCGAGTAGACTCTGAACTATAACTTTCCAATGGGTTCAATAGCTAATTGACCCTTTTTGGATTACTGGCTTCTAGCTACAGAAACTTAGTACCTCGAAGAGATCAGCCTCGGGCACAACGTGAATATGCATAACACTTAAATCTGCTTACTCGTATCATATATATTAGATACCTGGACACACTCCTACATATGAGGGGTGTTCTATTCTGTCTAAGAATCCTTACCATCAATTGGTTTGGATAGTTTCAAAGAAAACTTCATACACTAGTCTGACCGAGCAAAGGTTCAGACTCTTACAGACATGGTTTAAGAAATTTAGAACCTTGAATAATGTACAAGTCCAAGACTGTACGAGCTCAAATGCACTAGGTGCGGACATCAATAATATCAATGTGGAATAATTGATAAGTAATTAAACCACTAAATAACATGCTTAGAAATAAAGTTCAAGCAATTAAGTAAACAACTTTCGATTCAATAATAACCTACTCAATACAATATGAGAAGGATAGAGAACTTGCACAAAGTGAAGTTTAGAATTTGCACAATATAGGAATTTGTGTAAGTTCGGGGAACTTGCACAATACTCAACGTGTGAAGTTCGGGGAACTTGCACAATACTCAACGTGTGAAGTTCGAGGAACTTGCACAATAATAGATTCCTTGCATAAAATAAATGCATGGGCTTAGACACTTACAACATCAAAGAGTGAAATTCGGGGAATTTCACCATAATAGATCCCTTGCATAAAGTAAATGCATAGGGTAGGACATTTGCTTACAACGTTCTTTGAGTAAAGTAAACACAATGATAAGATACTTGCACAATATACGAGTTTGTATAAGTTTAGAGAACTTGCATAATAAAGAAATGAAGTTCGGGAATTTGCAAAATAACCAAAGTGTGAAGTTCGGAGAACTTTCACAATACTCAAAATGTGAAGTTCAGGGAACTTTCACAATAACCAAAGTGTGAAGTTCAGGGAACTTTCACAATAACCAAAATGTGAAGTTCGGGGAACTTTCACAATAACCAAAGTGTGAAGTTCGGGGAACTTTCACAATAACCAAAGTGTGAAGTTCGGGGAACTTTCACAATACAATAATAACCTGCTCAAAATACAATATGAGAAGGATATGAACTTGCACAATAAAGGAAAATTTTAGAATCTCGCTTACTCGGTTCATTGAATAAGGTAGTACAAGAATTTAGAATACTTGCACAATAGGGTCCGGATACTTGTACAATAAATAAGTATAAGTCAAGAAAAACTTGCTCAAATAAAAAAGTAGTTCAGGAAAACATGCAATATAATAATACCCTGCTCAATATAAAATTGTGTAAACTTAGGAAACTTGCACAAATAATAAGTGTAAGTCAGGGAACTTGCTTACAGATTTATCAAATAAAATAGTGCAAGGGTCTAGAATACTTGCCTGTTTGCTCAGCTACAAATAAATTCTAGATTTAATTAAAACTGCGTTGGAACGACCTAGCGTTAGCAAGTCGGCCTTTCAATTAGCATGTATAAACTAATATAAGTCTACACTTAACAAACATCTACTTATCATATAATTCTAGCACATAGTTCACGTAAGTCAATCTAATCCTGCCTTTAGATTTAATAACTTTAGATTACTAGTTCATAAGCATCAACATAGACTTGAAACACATAGCACTTCAAGTTACTGATATAAATCAACACACATGCTTATAGATTATAATCTCTCATTCGAAACTAACATCCTAATCCAATTTCATAGTCATATGTATTCATGCCGGTAAACCTTAAGTTAAACAAGTTCATACTTCAAAGGTTCGCTACTCCGGTCATACTATTTCATAACAAGGCTAAACAATACCTAATATGTATGCTTGAGTATACTACACAAATATACTTCAAATCACATAGTTCATATTTGAAGTTCATTTTCTATGATTAAGCATGCATATGTGAGATCTATGCATAAATAAACGAGGTTCATGTCAATACGTCTATAGGCATAATGACATCCTAATAAATATGCTTGCATGATCATAATATAATTCACATGGTAATCATTTCTACTTAGCTTCCACATTCTCAGTTTCTATTTGCAAAGAACACTAAGTCAACAAGACAACACGGTACATGTAAAACATCTCGTAACCGTTACTCACATGTATTAGCATGCATATAATAAGTCACATACATGTATTTAAGTGGTCACAATCTAAAGACACGAGTCTTAGTTATGTTTACTTCGAAAGTCTTTAAGTTTCTCTTGAAAAACCTCTTGAAGCTTTCAATCAAGTATGCTAAGTGTTTAACATTTTAAACATGCATTTCAAGTTAATATAAACCATGCTATTATGCTCGCAAAAATAAGAATAGTAACATGGCATAGCATGTCAAGGTTTATGTTTCATTTTTGTTAGGAATGTGCATTAGTACGGTCCATATGATCACATTTCATTATGGAACCTATATACGCAAGTTAGCATGCTTCTCACACATTTTTAAATCATACAAACATGTCTCAAAAGTTAGAATATAGTCATGGTATTTATATGTCAAAGTCCCCTTTTTAAAGCTTCTAAGTTCACTCTAATAAGTCCAAGTTCATTTGTAAACTATAAAGCTTCCTCCCATAATGCATACTAACATGGTTAAAATTATGCATGTTGTATCAAGAACATATATATATATATATATATATATATATGAGTTAAACTAACTTTCATGTATGTCCAACTTAGTACCATCAAGCTAGCATGAGCAGGAAGCAAAACAGAAAAATTTTCTACAGACAGGCAATGGCGCAGCTGTGCCGCTGGCCAGTGCAACACTGGCGCAGCTGCGCAGGCTGGCGGCCAGGCCTGAGGCAGTGCAATTTTTTGGCAGACTGTAAACCCAACTCAGAATTTCTACAAAAATCATCTCAGCCACAATATAATATAGTTCTAACATGGTAGTAAACTATCATAACAACTAATAAGCATGCTCCAATCAAGTTATCAATCAAACCATGCTAAATTCAAGGATCAAAGATTAGAAATATTACAGAGAATGAAAGAACATGAAATGGGAAATAGAGATTATACCTCTGTTAATGGACTGAACTTGCTGCTATACTAATTCACCCTCACTGATATCTCTAATGCATATATGTTCTCAATTTAACTAAGGCAAAATCTCAAAAATGAATTTGTGAAGAGGATGAGTTCATTATATAGACAATTTCTTGCCCGATTCATGCTATTGCTCACCAAATCAAACCAACGAATTACATGATTGTATATTGGTTGATGAATGGTAGTTGAGAAACACTATGTTGCCCACTCCCCATCATGATTAGATAAGCTTTGTGAAGAAATTGAGGAAGATATAGAGTATCATAGCATGTGGGTTCACGTGTATGAGAAATAAGAGAGCAATTGGGCACATAATATGGGAAAACCAATTCTCAGTAAATGGAAGCAACTTGGATGCAATATACTACATTATTATTCTATATATACCATACTTACTTAGGCTATATCATGTATACACATTGTATTTCATGTAAATACTTAGGCTATAATTAAATTAAAGTCACAATTTCAATGAGCAATTAATAATATGATGCATAAAGTAGGGTATATACATATAATCCATGTACATTATCTATTAACACCAAATATAAAGTAATTGGGTATTATTATAATAATAACTGTTATTATAATAATTATAATAACTTATTAAAATCACTTATCAATTAATAATGTTATTGATATAATATAAAGTAATAGGGTATACATATTAATGTCTATCCATGTATTGTCACATGCTCTTATGTACACATTCAATTCATTAAACCTCACATAATACAATTAAGGTTACTATATAGTCTATATATAATATATGGTTAACTACCATATAAATAACAGATGTTTGTATAAAATAATTAATCAATTAAATATAATATTATTATATTTATTTATCTCTTACTCATTAATTATTATTTATTCATAATAATAATTAATCAATACATAATCAATTAATTACTCCCAATTCATTAATTATTATTTATTCATAATAATTATAAATCAACAACAATAATAATTTCATACGTTATTAATTAATTACTCAAATATCAATTAATCAATCACGATTAAATCTCTACATTATATTCAAGAAATTTGAATATGTAATTACTAACACTTTTATCAATTCTCTGAGATAAAAGTCTCAAGGTTAATCTACTAATTTAAATAACCATTAGTGATTCCCTTTAATAAAAATCCTA
Organism: Panax stipuleanatus; assembly: GCA_020205555.1. NCBI lineage: Eukaryota > Viridiplantae > Streptophyta > Magnoliopsida > Apiales > Araliaceae > Panax > Panax stipuleanatus. The sequence continues at coordinate 73,307,746 of CM035121.1, read as the reverse complement.
GCATTTATTCGCATAGGTTAAATCACATAAGCTCATAACCACATAAGGTTTAAATAAGTTTGAAAAATTAACTCCTAAAAATTTTAAATCACATATAAAATTAATAAAGAGCTTAAAATTCCTGGTCGTTACATCCCTCCCCCCTTATAAAAATTTCGTCCTCGGAATTGTAAAAATAAGGTTATTCCAATAAAAATAGATAATTCGCTCTTATCACTTAGATAATCTCTACCATCTGTTGTACCACTCCTGGTCCCAACAGTCGACGTTCACCTGCCTCGTCTCAACACAATGGTGCTCGACACTCTTCCATAAAATGCTTCTAGCAAAACCTCTTCTCTTAGTTCTGATACTAACGGTACCCAAATTCGTCCTTCAAATCTTAGCAATCCAGTGCTATCAATCTTAAATTTCAACTCATCACCTTTAGCTAATCGGTTCTTGATGTTATCATAATCTTCGTCCTTCTCTTGTGCCTCCTTAACCTTATCTAATAACGTCGGGCTTACTGACACCGTAATTAATCTCTCTTTAGTCTCCATCTGATACTTAACCTCTAAGTCTAGTCTTTCGAAAATCTTTCACTAATTCTCCTGAATGGTCAACCTCGATAACTTCCCTCTGCCTTTCCTATCCAAGGCATCTGCCACTACATTTGCTTTGCCTGGATGGTACAAAATCTCACAATCATAATCTTTAATAAATTCTAGCCATCGGTGCTGCCTCATGTTTAATTCCTTCTACATGAAGATATACTTCAGACTGTGTATATCTCACACTTCTCGCCATACAAATAATGCTTCCAAAACTCCAAGGCAAAAACTATTGCTGCTAAATCTGATTTGGGAAGAAACTCACGAATTCCCTTAAAATCGGTATAACAGTTCCTATGAATGTATTCTACGGGGATAACTTCCTTGTTTTCTACTCTTACGCCCATAGGGTGTTCTAATTTCTCACGGGGTAAGTCTAACTGTTTAAAAAATTCATCATAAACAAAAGAGCAGGTGGCACTCGAATCGAATAACACATATGCATTGATATATAATAGATCGGGATGATACCTGATACTATGTCCTTGTTATTGCCGTTGTCGCTACCTACAACGCCCTTTCTCTTCTGGCAGTCCTTGATTTGATGGTCTGTGGCTCTACACACGAAACATCCTCCTTTTGACTTATTCGGACATTGAGGAGCCATGTGCCCCGATTGTCCACAATGATAACATGCGTTCTTCCCCTTCAAGCATTTCCCCTAGTGGTTCCTTCCACAGTTACTGCACTTTAAACTTTTCTTATCCTTTCTCCTGGATTTACCACCTCCGGATGATTTTCTCTCCATCCATTTTTGTTTATTGGGGTTGCTGCCTCCGCTGTTTCCCCCTTTTGGTCCTTCCTGGCCGGTCTTCTTATCTTGTTTAAATCGCGATATGGCTTCAATGCCTCCTTTGGCAATAACAGCCCTTTCCAAAAGATCAGAAAAAGTCTTAATCTTCAATACATCTACTACCTTCTGCACCCATGGTTCCAATCCTAATTCAAATCTCTCTATTTTCATGGCCTCCGTGTCCACCTGGCATAACGCAATTCGGGCCAACTCATTAAATCTTTCCGCGTTCTCTGCGACTGACATACCTCCTTATCTCAGCTCCAGAAACTTAACTTCCATATCTTATTGTGTATTCTTCGAGAAGAAATTCTTAAATCTGTCCCACATAATAACTCCTTCGCCTGCTAGTCCTTTATTGGGATCCCACCAATTATTAGCTTCGCCCTTCATCATGAATGTGGCAAAACTCGTCTTTTGTGCCTCGGCCACCCGTGCGACCTCAAACACCTTCTCAACTTCTTTTATCCATGTCTGGGCTTCAATTGGGTTCAAGGTTTCCCGGAATTCCGGTGGTCCTACCAATTTAAAGTCCTTAAAGCTAGCCAAGTAATGTCCTGGCTGCTCAGCTGTTGGCGGGGTTATGTTTTGCATTGCTTCTGTTAATAGGTTAACGAAGCTCTGCATTGGATCGACATTTCCCCCTCCACCATTGCTAACAGATCCTTCCTCCCTCTGGTTCCGCGAAAATCCCCTAGGCGGCATGATCTTGAGGACAGGAAGAAAACATTAGGCTTTATGTGATATGTTATTCCAGTTAGCATTAAGAAGTTAGGACGTCTATCAATCATAGCTGATTTAAATAAACAACTTCAGTATCACAAAGCGACTCGATGGATCTCCTCAATCCATCACCTATAAACTCTACTTGAGTTTTATACTAAGGTTATAACTTAGGTTTCGCATTCCTAACGTTTATAACCTAAAGCTTTGATACCAACCTGTGACACCCCCGAATCCGGGTCCTCTAACCCCGGTCCGGTCGCCACGAAACAATACTAACATCCACCTTTAAGTAACATATGATAACTAAAATGCAGAATATAATAAACGTACGTCGTTCATTCAAAAGGTGTTACTAGTCCCAAGATTCGATAACCTTAATACATCAATACAAATATACCCTAGAATAAACATTAGGGTTCATATTACATTAACAGTAATTAAATAAATTATAAAGACAAAGTCTGCTCCTTGCAAACCATCCTAAATCTTTCCTTTACCCTTGTCCTTCCTTGAGGGCTCGGGCTTAACTGCAATATAAGTCATAATATAGCAAGAATGAGCAACAAGTTTGCTCAGCAAGTTTAAATACAACAATAAAGGATATATCATGATGAATGGAAAAATATCTGACAATGATTTCAACAAAATGAATATCTTAAAGATTCAACAATATGAATATTAGAACAATTCATTAATTTGAATATCTGAACGATTCAACAATATGAATATTAGAATGATTCAATAATATGAATATTTGAACGATTCAACAATATGAATATTAGAACGATTCAATAATGTGAATATCTGAACGAATCAATACGAATAATAGAATGATTCAATAATATGAATATTTGTAAGGTTCAACAACCTGCATGATTCAACACTATGAACATCTTAACAATTCAACAATATGAATATTAAAAGCAAAGATAATAATTGCCTTTAGAATGACTGATAGCCGAGTAGACTCTGAACTATAACTTTCCAATGGGTTCAATAGCTAACCTTTTTGGATTACTGGCTTCTGGCTACAGAAACATAGAACCTCGAAGAGATCAGCCTCGGGCACAACGTGAATATGCATAATGTGACACCCCCAAATCCGGGTACTTCGTTTCCACATGATTTGGTGTTCACTTTCTAATATAACATATATCTACCCAATGAATAATGTAAAATAAACTTCAACTTAAATTAAAATAACTAAATCTCCCTTAAAACAAGGGTTACAACCTTCTCAAAATTAATCCCAGGGTTACTCTAACCTTGACATGAATATAATAAAGTGCGAAAATAAAACATAACATTCAATTATTACAATCATTCTCAATTAAATAAAAAAAACAAGTCTTCACTTGCTTTGCTTTCCCTTGCCCTTACTTGTAGACGGAGCATCAGCGTTATCAACCTTAACTGAAATTGTTATTTAATGCAAGAGTGAGCAAACCACAGCTCACTGGATTTTAACAATAATATAGACATGAAAGAATATCTTTAAGAAAATCTGAACAACTTAGCTTGCTTCAATAATAAATAATTGAATAATAATTCTCTATCAATATTAAAATTTGGATATAGAATTTATCTGAGGGTCATAAGACCTTTGAACTCTTGTCCTAGGTTATAAATATTTCTATTTAAACCTTTAACAGTCAATAAGATTATGGACCTTAACTCGTACTTAGGGGGATCAGCCCTTCGTACCATATATTGTGCACAACCATCTTAACGCTATGCGTAGTAACCTCCCCTAGTAAATAGGGTTGTTCAACTCAGTAATTTGAATTCAAGTTCGCACCAAAGAAAGTTTGGTTTGGATAAGCTTACAAGGGTAATTTAAAATTCACGTTCATCAACTAAGGATTAGTTGAATCGACTTCCAATAATTCAAAATAAAAGAATTATGAATTAACATATGCTTTAAAAGTAAACTTAAAGCATTTAAAATAACAATTGGATCTTACTTGAATAATAAGTTAAGACCATTTCAATTAAATAAACAATTGTCCACTACTGAAATGAAAAGGACATTCTCAACAATGAATATATGAATTCAAGAGATCATATAAAATCAATACAAGATTAGGGTTTATAAAACTTGCGTAAAATTAACGAGTTTAGGGTTTAGAAGACTTGCCTCAAGCGCAAGCAACTTAACACAATTCACGGACTTTAATACTTCCTACACATATATATTCAATCACAATAACCTAAATTAGTTAACACGTAACTAATTCACATAAGTGGTTAACCCTCATGGTTAACTCACATTCTGATTAAATAGTAATAATAATCAACCATCACATAGTTAATTACATCACCTACATATTCACATAATTAAATTAATTATGTATTTAACTCAATTATAATTAAACAATTATAATTCAAACACTTAATCAAATTATCATTACCTTTTAAATTATAAACAATTTATAATTTAAAATCAATTAAACCACATTCATGCATTTATAATTACACAATTTATAATTAATCATGTATTTATCAATTATAATCAATAATTAATTAAACTATAACATGCATTATAATTACATAATTTATAATTAATTATGTAATTATCAGTTAAAAATTCACAATTAAACATGCATTTATTAAATTATAATTACATAAATTATAATTAAAATTAAAATAATTAAACTTCTATACATTATAATTTCACAAAATTTATAATTTAAATTACACATTTACTCTTAATTATAATTAATAAAATTATAATTAAGTAACTTATTAAACAATTATAGTTTTAAATACCATATTAGGTTTTCAAATTTTCTTTTATTTTCCAAACATGAAATTATCATAATCATATAACAACATGTTATATCATTCAAAATATATATCCCCTTATCCATGAAAAAGTAAACTAAGGTCTTTAAAATAAACTGTACAAGCAAGCAAAACTCACTACACAAGCACTGTGCCCGGCGCAGCTGCGCAGCCAGCTGCCTTTAAACCGGCGCAGCTGCGCAGGAAAGGAATCTGGGAAGGACAAGCGGCGCAGCTGCGCTGCTCCTGGCCTTGCTGCCGGCGCAGCTGCGCAGCAACTCGGCCAGACGCAGACAGCCACGTTACTCTGCTTCACCGATTAACCCATACAAGCCAACAACGCCAAAAATACAGTACTATAGACTCTGTAAAACATATATACGCTATTACACATATATAAAGCATGCTTCCAAAATACAAAATCATTTAAACAATGATAATCATAAGTTTTGAAAATCTATTTTGGCCATTTTTATGAAAACTCATATTTTCATAAAATAATTCTCTGTAATAAAATTTTCTTACCAATTCCACTTATAAAACATGCATTATGTTTGAAATTGAAGATATTATCACAACAATTCTAAATAGGCATATTAACACACAATCAAATCATAACTTTTACTCTAAAATTGGCCAATAACATACAAAATCATAAGAACATCAATTTCTCCATTAAAACATGTTCTGACAAAATTTTGATTTCTGAAAATCCTTGATCATGACATACAATTCATATAATAACCATTATAAACACAATTTATATATGTACATCATATTTGTATAACTTTCATGCTAAATCATAAACACAGAGAACTCATATTCATGAATATTATAAAGAAAACACATAAAAATATAATTTAATTGAAATAATACCCTTTTTGCTTAGATGATTGAAGAAGAAGATGATAGTGATTCCCTTCAAGATTCTCAAGCGATACCTTTTCTTTCTCTTCCTCTTCTCTCTATCTTCTTCTCTGTTATTTTCTCTGTATTTTTTCTTAGGTTTAGACTAACTTTTAGAAAAACTAACGTACTGATAGTATATACATATAACACAAGTAATATATAATATATGTAACTCCCATATAATAAGTATATGCACTAACTACTAATTATAACGTAAGTTACAAAATTCAAAAGCCAACTTGGCTTGTTTGGCTACAAGAAAAATTAGAAACTAGTTTTTATTAACTCCAAATATGGTTTAGGTAATTTAGGTTTAGCTAGTGTAAGGGCCCTGTTTGGCAACAGTCTTTTAAAACAAAAGCAAGGGCCTTGTTTGGTAAAAATTATTTTTAAAAAAAATCCTTTTTTTTTATTTTAATAAATCATTTGACGCATACTTTAATGTCACATTTTAATTAATTAAATATTAATCATCTAATTTAATCAATTAAAATCTAACATCAATAAATCACATAAAATTGCCACATAATTATAATTACTCGCTAATTATAATTCATGTAACACTTCATCACATAATTCATCTAATTTAATTATCTCAATTAAATTAGAATTATAATATAAAATTAATATACATTAATTAAATAAGCATTACACATTCAATTAATTAATATATACACTTAATTAAATCACTCCATAAATCACATAATTTATTTATTTAACTCAATAAATAAATCACATAAAATATTTATTTAATTCAATAAATATTTAAAATTAAATATAAAATCACAATCGTTACAATCTTCCCTCCTTAAAAGGATTCTGTCCCCAGAATCACAAAAAAAAAAAAAAAAAAATCTCGTCTATTACATTCTTCCCCCCTTAAAAGGATTCTGTCCCCAGAATCAGTATATAAGGGGTTACACAAAACTAATCAAATAAATACGGATAAGATTTCATCATAACATCTTCGAGTTCCCACGTAGCTTCTTCAGCACTGTGGTTTCTCCAAATTACCTTAACAGAAGGTATCACTTTATTCCTAAGTACTTGTTCCTTTCTATCAACTATTTGAACATGCACTTCTTCATACGTTAAGTCTTTATCAAATAGCAAAGGTTCATATTCTATTACATGTTTGTAATCGTGCTTGTAAGGTCTTAATACAGAAATATGAAAGACATTATGTATATTCTCGAGCTCCGGAGGTAATGCAATCTCGTAAGCAACCTCGCCCACCTTTCGTAATACCTCAAAAGGTCCAATGAATCGGGGACTCAGCTTCCCATTCTTACCGAATCGAATTTTCCCCTTCCAGGGAGATACTTTCAGGAAAACGAAACTTCCTGGCAAGAATTCTCGGTTCTGTCGATTAAGATCGGCATACTTCTTTTGTCTGTCTTGAGCAGCAACTAATCTCGTTCTGATCAGCTTCACAATTTCGGCGGTTTGTTGTACCAATTCTGGTCCCAACAATTGACACCCCCAAATCCGGGTACTTCGTTTCCACATGATTTGGTGTTCACTGACTTCATCCCAGCACAAAGGTGTTCTGCATTTTCTGCCGTATAATGCTTCGTAAGGCGGCATGCCAATACTCGCATGATAACTATTGTTGTAGGCGAACTCCACCAATGGTAGATGATCCTCCTAGCTTCCTTTGAAGTCCATCACACAAGCTCTTATCATATCCTCAAGTGTCGGAATCATTCTTTCGCTTTGTCCATCAGTCTGAGGATGATACGTTGTACTCATTCGCAATTGCGTTCCCATACCTTCTTGCAAACGCTTCCAGAAATTCGACGTAAAACGCGGATCTCTGTCGGACACAATCGACACCAGAACACCATGTCGAGAAATAATTTCCTTCACGTATAGCTTCGCTAGCTTATCCAGGTTGTACTTAACCCTGATTGGCAGAAAGTGGGCTGACTTCATCAGTCGATCCACTATAACCCATATCGCATCAAATCCTTTCTGAGTCATTGGAAGACCTACCACGAAATCCATCTTGATATGCTCCCACTTCCACTCTGGAATTTCTAACGGTTGCAGCAGTCCACTTGGTCTCTGGTGTTCTGCTTTGACTTTCTGGCACGTTAAGCACTTCGCAACGCATTCCGCAACGTCCCTCTTCATATTCGGCCACCAGAAATGATGCCTGAGATCCTGGTACATCTTCGTACTCCCAAGGTGAATAGAATATCTAGAACTATGAGCTTCGCTTAGAATCTCCTCTTTGACCTCTGGTACTGGCGGTACCCATATTCTACCTTCAAACCGCAACAGTCCTTCGTTACCGATCTTGAATTTGAACTCTTCGCCTCCGGTTATCCTCTTCCGAATCTTTTCACATTCTTCATCATTGAATTGTGCTTCTTTCACCTTATCTACTAGAGTAGTACCATTGGTTACTTGAAACAACAACTCATCCAATTGCTTCGAAAACTTCACTTCCAATTCTAATCTAGCCATTTGTTCTATCAACCGATCCTGATCAGTTAATACGTTCATCTTCTCCCGACCTTTCCTGCTTAAAGCGTTAGCGACAACGTTATCTTTACCTGGATGGTAAAGTATCTCGCAATCGTAGTCTTTAATCAGCTCCAACCATCTTCTTTGGCGCTTGTTCAAATCCTTCTAGGTAAATATATACTTCAGACTCTTGTGATCTGTGTATATTTCACACTTCTCTCTATATAAGTAGTGCCTCCAAATCTTCAGGGCAAACACTACTGCCGCCAATTCTAGATCATGGGTCGGATACCCCTTCTCGTAATCCTTCAGCTGACGTGACGCATAGGCAATGACTTTGCCGCTCTGCATCAATACACAGCCTAATCTTTTATGTGAGGCATCGCTATATACTATGAAATTTCTGAAACTATCTGGTAAAGACAATACAGGCGCAGTACTCAGCCTCTTCTTCAGCTCTTGAAAACTCTCCTCACACTTCTCCCTCCAAACAAACTTAACTGCTTTACGAGTCAAATTCGTCAACGGAGTTGCGATTCTAGAAAAGTCTTGGATAAATCTATGGTAATAACCTGCCAATCCCAAAGAACTCCTCACTTCGGACGGCGTCTTCGGCTGTTCCCAATTTATAACAGCTTCAACCTTCGACGGATCTACCGAAATACCATCCTTGTCGATCACGCGGCCAAGAAATTGCACAGGTTCCAACCAAAATTTGCATTTCGAGAATTTAGCGTAAAGCCTCTCTCGTCTCAGGGCTTCTAAGGTTAGTCGTAAGTGTTCAGCATGCTCCTCCTCGGTCTTGGAATAAACCAAGATGTCATCTATGAACACTACCACAAACTTGTCTAGAAATGGCTTTAACGCCCTATTCATTAGGTCCATAAATGTAGCTGGGGAATTCGTGAGATCAAATAACATCACCAAGAACTCGTAATGACCATACCGAGTTCTAAAAGCCGTTTTCGGTATATCTTCCTTTCTCACCTTCAACTGATGATACCCGCTTCTCAAATCAATTTTTGAGAAGTACCTCGCACCCTTCAATTGATCAAACAAGTCATCGATCCTAGGTAAAGGATACCTATTCTTGATCGTAACTTTATTCAACTCTCTATAATCAATGCAAAGACGCATCGACCCATCCTTCTTCTTCACGAATAAGACAGGCGCTCCCCACGGCGAAACGCTTGGTTGAATATACTTCTTGTCCAGTAATTCTTGCAGTTGAATCATCAGTTCTTTCATCTCGACTGGAGCCATTCGGTACGGAGCCTTCAAAATCAGAACAGTTCCCGGCGCTAGATCGATCACGAACTCTGTCTCCCTATCTGGCGGAAGTCCTGGTAAATCGCTCGGAAAAACGTCCACAAATTCCTTAACTACAGATATCTCCTCCAGCTTCGGGCTTTCCTTATGCGAATCTACTATGTAGGCTAGATATCCTACACAACCTTGCGTCAGAAGTTTCTTGGCTTGCATAATCGTCAGAAAACTCGCTTGCCTAGGCGATTTGCTACCATAGAAGACCAACTTCGACGGAGTCGTAAGGTTCACCGACTTCTTCTGACAGTCGATTACCGCCCCATGGTTGAACAACCAATCCATACACAGTATAACGTCGAATTCCCCAAGTTTAATCGGAATCAAATCTACTCTAAGTTCCTGACCCTTAATGTCCAATCTACAGTTCTTATAAACGCTCCTAACAGGAATAACCTCCCTATTTGCAATCTCTATGATCAAAGGGTAACCTAATTCCTCTACAGGTAAGTCTAAGGTTTTAGCAAAATCATCAGATATGAATGAACAAGTAGCACCCGAATCAAATAATATATATGCATTTATGCTATTGACCGGAATAATACCTGACACCACGTCTTTTGATTGCACAGCATCCTGCACCATCATGTTGAATGTCCGTGCAGTGGGTCGAACAGCTTGCAATGGTGCAGCAATAGTAACGGTACTGCCGCTTCCATTCCCTCCACTCCCTGTTGACCCTGCCGTCAGCTTCTTTGGGCAGTTGCGAGCCATGTGATCTTTGGATCCACATGTAAAGCAAGCTCCCTTATTCGGTTTTGGGCAATTTGGCGCGATGTGGCCTTCCTGACCACAGTTGAAGCACACCCGCTTCCCCTTCATGCACACGCCAGTGTGATTCTTACCGCATGTAGCACATGCTTCGAACTTCCTCTTCTGCTGACTTCCTTGCTGAATCCCAGCAGAGATATTATCAAACCACTTCCTCTTCTGGTTCACAGCGCTGCCTGTGAAACCCCCAGTCTTGGTTTCTACCTCATTCTTCTTCTTCTTATCTTGGTTGAACTTCGTTACCGCTTCGCTTCCTCCTTCAGCAAGTATGGCTTTCTCCAGCACTGCTGCAAATGTGTTCAGCTGGAACATGGAAACCTTGCTGTAGAGCCAGGGCTTTAGTCCCCGCTCAAACCTTCTTGCTTTCCTAGCGTCAGTGCTGACCTGGTATGTAGCGAACCTGGCCAACTCGTTAAACTTAGAAGCATTCTCGGACACCGTCATCCCTCCTTGCTTAAGTACTAGGAACTGGACCTCCATCTGGTCCTGCGAACTCACTGGAAAGTACATCTCGTATAACATTTCCTTGAAACGTTCCCACGTGATGACCCCCTCTCCCTCTCGAGTCTTGTTAGCCTGCCACCAAAAACTTGCATCCGACTTCAACATGAAAGCCGCGAACGTTGTCTTTTGGTCTTCTCCTACTCTAGCCACGTCAAATACCTTCTCCATTTCCATAACCCATGTCTGAGCTTCGATAGGGTTAGTCGATCCTTTGAACTCAGGCGGTCCTACTGCCTTGAATTCCTCAAAAGTAGTACCCTGCATCTGCGGTTGATTCGCAAGAGCTCCGGTCAACAGGTTCACCAACTGCTGAACCGAATTGGGATTCGTCCCATCGTTATTGTTGTTGTTCGTCGAACCCTCGGGATTTTGACGCGTTACTCTTCTAGGAGGCATTTTCTGTTAAGAAAATATTATTATTAGACCCTTTATTCAATTATTAAGTATCCAAGTTCATACTTAAACGTTTAAATAATTCAATTCACATAGAACACCAAGCTCGTCCATAAACTTCTTTTATTCATCAGTCGTAGTTTTAAAAACATCAAACAGATAGCATTTCTGCCATTTACATCATCCTTCCTGAACTGGAAAAGTTGCAGGATTACATTATTAACTCATCCCATTCTTATCTCAAATTATGGGATTTTCGTTACTTATTACAAAACATGCAATACATAACAAACTCTACCACTACTGTTACTACTACCACTACTACCACTGCCTTGGCATATTAATGCGTCTCACAGCCTCTCTGCGTTCCTCTTCCATTACCCAAAATGCCGTTCTTCGGTCCACCACATACCACGGTAAACCTTGGAACTGAGCTGGGTAGTAGAAAATACGATCCTGAGCTCTCTCTATCGTCGTATGAAAAGCATATTCCGTTTCCCTCAGCTTGGCCCTCTTGGCTTCAGCTTCACCTTCAGCTCGATCGGCTCGTTGATTCGCCCTCAAGCTTGACTCTTCAGCTCTGGCACGCTTCCTCGACTCCTCCTGGATGTCTTGCTTCAGCTTTTCCAGTTCAAATCGAGCAGCATCTCTCTCGACCTCCATATGTATTAGGTTCCACTGTGCATCTCCTAGTTCAATATCCATCTCTTCGATAGTCTCGTCCCGCTGCTGAATAGTCTCCTCGAGATCTCCTACTCGTCCCTAAAGTTCCACATTGCTATCGTAGACTGCCTCGTACATCTCAGCACTAGTAGAGTGAGGTGGGAATTCCTCCTCGGGATCCTCTTCCTCCTCTTCAGACTCGTCCTCGTCCTCATCCTCTGGAATAGGTGTCAGCTCACGCTCCCGACCAGCTACGGTGATCATTGGAGATGGCTCTCTCCTAACCAGCTGCTCCCAGACAATTTGTATGTCACGGGGCTCTTCCAATCTAGGCACCTGAGGTACATCCACTCTAGCCTGACTAGGTTCTCCAATGTTCGACATCCTGACAAAAGAATTTTAAAGTTCATTATTACGTGATAACAAATCGTCACTCTTCGAATACTAAAATGTAAACACATAGACACATAAGGTAGTTTATTATCTTTTACCTATCACATCTATCTTTTCGATCTTACCATAAGGCTACTACCTAAGGTTTTTCCCCACCTAAGGTTTCATAACCTACAACTTTGATACCAACCTGTGACACCCCCAAATCCGGGTACTTCGTTTCCACATGATTTGGTGTTCACTTTCTAATATAACATATATCTACCCAATGAATAATGCAAAATAAACTACAACTTAAATTAAAATAACTAAATCTCCCTTAAAACAAGGGTTACAACCTTCTCAAAATCAATCCCAGGGTTACTCTAACCTTGACATGAATATAATAAAGTGCAGAAATAAAACATAACATTCAATTATTACAATCATTCTCAATTAAATTAAAACATCAAGTCTTCACTTGTTTTGCATTCCCTTGCCCTTACTTGTAGACGGAGCATCAGCGTTATCAACCTTAATTGAAATTGTTATTTAATGCAAGATTGAGCAAACCACAGCTCACTGGAGTTTAACAATAATATAGACATGAAAGAATATCTTTAAGAAAATCTGAACATCTTAGCTTGCTTCAATAATAAATAATTGAATAATAATTCTCTATCAATATTAAAATTTGGATATAGAATTTATCTGAGGGTCATAAGACCTTTGAACTCTTGTCCTAGGTTATAAATATTTCTATTTAAACCTTTAACAGTCAATAAGACTATGGACCTTAACTCGTACTTAGGGGGATCAGCCCTTCGTACCATGTATTGTGCACAACCATCTTAACGCTATGCGTAGTAACCTCCCCTAGTAAATAGGGTTGTTCAACTCAGTAATTTGAATTCAAGTCCGCACCAAAGAAAGTTTGGTTTGGATAAGCTTACAAGGGTAATTTAGAATTCACGTTCATCAACTAAGGATTAGTTGAATCGACTTCCAATAATTCAAAATAAAAGAATTATGAATTAACATATGCTTTATAAGTAAACCTAAAGCATTTAAAATAATAATTGAATCTTACTTGAACAATAAGTTAAGACCATTTCAATTAAATAAACAATTGTCCAATACTGAAATGGAAAGGACATTCTCAACAATGAATATATGAATTCAAGAGATCATATAAAATCAATACAAGATTAGGGTTTAGAAAACTTGCGTAAAATTAACGAGTTTAGGATTTAGAAGACTTGCCTCAAGCGCAAGCTACTTAACACAATTCACGTACTTTAATACTTCCTACACATATATATTCAATCACAATAACCTAAATTAGTTAACACGTAACTAATTCACATAAGTGGTTAACCCTCATGGTTAACTCACATTCTGATTAAATAGTAATAATAATCAACCATCACATAGTTAATTACATCACCTACATATTCACATAATTAAATTAGTTATGTATTTAACTCAATTATAATTAAACAATTATAATTCAAACACTTAATCAAATTATAATTACTTAAATTATCATTACCTTTTAAATTATAAACAATTTATAATTTAAAATCAATTAAACCACATTCATGCATTTATAATTACACAATTTATAATTAATCATGTATTTATCAATTATAATCAATAATTAATTAAACTATAACATGCATTATAATTACACAATTTATAATTAATTATGTAATTATCAATTAAAAATTCACAATTAAACATGCATTTATTAAATTATAATTACATAAATTATAATTAAAATTAAAATAATTAAACTTCTATACCTTATAATTTCACAAAATTTATAATTTAAATTACACATTTACTATTAATTATAATTAATAAAATTATAATTAAGTAACTTATTAAACAATTATAGTTTTAAATACCATATTAGGTTTTCAAATTTTCTTTTATTTTCCAAACATGAAATTATCATAATCATATAACAACATGTTATATCATTCAAAATATATATCCCATTATCCATGAAATATTAAACTAAGGTCTTTAAAATAAACTGTACAAGCAAGCAAAACTCACTACACAAGCACTGTGCCCGGCGCAGCTGCGCAGCCAGCTGCCTTTAAACCGGCGCAGCTGCGCAGGAAAGGAATCTGGGAAGGACAAGCGGCGCAGCTGCGCTGCTCCTGGCCTTGCTGCCGGCGCAGCTGCGCAGCAACTCGGCCAGACGCAGACAGCCACGTTACTCTGCTTCACCGATTAACCCATACAAGCCAACAATGCCAAAAATACAGTACTATAGACTCTGTAAAACATATATACGCTATTACACATATATAAAGCATGCTTCCAAAATACAAAATCATTTAAACAATGATAATCATAAGTTTTGAAAATCTATTTTGGCCATTTTTATGAAAACTCATATTTTCATAAAATAATTCTCTGTAATAAAATTTTCTTACCAATTCCACTTATAAAACATGCATTATGTTTGAAATTGAAGATATTATCACAACAATTCTAAATAGGCATATTAACACACAATCAAATCATAACTTTTACTCTAAAATTGGCCAATAACATACAAAATCATAAGAACATCAATTTCTCCATTAAAACATGTTCTGACAAAATTTTGATTTCTGAAAATCCTTGATCATGACATACAATTCATATAATAACCATTATAAACACAATTTATATATGTACATCATATTTATATAACTTTCATGCTAAATCATAAACACAGAGAACTCATATTCATGAATATTATAAAGAAAACACATAGAAATATAATTTAATTGAAATAATACCCTTTTTGCTTAGATGATTGAAGAAGAAGATGATAGTGATTCCCTTCAAGCTTCTCAAGCTATACCTTTTCTTTCTCTTCCTCTTCTCTCTATCTTCTTCTCTGTTATTTTCTCTGTTATTTTTTCTTAGCTTTAGACCAACTTTTAGAAAAACTAACGTACTGATAGTATATACATATAACACAAGTAATATATAATATATGTAACTCCCATATAATAAGTATATGCACTAACTACTAATTATAACGTAAGTTACAAAATTCAAAAGCCAACTTGGCTTGTTTGGCTACAAGAAAAATTAGAAACTAGTTTTTATTAACTCCAAACATGGTTTAGGTAATTTAGGTTTAGCTAGTGTAAGGGCCCTGTTTGGCAACAGTCTTTTAAAACAAAAGCAAGGGCCTTGTTTGGTAAAAATCATTTTAAAAAAAAATCCTTTTCTTTTTATTTTAATAAATCATTTGACGCATACTTTAATGTCACATTTTAATTAATTAAATATTAATCATCTAATTTAATCAATTAAAATCTAACATCAATAAATCACATAAAATTGCCACATAATTATAATTACTCGCTAATTATAATTCATGTAACACTTCATCACATAATTCATCTAATTTAATTATCTCAATTAAATTAGAATTATAATATAAAATTAATATACATTAATTAAATAAGCATTACACATTCAATTAATTAATATATACACTTAATTAAATCACTCCATAAATCACATAATTTATTTATTTAACTCAATAAATAAATCACATAAAATATTTATTTAATTTAATAAATATTTAAAATTAAATATAAAATCACAATCGTTACACATAACACTTAAATCTGCTTACTCGTATCATATATATTAGATACCTAGGCACACTCCTACATATGAGGGGTGTTCTGTTCCGTCTAAGAATCCTTACCATCAATTGGTTTGGATAGTTTAAAAGAAAACTTCATACACTAGTTTTACCGAGCAAAGGTTCAGACTCTTACTGACATGGTTCAAGAAATTTAGAACCTTGAATAATGTACAAGTCCAAGACTGTACGAGCTCAAATGCACTAGGTGCGGACATCAATAATATCAATGTGGAATAATTGATAAGTAATTAAACTACTAAATAACATGCTTGGAAATAAAGTTCAAACAATTAAGTAAACAACTTTCGATTCAACAATAACCTACTCAATACAATATGAGAAGGATAGAGAACTTGCACAAAGTGAAGTTTAGAATTTGCACAATATAGGAATTTGTGTAAGTTCGAGGAACTTGCACAATACTCAATATGTGAAGTTCGGGGAACTTGCACAATAATAGATTCATTGCATAAAATAAATGCATGGGCTTAGACACTTACAACATCAAAGAGTGAAATTCGGGGAATTTCACCATAATAGGTCCCTTGCATAAAGTAAATTCATAGGGTAGGACATTTGCTTACAACGTTCTTTGAATAAAGTAAACATAAAGATAAGATACTTGCACAATATACGAGTTTGTATAAGTTTAGAGAACTTGCATAATAAAGAAATGAAGTTCGGGAATTTGCAAAATAACCAAAGTGTGAAGTTCGGGGAACTTTCACAATGTGAAGTTTGGGGAACTTTCACAATAACCAAAGTGTGAAGTTCGGGGAACTTTCACAATAACCAAAATATGAAGTTCGGGGAACTTTCACAATAACCAAAGTGTGAAGTTTGGGGAACTTTCACAGTACAATAATAACCTGCTCAAAATACAATATGAGAAGGATAGGAACTTGCACAATAAAGTTGAAGTTTAGAATCTCGCTTACTCGGTTCATTAAATAAGGTAGTACAAGAATTTAGAATACTTGCACAATAGGGTCCGGATACTTGTATAATAAATAAGTATAAGTCAAGAAAAACTTGCTCAAATAAAAGAGTAGTTCAGGAAAACTTGCAATATAATAATAACCTGCTCAATATAAAATTGAGTAAAGTTAGGGAACTTGCACAAATAATAAGTGTAAGTCAGGGAACTTGCTTACAAGATTTATCAAATAAAATAGTGCAAGGGTCTAGAATACTTGCCTATTTGCTCAGCTACAAATAAATTCTAGCTTTAATTAAAATTGCGTTGGAACGTCCTAGCATTAGCAAGTCGGCCTTTCAATTAGCATGTATAAACTAATATAAGTCTTGTGACACCCCCAAATCCGGGTACTTCGTTTTCACATGATTTGGTGTTCACTTTCTAATATAACATACATCTACCCAATGAATATTGTAAAATAAACTACAACTTAAATTAGAATAGATAAATCTCCCTTAAAACAAGGGTTACAACCTTTTCAAGATAATTTCGGTTTACTCTAACCCTGACAAGAATATAATAAAGTGCGGAAACAAAAACATAACATTCAAGTCTTATTACAATCATTCTCAATATAATAAAAAAAAACAAGTCTTCACTTGCTTTGCTTTCCCTTGCCCTTACTCGTAGACGGAGCATCAACGTTATCAACCTTAACTGAAATTGTTATTTAATGCAAGAGTGAGCAAACCACAGCTCACTGGAGTTTAACAATAACATAGACATGAAAGGATATATTTAAAAGAATCTGAACAACTTAGCTTGCTTCAATAATAAAGAATTGAATAATAATTCTCTATCAATATTAAAATTCGAATATAGAATTTATCTGAGGGTCATAAGACCTTTGAACTCTTATCCTAGGTTATAAATATTTCTATTTAAACCTTTAACAGTCAATAAGACTATGGACCTTAACTCGTACTTAGGGGGATCAGCCTTTTGTGTCATGTATTGTGCACAAACATCTTAACGCTATGCGTAGTAGCCTCCCCTAGTAAATAGGGTTGTTCAACTCAGTAATTTGAATTCGAGTCCGCACCAAAGAAAGTTTGGTTTGGATAAGCTTACAAGGGTAATTTAGAATTCACGTTCATCAACTAAGGATTAGTTGAATCGACTTTCAATAATTCATAAATAAAAGAATTATGAATTAACATATGCTTTAGAAGTAAATTTAAAGCAATTAAAATAATAACTGGATCTTACTTGAACAATAAGCTAAGATCATTTCAATTAAATAAACAATTGTCCAATACAGAAATGAAAAGGACATTCTTAACAAGAATATATGAACTCAATAAATTATACAAGGTTAGGGTTTAGAAAACTTGCATAAAATTAACGAGTTTAGGGTTTAGAAGACTTGCATAAAATTAACGAGTTTAGGATTTAGAAGACTTGCCTCAAGCGCAAGCTACTTAACACAATTCACGTACTTTAATACTTTCTACACATATATATTCAATCACAATAACCTAAATTAGTTAATACGTAACTAATTCACATAAGTGGTTAACCCTCATGGTTAACTCACTCTAATAATAATAATCAACTATCACATAGTTAATTAAATCAATTATGTATTTAACTAAATTATAATTAAACAATTATAATTCAAACACTTAATCAAATTATAATTATTTAATTATAATTACCATTTAAATTATAAATAATTATAATCAATTAAACCACATCATGCATTTAATTACACAAATTATAATTAATCATGAAATTATCAATTTATAATCCATAATTAAACATGCATAAATTATAATTTAATTTAACATCTAATTGATTAAAATAAATCAACTTCTATACACTATAATTTCACAAAAATTATAATTTAAATTAAACATTTACTCTTAATTATAATTAATAAAATTATAATTAAGTAACTTATTGTACAATTAAACAATTATAGTTTATAATTTAAATACCATACTAGTTTTTCAAAACGTCCTTTTTCTCAAATTATAACACATGTTATAGCAGCTAGATACATGCTCCTTGTCATAGAATAATTAAACTAAGCTTAGAATTAACACTGCACAAAAACTAAAGTCACTGCCACTGCCCGGGACACGGCGCAGCTGCGCCACCTTTAGCCTTGACACCGGCGCAGCTGCGCAGGGGCCAAACCTGCGAAAACCCAGCGGCACAGCTGCGCCGCTTCTACCCTTATTGCCTGCGCAGCTGCGCCGGCAGCGGACAGAAACAGAGCAGATTCGCGAATAGTGCAGAGAAAAGCCAATTTGGCTTAATTCTCTACAATGAATTCTCAATTCAGCCAACAATTTTCATATAAAAACTTTACAGAAATAAAGTACAAAGCTTCTAACATGTTTTGAACACACTAATACATCAATTAGCAAAATTACAAAGCTTAATTTTTACAAATATTTAAAAAAAAATACCAATGTCAGTGTTCTAGATGAAATTGAACACTGTGAATTTGTTTTAAAACCAATTCTCACAATTTCAATCCCAATCAACTAATTTCTAAACATAATAACATATTCCACAATTAATTTATACAAAATCAACAATCAACATATATTTTGATTTCTATGAGAAACTTTATTTTCCTAGACACTTCACTATGACTTTTGAAAAACATAAATTCTCCATTATATCATATATATATATATATATATATATATATATATATATATTCATGAATTAAACAACTAATTAAGCATATCATCACATATAGACATGATATGAACACAATTATATATATATATATATATATATATATATATATATCCATCATGCTATACAACTTCCAAAACATGTTTTACAGAGAATGAAAATATAAGGATCATAACTTTAAAACTGATTTTTACAACAATTGTATTTTGAAAATCTTTCCATGGCACACAATTACATATGAAAACCTATGAACATCATATATACATAGTCACAATTATACAACTTCATGAAAACTCAACTTTTGACAGAGAATAAAATACATGAAACATATGAATTGAGTTCTATAATAATTAGAGATTATAGATAATACCTTTTGTTAATAGATTGAAAGAGAAAGCGATGTGATTTTAATTCTAATAATTCTTCTTCCTCTTTTCTCTTCTCTGCTCTTCCTTTTCTCTGCTCTATTTTCTTCTTAGTTCTTAGTTTAGACTTAGAAAAAACTAACGTAGTTTAGATATATTATAACTGATATAATATACGTATACTAATGTTATATATGTAACTGTTAATTACTTAATATATATAATAAATACATTTATTATGTAAGTTACAAAATTCAAAAGCCAACTTGGCTTGTTTGGCTATAAGAAAATTAGAAACTAGTTTTACTTACTTAGGCATGGTTTAGGTAAATTAGGTTTAAGCTAGTGCAAGGGCCCTGTTTGGCAATAATTTTTAAAACAAAATCAAGGGCCTTGTTTGGTAAAAATTATTTAAAATTCTTTTCCTTTTTATTTTAACAAATCATTTAACACATACTTTAATGTTATATTTTAATCAATTAAATATTAATCAACTAATTTAATCAATTAAAATCTAACATCAATTAATCACATAAAATTTGTCACATAATTATAATTACTTGCTAATTATAATTCATGTAACACTTCATCACATCTAATTTAATTCTCTCAATTAAATTAGAACTAAAAATAAAATTAATATACATTAATTAAATTAAATATTGCACATTCATTTAATTAATATATACCCCTAATTAAATAACTCCATAAACAACATAATTTATTTATTTAACTCAATAAATAAATCACATAAAATATTTATTTAATTCAATAAATATTTAAAATTAAATATAAAATCTCAATCGTTACAAGTCTATACTTAACAAACATCTGCTTATCATATAATTCTAGCACATAGTTCACGTAAGTCAATCTAATCCAGCCTTTAGATTTAATAACTTTAGATTACTAGTTCATAAGCATCAACATAGACTTGAAACACATAGCATTTCAAGTTACTGATATAAATCAACACACATGCTTATAGATTATAATCTCTCATTCGAAACTAATATCCTAATCCAATTTCATAGTCATATGTATTCATGCCGGTAAACATTAAGTTAAACAAGTTCATACTTCAAAGGTTCGCTACTCTGGTCATACTATTTCATAATAAGGCTAAACAATACCTAATATGTATGCTTGAGTATACTACACAAATATACTTCAAATCACATAGTTCATATTTGAAGTTCATTTTCTATGATTAAGCATGCATATCTGAGATTTGTGCATAAATAAACGAGGTTCATGTCAATACGTATATAGACATATTGACATCATAATAAACATGCTTGCATGATCATAATATAATTCACATGGTAATCATTTCTAGTTAGCTTCCACATTCTCAGTTTCCATTTGCAAAGTACACTAAGTCAAAAAGACAACACGGTACATTTAAAGCATCTCATAATCGTTACTCACATGTATTAGCATGCATATAATAAGTTACATACATGTATTTAAGTGGTCACAATCTAAAGACACGAGTCGTAGTTATGTTTACTTTGAAAGTCTTTAAGTTTCGCTTGAAAAACCTCTTGAAGCTTTCAATCAAGTATGCTAACGTGTTTAACATTTTAAACATGCATTTCAAGTTAATATAAACCATGCTATTATGCTCCCAAAAATCAGAATAGTAACATGGCATAGCATGTCAAGGTTTGTGTTTCATTTTTGTTAGGAACGTGCATTAGTACGGTTCATATGATCACATTTCATTATGGAACCTATATACGCTAGTTAGCATGCTTCTCATACATTTTTAAATCATACAAACATGTCTCAAAAGTCAGAATATAGTCATGGTATTTATATGTCAAAGTCCCCTTTTTAAAGCTTCTAAGTTCACTCTAATAAGTCCAAGTTCATTTGTAAACTATAAAGCTTCCTCCCATAATGCATACTAACATGGTTAAAATCATGCATGTTGTATCAAGAACATATATATATATATATATATATGAGTTAAACTAACTTTCATGTATGTCCAACTTAGTACCGTCAAGCTAGCATGAGCAGGAAGAAAAATAGAAAAAATTTATGCAGACAGGCACTAGCGCAGCTGCGCCGCTGGCCAGTGCAGCACTGGTGTAGCTGTGCAGGCTGGCGGCCAGGCCTGAGGCAGTGCAATTTTTTGGCAGACTGTAAACCCAACTCAGAATTTCTACAAAAATCAGCCCAGCCACAATGTAATACAGTTCTAACATGGTAGTAAACTATCATAACAACTAATAAGCATGCTCCAATCAAGTTATCAATCAAACCATGCTAAATTCAAGGATCAAAGATTAGAAATATTACAGAGAAGGAAAGAACATGAAATGGGAAATATAGATTATACCTCTGTTAATGGACTGAACTTGCTGCTATACTAATTCACCCTCACTGATATCTCTAATGCATATATGTTCTTAATTTAACTAAGGCAAAATCTCAGCAATGAATTTGTGAAGAGGATGAGTTCATTATATAGACAATTTCTTACCCGATTCATGCTATTGCTCACCAAATCAAACCAACGAATTACATGATTGTATATTGGTTGATAAAGGGTAGTTGAGAAACACTGTGTTGCCCACTCCCCATCATGATTAGCTAAGCTTTGTGAAGAAATTGAGGAAGATATAGAGTAGCATAGCATGTGGGTTCACGTGTATGAGAAATAAGAGAGCAATTGGGCACATAATATGGGACAACCAATTCTCAGCAACTGGAAGCAACTTGGATGCAATATACTACATTATTATTCTATATATACCATGCTTACTTAGGGTATATCATGTATACACATTTTATTTCATGTAAATACTTAGGCTATAATTAAATTAAAGTCACAATTTCAATGAGCAATTAATAATATGATGCATCAAGTAGGGTATATACATATAATCCATGTACATTATCTATTAACACCAAATATAAAGTAATTGGGTATTATTATAATAATAATTGTTATTATAATAATTATAATAACTTATTGAAATCACTTATCAATTAATAATGTTATTGATATAATATAAAGTAATAGGGTATACATATTAATGTCTATCCATGTATTGTCACATGCTCTTATGTACACATTCAATTCATCAACCTCACATAATACAATTAAGGTTACTATATAGTCTATATATAATATATGGTTAACTACCATATAAATAACACATGTTTGTATAAAACAATTAATCAATTAAATATAATATTATTATATTTATTTATCTCTTACTCATTAATTATTATTTATTCATAATAATAATTAATCAATTAATTACTCCCAATTCATTAATTATTATTTATTCATAATAATTATAAATCAACAACAATAATAATTTCATACGTTATTAATTAATTACTCAAATATCAATTAATCAATCACGATTAAATCTCTACATTATATTCAAGAAATTTGAATATGTAATTACTAACACTTTTATCAATTCTCTGATATAAAAGTTTCAGGGTTAATCTACTAATTTAAATAACCATTAGTGATTCCCTTTAATAAAAATCCTAGCATTTATTTGCATAGGTTAAATCACATAAGCACATAACCACATAAGGTTTAAATAAGTTTGAAAAATTAACTCCTAAAAATTTTAAATCACATATAAAATTAATAAGAAGCTTAAAATTCCTGGTCATTACAAAAGCCCCATTTTTCCTAGGAACGATCTGGTTGTCAATATTGTGAATTATAATAGTATTGATGAATGGTTGATAAAAATATATTCATTGTGTTGGAAATATTAATGTTAGTGGAAATCGACATTTATTTCGATAATAGTTGATTTTCGTATGTTAAATTGACCAAACGGGGAATTAATCGGATAAATGAGCAATTAATGGGTGGTTCACATGTGGGACCCACTTATTGGTGGATAATAAATAGTTGGTGGGTGGTTGCAGGGGTGGAGGTGCAAGATTTATAAACTTAAGGGACTAAATTAAAAATGGAGTTAAAGATGAAGGTACTAAAGTATAATTAACCAATTTTTTTCTATCCTATAAATAGCAAGCTAATTTCATTCATTTCTCACAATTTTTTTTGAAGAGAAAAGTTGTAGAGAAAGAAAATATAGAGAGAGAATAAGAGAGAAAGAAGAAGAGTATTCGGTTACTATTTCAGTATTCAATCTTCTACTGAGGTAAGGGATGTTATTATGTTTCGTAAAGGAGGTTATTTTTTGTAAATGATTTTATTTTCGTAAATGATATTATCTTGCATAAAGGATATTTTGATAAAGGATATTTTGGTAAAGGATGTGATTTTATACTCGTAAGGGGTATTTTTGCTTTCGTATTCGTAAGGGATATTATTTATCTCATAAGGGGTATTATTTCTTTCGTATTGGTAAAGAATGTTATTTTCTTTCAATACTCGTAAGGGTTGTTATTGTATTCCTTATTAAGCTATGAAAATAACATGTCTACGCGGATTACCTCATGCATGGTGATTAACCCTTCGTATTCATTCTCTATTAATCTGTGGGAATAATCTGTCTACGCGAACTACCACATGTATGGTGATTAACCATTCGTATTTATTTCTTTATTAAGCTGTGGGAGTAACCTGTCTACGCGGACTACAGCATACCTGGTGAATAACCCTTCGTATTCATTTTTTATTAAAGTTGTGGAAATGATCTGTCTATGCGGATTACCGCATGACGGGTGAAAATCCATTTACAGCTTCGTATATTCTTTCATACTCGTATGAAATATTATTTCAATGGAATATTGGTCTGAACTTCTTATAAAAATTATAATCTTTTCATAACGGGGTACTATTCACGAGTTACTATTGACGGGGTACTATTCACGAGTTACTATTCACGGATTACTTTTTATGGAGTATTATTCATTGGTTACTATTCACGAGTTACTATTCACAAGTTACTATTCACGTGTTACTATTCACGAAAAAAAAATATTTTTTCTTCTGTCCAAATTATCTTTGATTGGATCCATGTTTTTATCTTTATGTCGATAATTTGGATATTCTTGAACTCTGGACAAATTGAATTATCAATCTCTAATACTTATCCTTGATTATATTTAATAATTATGGTGATGGAAGTTCTCTTTGACTTGAGTGTAAAGATGGGTAGATTATTGGTATGACCATGACTATGGGTTCTCTTTGGCCAGTAGTGCAAAGATGAATTGTTGACTGGTATGATCATGACCATGGATCTTACAATTGAATATCTTTAGCTTGAGTGCAAAGGTGAATTGATTAACATGGTTATAAATATTGCATCTACAAATTCTGAAATGATTAGATATTTCTTTGAGATTTGCGTTTCATCTAATATCATTTCACTTGAATTTGTATTTACCTAAATCTTCTTATTAAATTTTAATCGTTATCTTTGAAATATGAAACTTGAGTATCTTTGGCCCGTAGTGCAAAGATGAACTGTTGATTGATGAATATCTTTGGCCAGTGGTGCAAAGATGAACTGTTGATTGATGAATATCTTTGGCCCGTAGTGCAAAGATGAACTGTCGATTGATGAATATCTTTGGCCCGTAGTGCAAAAATGAATTGTTGATTGATGAATATCTTGGCCCATAGTGTAAAGATGGACAGATGTTTGACATGATCATGACCATTAATGTTACTGTTGAATATCTTTGGCCTGAGTGAAAAGATAAATTTATTAGCATGATTATGAAAAGGAACTCTGATTTGGTATAACCATGATCTTTGGTGTTTCAGGTAAAGACAGGTGATGAAAATTATCTTCGTCCTCGGTGCGAAGAGAAATTTATCAACACAATTATGATCATGAACTATTTACATAATTGTGGAGAGGAATTGTTGATTGATGTTACAGGGACAAAATATTATTGGTGGACTTTTAGCAAGGAGAAGATAATAGGCATTATGGTATATTTGACTCTTCTAATGGATTGCTTGCTCCGCTGTAGTTGTTGATCTAAAACTTGTTGTTTATTGTATTCTATCACATTTTTCACTGTTGAGGGCTAAGGTTTTAAAGATCTGATTCATTACTGATAAAGGCTATTGATAATTTAATTATCTTTAGTAATAATATTCTTTACTGGGCTATTTGTGCTCACCCTTTTGCTTCACAAATCCTTTTAGGTAATAAAAGTGTAGCTGGGTCGAGCGGGGATAACAATGGACTAGAGTGATGGTCGGTGACTGTTGAAGTTTCTCAATACATTATAAAACAGCAGGATAATATATAATTGTATTGAAAACTTTAAATGTGTGTGTCGTATTTGATATGCCATTTAACAGTTGATTTTGGTGACCCGACTTAGGTGAGGTGAACCCGACTTTGGAAGAGTGTGTTGCCACTATCATACAAGATGTCTAACCACATACAACTTCATGTTATTATAAGACATGGTTGTGCACATCCACTTGCTGATTATATCTATGAGCACTACCTATATAACCTTGGAGTATGGTTGGAATATAATTCTCAATTTTAGAAAATTGAGATAATTATATGGCAAGAGAATACCCACCATTGGAATGAGCAGGATAGTAATCTTCTCATTCTTCTTTGGGGTCTATTGGGTCAACCAAGGTTAATTCTCAACTCCTACAATATCTATTATAACTTAGATGCATGGCCTCCCATGTACGAAAGTTTTCTTGAGCATTTTCCAATGATTTTAATTCCTAAAACAGTTATTGACTGTACCTTTATGTAACGTATCATTGATAAAGAGTATGAGTATTGTTATTTGTATTGAAACTCACAGTTTATGTGTGGTCGTATTGTGTACGACAATTGGATATAAAAGATTTATATTTAGATTCTGTACCATGTATTTCTTGGCGACTCAGAATAGGTGGGTTGTGTATTGAACCTATTTTGGGGGCGTCACAGTAGTCATCGGAACAATAACAACCAGCAGGGAGGAAAGTATCATGACAGAAGCGGTAACCACTCCGGTGGTAATCGTGGCCATGATAAAAGAAGAAGTGAGTCGGGGGGAGATTTCAAGAAGAGAAGGTACAACAATGAGAACGTGAAAACATCAACAGCAGCACCAACATCAACTGTTTCTAGGGGAGGAGAATGACCGCCAGTCGTATGCTATAAATGCGGGCAAGAGGGATACATCAGTCCCAACTACACACAACAATCTAAGGTATGCTATAACTGTGGAAAGGAAGGACATATAGCTCGAGTGTGTCTTGTAGCAAAACCAAGTCCAGCGGGGGTGGTGATTCCTAAGACTGTTCCAGAAAAGCCAAAGTCGGTGGTTCTTGGAAGAGCGTTTGTCGTGACTGCCCAAAACGCGAGGAACCTGAACGAGGTGATCACGGGTAAGCTAATCATAAACTCTTGTGAAGTCTATACCTTATTAGATGCCGGTGCTACCCATTCTTTTATTTCACCTGCTTGTGCTCAACGTTTGAACTTGACTCATGAGAAATTAGACTTTGATATATTTGTTAAAACTCCGTTAGGAGAAACCTTTGTTACATTCACAGTTTACAAATCTTATTTGATTCAAATTGGCACCCTCACCCTACCTGTGATTTTTATATCTTTGAAAATACTTGCATTTGATGTATTTTTTTTTGAATCGACTGGTTAACCACTTATCATACCAAAATTGATTATTTCATAAGGTTGTTAGCTTTCATTCAAACAACCAGAACACTAAAATTAATCAATTTCATTTTAAGTCATAAAGCTATTCGTTTATTGAAAAACGGATGTCAAGCTTTCTTAGCCCATGTCACTGATTTAAATCAAAATACATTAGATTTGAATGATTTTTTTGTTGTTAATGAGTTTCCTGATATATTTCCCGAAGAACTTTCCAGTATACCCTTAGAACGTGAAATTGAATTCTTTATTGACCTTAAACCCGATACAAAACCCATTTTCAAAAACCCATATCGAATGACTCCTATTGAACTTCAGGAGTTAAAGGTCCAACTACAGGAGTTGTTACACATTGGTTTCATTCGTCCTAGTACATCTCCTTGGGGTGCTTTTATTTTTTTCGTAAAGAAGAAAGACGGTAGTATACGACGTTGTATTGACTATCGGGAGTTGAACCATGTCACCATTAAGAATTGGTATCCGTTACCTCGTATTGATGACCTGTTCGACCAATTGCGAGGTGTTATGGTTGAAGCACCATGAGGGTCACAGTTGGTATCAAATATTTGGATCATTTCGTGGTTGTCATTATTGATAACATCCTAATATACTCCAAAAGTCTCAAATATTTCTTTACTTAGAATGAACTCAATATGCAAAAACGACGTTGGTTGGAGCTGTTGAAAGATTACGATCATACCATCCAATACCATCCTGGAAAAAGCGAACATGGTAGTTGACGCGTTGAGTAGAAGATCGTATGCGGGTACAAGTGCGATATTGTCAACACGAAGCCCATTTTGTATGACGTACAAAGGATGAAGATAGTTAAAAACTCCAGAGCCCCATGTAATGATGTCAAATATACGCGTAAAACCAGCTTTAATGGATAGAGTTAAAACTACTCAATCTACAGATCCGGAGCTGACGAATATGAAGAAGAAGAAGGTGCAAGAAGATACTATTCCCGAAGAAAGAATCGATGAAGAGGGAATACTTCGAGTCAAATCCAGACTTTGTGTTCCTAACGACTCTGAATTGAAGTATAGAATCATGATGGAAACACACAACACACCATTCGCAATCCATCCTGGAACTACCAAAATGTATCGTGATTGTCAACATACAATTTGGTGGAGTGATATGAAGAAAGAGATCGCGGAGTTTATCTCGAGGTGTTTAACGTGTCAACGTGTTAAGGCGAAGCATCACCAAAGGGTCAGTTTGCAGAAAGCTA
Source organism: Panax stipuleanatus (assembly GCA_020205555.1). Lineage (NCBI taxonomy): Eukaryota > Viridiplantae > Streptophyta > Magnoliopsida > Apiales > Araliaceae > Panax > Panax stipuleanatus. The sequence goes on along the minus strand of CM035121.1, from coordinate 73,278,924 downwards.
TGGGCACCGATTTACTATTCATTGGTCCATTTGAAATCCTTGACCGAGTAGGAAATGTGGCCTATAGACTCGCCTTACCTCCAAGCATGTCTCGTGTTCATAATATTTTTCACATATCCGTGCTTCGTAAATATGTGAAAGACTCAAACCACATTATTGAGTTAGAACCAGATGAGATAGCCTGAGATTTAACATACAATGAGGTACCTGTCAAGATCTTAGATAGAAAGGAACATGTCCTACGCTCAAAGGTTATACCTCAAGTTAAAATTTTGTGGAGAAACCATGATATCGAGGAAATAACCTAGGAGTTAGAATCAGAAATGAAAGTTAGGTATCCTCACCTTTTCGACATACCAGGTATGTACGTCAATTTCGAGGACGAAATTTCATAAGGAGGGGAGGTTGTAAGACCCCAAATTTTATGAATAAGATTTAATTTTCTTTATATATTATTTTAAAATAGTAAGGTGTTGATTTGATAAATGTGATAAGTTATGGGTGAGATGTGCAAAGTTTACAAAGTAAGCAAGTGGTTATAAAATATTCGTTGCGTCGGGGAATATTCGTTTAGCTGAGGAATATTCTTTTTGTCGGAGAATATTCGTACGATGGCGTAGTCATTAGTGGACCCCACAACGGAATGAATGTCGTATATAGAAAGCGACAGAAGTAACCTTTTTATAAAAATAACAGCAAAACTTTTACCGTGAAACTATTAAAATAGCTGGTGATAAAAATACAGTAATATGCGTTATTGCACAGTAGCACACGGAACTGCACAGTATTTCGAATTATTGATTCTTACGTAAGAAGACACTTACTTAATTATTGTTACAGTAATTACTGTTCAATATTTTATATTATTGATTCAATAATTGCTACCGTGGATATTTTATATTATTGATTCAATAATTATCACAGTAACCACTGCACAATATTTCACATTATCAAATCAATAATTCATATTATTTGAATAATATTATTAGATAGCATTATTGACAATGTCTAAAGAAAGTTCTGTCTAGGAAAGGGGTTAGGTAATTGCGCGCCAATAAGAAGAAATCCTTATCGGAAAGCCCCCTTTTTCTTGAAAACGACTTGGTTGTCAATATTGTAGTTCTGTAATATTATTTGTGAATAATTAATTTTTGATATATATGATAAGGAAATATTTATTCAATGTGGATTTAAACAAAGGAATTTTTAGCATGTGACATTTGTTGAAAGTTGGTATTTTATCTTTTTTGATAAAATAATTCATTCAAATATATTATTATAATATTACATTATAGTAGTATTATGTGATTATATAATAGTATGATTTTTATAATTTGAATGGTAACTTTATTATAGTAAATTCATGGTTTAAAAGTAAAATGAGGTGGAAGAGTCAAATTGAATTTGAATTTTTATGATGTAAGCAATGATGTCATCAGAACGATGAGATAAGCAATGATGTCATCGAAATGATGAGGTAAGCAATGATGTCATAGGATCGATGATGTAAGCGATGATGTCATAAATTATGGCGAAAAGACTATTTTACCCTTACTCTGCCAAGCCTTTAAATAGAAGCTCATTTCTTCATTATTTCTCACCAATTCACTAAAGCTATAGAGAGAGAAAGTATAGAGAGAATAAGAGAGAAAGAAGAAGAGTATTCTGCCATTACACTAGTGCAGTCTCCAAATTTTTATTAAGGTAAGGGATATTATTTCTTTCGTGTTCATGAAGAGAGTAATTCTCTTTCAATACTCGTAAAGGTTGTTATTCCATTTTTTATTATTCTGTTGGAATAACCTGTCTACGCGGACTACCACATGTATGATGAAATCCTGTTGTTATTTCATTCTTTATTATTCTGTGGGAATAACCTGTCTATGCGGACTACCACATGCCTGGTGAATAACCCTTCGTATTCAGTTATTATTAAATTGTGAAAATAATCTGTCTGAGCGGACTACCGCCTGACGAGTGAAAATCCAATTGCAGTTTCATATATTGTTTCATTTAAGATTCCTAACTCTAAACTTACTACGGTAAGTATTGCTTCTATAATTTTTGAAATGATCAGAAATTCCTTGAGTTTTGCGCTTCATCTAATATCATTTTCACTGGAATACTTGTCTGAACTTTCTTGTGAAATTTTTATCTTTTCATGTCGAGTTACTATTCACTAAAAAAAATAATAAATTTTTTTTTCTTTCCAAATTATATTTTGATTGGATCCAGATTTTGATCTTCATTCTTGAACTATGGATAAATTTTCTAATATTTGTCCTCTATCTCACTAGATTCATTATTCGTATTGGTTTTCATTATCCTCAGTCCTAAATGGTGATATAACTAAATATCTTTGGCCTATAGTGTAAAGATGAATGATTACTTGATGAATATCTTTGACCTGTAGTGCAAAGATGAATGATTACCTAATGAATATCTTTAGCCCATAGTGCAAAGATAGACAGGTGTTGAGATGAACATGACTAACTGATGATACAAATGAATATCTTTGGCCCGTAGTGCAAAGATGAATATTTGGTTCAAGATGTATATTGATTGATGTTACAGGGATAAAATATTGATGATGGACTTTTAAATCATAGAAGATAGTAGACTTCATTCTCTACTTAACTTTTTTAATGAATTGTTATTTCCGCTGCGAATATTGATCTAAAACTTGTTGTCCATAATATTTTTTTTTGATTTATTAAAGGCTAACAATAATTTATTTTTTATTATCTTAGTCATAATATTCTTTACTAGGCTAGTTGAGCTCACCCTTTTCTTCCATTGTTCTCTTCAGAAAATGGGAATATCGAGGGGAGTAGTCGAGGATCAGAATGATGGTCAGAGTTAGATCTGTGGAAGTCCTCACTATTCTATAAAATAGTGGGATAATATTGTAAGTAATAAGGAATGAATTTGAGTGTTTATATTTCGTATTATATACGATTTGTATTAAAATTCACAGTTTGTGTGGTCATAGTTTGCACGACCTTATGTTATAAAAGATTGTATTTGAATTCTGTACCATGTATTTAGCGACTCAGAATGGGTTGGTATTGAACCTATTTCGGGGGCGTCACAGTTGGTATCAGAGCTTAGGGATATGATCTCTGGCAGAGATCTGGGAATAGAACTAAGAGGTGAGAGAAGAGTAAATCCTTCGCTAGTGTGTCCTACCTAAGCTTATTTGGTATTTAATTGGTTAGTCGGAACATAGGGTTGATATGTGATATGACAATTTGTTTAATTAACCCTTGTTCTATGGCAGTATTTGAGAATGGCAGCTGGAAATGTTAGAGAACCAATGAAACAACAAGAAGGTCTCCTTAAATGAAGACTTGTGTGAGATGTACGAATCTTTTTGAATGTGATAGTAATGGGATTGCTCCTTTTGATGCTAATCAAACTAGAACGAAGTTATAGGACTCCTAATCACCTCTTTCTTTGATAATTTAAGAGAACCGATGAAACAATAAGAAGGTCTTCCTAAATGAAGACTTGTGTGAGATATACACATGGTTTTGAACGCGATAGTCATGAGTTTCTCATTTTGACGCTAATCAAACTAGAACGAAGTACTACAACTCTTAATCACCTCTTTCTTTGTAAATTTGAAATAACCAATGAAACAATATGAAGGTCTCCCTAAATGAAGACGTGTGTGAGATATACGCATCGTTTTGGCTGCGATAGTGATGGGATTGCTCCTTTTGATGCTAATTTTAACTAGAACGAAGTAATAAGACTCATAATCACCTATATTTTGACAATTTGAGAGAACTAAGATAACAATAAGAAGGTCTCCCTAAATGAAGACTTGTGTGAGATGTACAGATCGTTTTGAAGACACTAGTGATAGGATTGCTACTTTTGATGCTAATCAAACTAGAACGAAGTCATAGGACTCATAATCACCTCTTTCTTTGATAATTTGAGAGAATCAATGAAACAATAAGAAGGTCTCCCTAAATCAAGACTTGTGTGAGATGTACGCATCGTTTTTAACGCGATAGTCATGGGATTGCTCATTTTAATATTAATTAAATTAGAACGAAGTAATAGAACTCCTAATCACCTCTTTCTTTGACAATTTTAGAGAACCAATGAAACAATAAGAAGGTCTCTTTAAATGAAGACTTGTGTGAGATGTACGCATCGTTTTGAACATGATAGTAATTCAATTACTCCTTTTGATGCTAAATAAACTAGAACAAAGTAATAGGACTCCTAATCACCTCTTTCTTTGATAATTTTAGAGAACCAATGAAACAATAAGAAGGTCTCCTTAAATTAAGACTTGTGTGAGATGTACGCATCGTTTTGAACGTGATAGTAATGTGATTGCTCATTTTGATACTAATCAAATTAGAACGAAGTTATAGAACTCTTAATCTCCTCTTTCCTTGACAATTTTAGAAAACTCAAGAAACAAGAAGAAGGTCTCCCTAAATGAAGATTTGTGTAAGATGTACGCATGATTTTGAACGCGATAGTCATGGATTTCTCCTTTTGACGCTAATCAAACTATAACGAAGTAATATAACTCTTAATCACCTCTTTCTTTGTAAATTTGAAACAACCAATGAAACAATATGAAGGTCTCCCTAAATGAAGACTTGTGTGAGATCTACGAATCGTTTTGGATGCGATAGTGATGTGATTGCTCCTTTTGATGCTAATTTTAACTAGAACGAAGTAATAAGACTCATAATCACCTATATTTTGATAATTTGAGAGAACTAATAGAACAGTAAGAAGGTTTCCCTAAATAAATACTTGTGTGAGATGTATGGATCGTTTTGAAGGCACTAGTGATATGATTGCTCATTTTGATGCTAATCAAACTAGAACGAAGTCATATGACTCCTAATCACCTCTTTCTTTGATAATTTAAGATAACCAATGAAATAATAAGAACGTCTTCCTAAATCAAGACTTGTGTGAGATGTACGCATCATTTTTAACGCGATAGTCATGGAATTGCTCCTTGTGACGATAATCAAATTAGAACGAAGTAATAGGACTCCTAATCACCTCTTTCTTTAACAATTTTAGAGAACCAATGAAACAATAAGAAGTTCTCCTTAAATGAAGACTTGTGTGAGATGTATGTATCATTTTGAACATGATTGTAATGGGATTGCTCCTTTTGATGCTAATCAAACTAGAACGAAGTAATAGGACTCCTAATCACCTCTTTCTTTGACAATTTTAGAGAACCAATGAAACAATAAGAATGTCTGCTTAAATGAAGACTTGTGTGAGATGTATGCATCGTTTTGAACGTGATAGTAATGGGATTGCTCCTGTTGATGCTAATCAAACTAGAACGAAGTTATAGAACTCCTAAGCACCTCTTTCTTTGACAATTTTAGAGAACCGATTAAACAATAAGAAGGTTTCCCTAAATGAAGACTTGTGTGAGATGTACGCATGGTTTTGAACGCGATAGTAATGAGTTTCTCTTTTTGATGCTAATCAAACTAGAACGAAGTACTACAATTCTTAATCACCTCTTTCTTTGTAAATTTGAAACAACCAATGAAATAATATGAAGGTCTCCCTAAATAAAGACTTGTGTGAGATCTACGCATTGTTTTGGATGCGATAGTGATGGGATTTCTCCTTTTGATGCTAATTTCAACTAGAACAAAGTAATAGAACTCATAATTACCTATATTTTGGCAATTTGGGAGAACTAATGAAATAGTAAGAAGGTTTCCCTATGTAATAACCAAGAATTTCAAGTCACATTGTAAATAGATATATCAATTATGAATGATATTGAAAACTTTGTGACATATGGTGATTGAGCAAGTAATTCAATAACAAGTGTGTTATGAGAATTTACTAGGAAGTCCCTCTAATGAAGTAATTAATTAAGTGGACTAGCCTAATTATTTTTGATAATCAAAGAAGTTGATTAAGATGATGAACCCTAATTGAGTATTCATTTTACTTGTATGTGGCAAGTCTAATTGGATTGTGAAAGTGAAGTGGTATTCTTGATTTATGAGAATGTGAAATAGTCCAAGTAGTAAGTGATACTAGTGGGCTAGCCCAATTGAATGAATAATAAAGCCCAATAATTTTATTGGAGATAGACTTTAATGGCATTAGTTAAATTAATTAACTTAGCCCAACATGTGGAATTAATAAATAGTAGCCCATGTAGTGTATAAATAAACTTGAGTACTAGTGGCCCAAATTAATTAATTGTGAGCCCAAACATTAATTAAGGAGGCCCAAACCTTGGTCCATGAAAGAAAGGACTTTAAATCATTAAAGTAAGTATATAGCACAATAAAAATAAATCTATAATGGGAGAAATAGGGGTGTATGGTCGGCCACTAAGGAGTATAATGGAGAGGATTTGAAATTTTATTAAGCTTGCCCAAAATCTTGGTTATAATCTTTTTAAACCATCACCCATGACATGTGTCACCCTCCTAGCACGTCCAACACTTGTGTTTAGTGACTAATCAACCAAGTAATGATTAGGGGAGAGAGTTAGTGGAAGAATGCTTACACTTTCAATTATACCCACTCCATTAACTTATTTCATTTCATTATTCTTTCAAGTTCCTTAGCTAGAGAAAGAAAAAGAAAATATAGAAAGAGAAATAGAGAGGGAGGTTCGGCCACTTCAAAAAGGAGAAGAGGGTCTTGATCTTCGTGCATGCTAAGTATTTAAGCTATTTTGGGAAGATAAGGAAGATAGCAAGAAGAACTAGGTATTGATTCTCTTTATTTTTAAAGTTTTGATTTCTTATTTGTGGGGTTTTGATGAAACAAAGAGTCTTAAGTTTAATCTTTGAAAAACTCTTCATCTATAGGTGTATAAATGTTTTATATGATGATCAAAACATTTTTGAATTTGAAAATAAGATCAACAGAGAGATTTGTACCCAATGGGTAGAGAAAGGCACATGCATGCATGCTCTAAGTAATTTTATGTTAGATTCTTAGATGCATGTTGAATATGGTTAATATCATGATTAGAGTGTTAGATCTTGAGTTTAACAAATGAGACTTGTGGATTTATATGAGTTCATGTGGTGAGATTTGGAAAAAGGATGTTAGATGGATTTTTGAAGAAATTTTTATTTAACTAGTATATTATAACATGTGCATGTTGAAATCTATAAGTGATATTTGAGATTTTCTTTTTTTGTATGCTAGATGCATGAGTTAAGGGAAAACCTCCTTTGGAATCACTCAAATATGTGTTAAAATGAGCAAGTTATGAATTAAATCCCAAACTACCCAATTAATGAGAACGTGTTACTGATCAGTCACTTTTAAACTATTTTAGGTAACCAAAAAAACTCAAATTTAGTATTTGATATATGAAAAATGTAGTTCGGGAAAATATGAATCCAACGATATCAAATGGACCTAAATCCGAGATGTAGATCTCGAGATATGAGCATTTTTGTAAAGGACGCCAAATCTGGAAAGCGAACTAACTGTTATGAATGTCCTTGCTGATCAGTCCACTTTAACACTGATTTTCGGGACCTAAACAGAACCAAATTTGATGTTTAATAAATGGAAATTGGAGTTCAGGAAGATAAGAATCTAACGCCTCTGACGGAACCTAAATCCGAGTTGTAGACGTTCTACAAGCATTTCCGTGAAAGACCCCACATCAAAAATTTTGGGCGAAAATTAGAGTATCAATATGAAGCGAAATGAAAGTAAGTTATTATAATAAATAACTTTAAAGCCACTAATGGGCTAGGGAGTTAATTAAATATAAAGTGAAATGTAATTAACTATTTAATTATTATTTAAATAATGTGAAGTAATAATTAAAATGAGTTAGTATTAATGGAATAACTACTTATTATTTAATCAAGGTTAAATAATAAACTTGTGTTAATCAATTAATTAATTATTATTTAATTAATATTAATTAATGATTAAAGCGTAATTAATTAAGATTAAGTAATAATAAAGTAATTACTTACTTACTTTGACATGAAAGTTTATAGAATTAATTATTTATTATTAAGATAATAAATAAAGATGGATGTTAATTAATTATTCTTTTAATAATAATAAGGAATGATTAAAGAAAAATGAAGTGAATAAATTAATTATTAATTGTTCAAAGATGAGGGATTTACTAATTATTATTTAAAGATAAATAATAATTTAATTGTCCATTAATTAATTGACATTAAATAATGAGGAGTTATAATTAGTTATTAGTGAGTAATAACTAAAGGTAAAAAGTTAATTACTATTTAACAAATATTAAATAGTAATCGAAGGAAGAAGGAGATAACAATTGAAAGAAATTAAATAACTACTTAATTAAACAATTATGATAAATTGTTTAAAAACTAATAAGTGTTTATCACTTAAGGAAAGCCTTATTAATTATTAAATCATTAACCTTAGATTAATTAAGTGTCTTATAGGATTAATGATAGTACATTAGATGTATGTACCTTGTGATTGTATTATTAGTTAGATAATAATACGAGTAAGCGTATTAATGAACAATTATACGCGGTACTAATTGATAGATCTACATTATTAATGTTAGGTCATTCAAAGAGTGTAATTAAAGCTAGTAAGCTGTAACTCGTCAAATAGGCAAGTTTCTTAACTCAAACTCGAGTTATTATTTTTCAAGCATGCTGGTGGATAAATATTGTTGATTTTTCCACATCCTGATTAATTATTGTGACTCGCACTTGTGCAAATTGAATTCCTGTTCTACTATTTATTGAACTGTGAATCGACTAAAGTTCTTTTATTCATGAACTGATTATGAGATGCATCTATGCTAGTTGTGTCAGCTAGATCAAGAATGCTTAAAATTGCTTATGAAATGGATCTATGCTAGTTGTGTCAGCTAGATCAAGAATGTTTAAAATTGCTTATGAGATGGATCTATGCTAGTTGTGTCAGCTAGATCAAAAATGTTTAAAATTGCTTATGAGATGGATCTATGCTAGTTGTGTCAGCTAAATCAAGCATGTTAAAATTTGTTAACTCAAATTCGTTTTAAAGAGCTGTTCCTAATCAATTGACGTGATAAGGACTCTTGACTGAGAAAAGAATGTTATTAAAGCATCATATTGGAAATAATTGTTGCTCATTATTAAGTGTTTATGCATAATACGTCAGGTATGAAAGGCTGATCCCCTTGATTACCAAACTTAAAAGGACCAGTTTAAATACTGACAATGTGACGCCCCCAAAATAGGTTCAATACCAACCCATTATGAGTCGCCAAATACATGGTACAAAATTCAAATACAATCTTTTATAACAAAAGGTCGTGAGAAATACGACCATATAACTATGAATTTCAATGCAAATCATATATAATACGAAATATAAACATTCAAATTCATTCCTTATTTATTACAATTATTATCCCACTATTTTACAAAAATAGCGAGGACTACTACTGTTCTATTCTGGCCATCACACTGATCTCCGACTAGTTCTCGCAACATTTTCATTCCCTGAATAGGACAATAGATGAAAAGGGTGAGCTCAACTAGCCAAGTAAAGAATATTATGACCAAGATAATGGTAAATAAATTATCATTAGTCTTCAACAATTCAGATAAAATATTATGGACAACAAGTTTTATATCAACAACTGCAGCGAAAATATCAATTCATTAGAAGAGTTATGTAGAGAATGAAGTCTACTATCTTCTATGATTTAAAAGTCCATCATCAATATTTTACCCCTGTAACATCAATCAATATATATCTCAAATCAAATATTCATCTTTGCACTACGGGCCAAAGATATTCATTTGTATCACCAGTGGTCATGTTCATCTCAACACCTGTCCATCTTTGCACTACTGGCCAAAAATATTCACCAGGTAATCATTCATCTTTGCTCTACAGCCAAAGATATTCAGTTATATCACAATTTAGGACTGAGAATGATGAAAAATAATATAAATAACGAATCTAGTGAGATAAAGGACAAAGATTAGGAATTCGTAATTTAGTTTAACCAAGTTCAATAATACTCCGTAATAATCAATTGTGGAGCAAAATTCAAGAATGAAGGTCAAAACTTGGATCCAATCAAAGATAGGAACCTTAACAAGCAACTTGGACAAATAAAAAAAATTTAATTTTTCTGTGAATAGTGCCGTATACGTGAATAGTGCTGTTGTATATGTGAATAGTAACCCCGTCGGAAAAAGTAAGAATTTTATAATAAAATTCATGCCAATATTTTGGTATAATGATATTAAAAAGAATAATATCATTTACGAAAGAAAATAACATCCCTTACCTTAACAGGAGAGTAGTTTTGACCGGAATATCGGATGTTATGTGGACGAAAACTTGCACCGTTATCAACGCTCAAAGTATCTAAATACTCACAAGAAATACGCTCAATATTATAGAGAGAAAATTTTCTGATTCTGGTGTGATTTTCATTTCTATCTAAGCATCCTATTTATAAGAAAAGCTTAGGGTGCAAATGTTGACAAAACTGCAGACGGATGAAATTTTCTCAGCATACAAACTTTGAAAAAGTTGGCAAGTTTGGCAGCACAGAAGGAAAAAAATATGTCACATGCTTTATAATATATATATATATATATATATATATATATATATATATATATAAGAAAACATTTATAATTATTAAAAGAATTCCAATTCAATTTTTTTCTCTTCCATCTCATTTTATTTTTATGCCAGAAATTTATTACAACAATATCACTTCTTCAAATCATAAAATTGTACTATTATATTATCACATTATAATATTGTAATGTAATATTATAATATTTGAATAAATATTTTATCGGAGAAGATAAAATGCCAATATTTTTAACAAATGTCTCATACTAAAAATCCTTCCCTTTATATCAAAATTGAATAAATATTTACTCATCATATTTATCAACAATTTAATTATTCATAAATAATATTATAGAATCACAATATTAACAACCAGATCAATCCTAGGAAAGAGGGGGCCTTCCGATAAGAATTTTTTCTTATTGGCACGTAATTAAATAACCCCTCCTAGACAGAACTTTCTTAGACATTGCCAATAATCCTATCTAATAATATTATTCAAATAATAAGAGTGACAATTATTGATTTAATAATGTAAAATACTGTGCAATGATAATTATTGAATTAATAATATAAAATATTAATATAGCAATTATTGATATAAAATATCAACGTAGCAATTATTGAATCAATAATATAAAATATTGAAGAGTAATTACTGTAACAATAATTGAGTAAGTGCCTTCTTACGTAAGAATCAATAATTAGAATTACTGTGCAATATCCTGTGCTACTGTGCAACACCGCGTATTACTGTATTTTAACCACCGGGTATTTCAACAGTTTAACGGTAACAGTTTTACCGTTATTTTTATAAAAAGGTTATTTTTGTCGCTTTCTATATCCGACATTCATTCCGTGGTGGGGTCCACTAATGACTGCGCCGTCGTACGAATATTCTCTGACAAAAAGAATATTCCTCGACCAAACGAATATTTTTCGACACAACGAATATGTTATAATCACTTGCTTACTTTAAAATATTTGCACATTTCACCCATAACTTATCACATTTATCAAATCAACACCTTACTATTTTAAAATAATATATAAAGAAATTTAAATCTTTATTCATAAAATTTGGGGTCTTACAACCTCCTCTCCTTATGAAATTTTGTCCTCGAAATTGACGTACGTACCTGGTTTGTCGAAAAGGTGAGGATACCTCGCTTTCATTTCCGATTCCAAATCCTAGGTCATTTCCTCAATTTCATGATTTCTCCATAAAACTTTGACTTGAGGTATAACCTTTGAACGTAGAACATGTTCTTTCCTATCCAAGATCTTGACAGGTACCTCCTCGTAAGTTAAATCTTTGGCTATCTAGTCTGGTTCTAACTCAATAATGTGGTTTGGGTCTTCCACATATTTTCGAAGCACGGATATGTGAAAAATGTTATGAACACGAGACATGCTTGGAGGTAAAGCGAGTCTATAGGCCACCTTTCCTACTCGGTCAAGGATCTCAAATGGACCAATGAATCGTGGGTTGAGCTTTCCTCTCTTCCCGAATCTCGTAACTCCTTTCCATGGAGCAACACGTAACAATACATGATCCCCAACATTAAATTCTACGTCCTTTCGATGAAGATCCTCATAATTCTGTTGTCGATCCTGTGCCATTTGTATACGTTGTCAGATCATTTGAATCTTTTTCGTAGTCATACGTACCAACTCTGGTCCCAACAATATTGCTTCACCTACCTCATCCCAGCATACTGGAGAGCAACACTTTCGTCCATACAATGCTTCGAATGGAGCTACGCCTATACTTGCCTGATAACTGTTGTTGTAGGAGAATTCCACCAATGGTAAGTACTTTTCCCAACTCCCTTTGAAGTCTAGAACACAGAGTCTCAATGATCTTTAAGAGTTTGAATAGTCCTTTCTGATTGTCCGTCCGTTTGAGGATGATATACTGAACTGAATCGTAAATCTGTGCCCATAGCTTTCTGCAAACTGACCCAAAATCGTGAAGTGAATCTTGGGTCACGATCCGAAACTATGGATACTGGCATGCCATGCAATCTCACAATCTCATTCACGTACATACGAGCAAGACGTTCAAGGAAATAAGTCTCCCGTATCGGCAAAAAATGAGCAGACTTGGTTAATCTATTAACAATAACCCAAATCGCATCTATGCCTTGAGAAACCTTGGGAAGGCCCGTAACGAAATCCATGGTAATGTGTTCTCACTTCCATTTTGGAATCTCAAGTGGTTGCAATGGACCCTTTGGCATTTGATGCTCCGCCTTAACACGTTGACACGTTAAACACCTCGAGATAAATTCTACGATCTCTCTCTTCATATTGCTCCACCAAAATGTATGTCGAAGATAATGATACATTTTGGTACTCCCAGGATGGATTACAAACTGTGTGTTGTGTGCCTCCATCATGATTATATACTTTAAGTCAGAATCGTTAGGAACACAAAGTCTGGAGTTGACTCGAAGTATTCCTTCTTCATCAATCCTTGCTTCTAGAATAGCACCTTCTTGCAACATCTTCCTCATATTCACCAGCTCCGGGTCTGTAGCTTGAGCAGCTTCAACTTTATCAATCAAAGTTGGTTCTATGCGTATACTTGACATCATCACATGGGTCCCCGGAGTCTTGAACTCTATCTCCATCCTTTGTTAATCACACAAAATTGGCCTTGATAACATCGCATTCGTTCCCGCGTATGATCTTCTACTCAACGCATCAGCTACCAAGTTAGCTTTTCCAGGATGGTATTGGATCGTATGGTCGTAATCTTTCAACAGCTCAAGCCAACGTCGTTGCCGCATGTTTAGTTCCTTTTGAGTGAAGAAATATTTGAGGCTCTTATGATCCGTATAGATCTCCACTTTCTCTCCATACAGGTAGTGTCTCCAGATCTTTAATACAAAAATGACAGCTGCCAACTCTAGATCATGAGTAGGATAATTCCTCTCATATTCTTTGAGTTATCGCGAGGCATAGGCTATGAATTTTCCATGTTACATGAGAACACATCCTAACCCTTTGCCCGAAGCGTCGCTGTAAATGACAAATCCATCTGAACAAGATGGTATCGTCAGAACAGGTGCCAAAATGAGTCTCCTCTTGAGCTCTTGAAAGCTCTTCTCACATTCCTCGTTCCATACAAATTTTGTATCTTTTTGAATCCTTCCACGAATCTTCGATAATAACCAGCTAAGCCCAGAAAGCTACGTACTTCGGTCACTGACTTCAGTTGCTCCCAACTTTGTATTGCTTCAATCTTCATCGGGTCAACAGATACTCACCATTTTGATACCACGTGTCCAAGGAATGCTACCTCCTCTAGCCAGAACTCGTATTTCTTTAGCTTGGCATATAGCTTGTTTTCATGAAGCCTTTGAAGTACTAGCTTCAAGTGGTGCTCATGATCTTCAAGGCTTTTGGAATAGATGAGGATGTCATCAATAAAGACAACCACGAACTGATCCAAATATTCCTTGAATACACAGTTCATCATATCCATAAAAGCAGCAGGAGCATTAGTCAATCCAAAAGACATGACTAAAAATTCATAATGCCCGTACCGAGTTCTGAAGGCAGTTTTCGGAATATCCTCAGTTTTAATCTTTAGCTGATGATATCAAGAACGAAGATCGATCTTTAAAAAGAATTGTGCACCTTTCAACTGGTCGAATAGGTCATCAATACGAGGTAACGGATACCTATTCTTGATGGTGACATGGTTCAACTCCCGATAGTCAATACAAAGTCGCATACTCCCGTCTTTCTTCTTTACGAATAAAACAGGAGCACCCCAAGAAGATGTACTAGGACGAATGAAACCAATGTCTAACAACTCCTGTAGTTGGACCTTTAACTCTTTAAGTTCAATAGGAGCCATTCGATATGGGGTTTTAGAAATTGGCTTTGTACTGGGTTCAAGGTCAATAAAGAATTCAACTTCACGTTCTGGGGGTAGACCGGGAAGTTCTTCTGGAAATACATCAGGAAACTCATTAACAACAGAAATATCATTCAAACCTAACGTATTCTGGTTTAGATCAGTGAAATGGGCTAAGAAAGCTTGACATCCGTTTTTCAATAAACGAATAGCTTTATGACTTGAAATGACATTGATTGATTTTAGTGGTTTGGTGGTTTGGATTCGCACAACAGGTTGATTAGGAATATAAAAACTAACGACCTTCCGAAAAAAAACAATTTTGGCATGATAAGTGGTTAAACAGTCAATTCCTAAAATCACATCAAACGCAAGTATTTTCAAAGATATATAATCAACAAGTAGGGTGAGGGTACCAATTTGAATTAAGTAAGATTTGTAAATTGTAGATGTAACGAAGGTTTCTCCCAATGAAGTTTCAATAGATAAGTCAAAGTTTAATTTATCAGAAGTTAAGTTCAAACGTTGAGCACAAGCAGGTGAAATAACAGAATGGGTAGCACCGGAATCTAATAAAGTATAGACTTCGCAAGAGTTTATGATTAACTTACCCATAATAACCTCATTCGGGTTCCTCGCTTGTTGGGCAGTTACGACAAAAGCTCTTTTAGGAACCACTAACTTTGATTTGTCCCGAACTGCCTTAGGAATCACGACCCCCGCTGGACTTGGTTTCGCTACAGGACACACTCGAGCTATATGTCCTTCCTTTCCACAGTTATAGCATACCTTAGATTGTTGTGTGTAGTTGGGACTGATGTATTCCTCTTGCCCGCATTTATAGCATACGACCGGCGGTCGTTCTCCTCCCCTAGAAACAGTTGATGTTGGTGCTGCTGTTGATGTTTTCACGTTCTCATTGTTGTACCTTCTCTTCTTGAAATCTCCCCCCGACTCATTTCTTCTATCATAGCCACGATTTCCACTGGAGTGGTTACCGCTTCTGTCATGATACTTTCCTCCCTGCTCGTTGTCATTGTTTCGATGACTGCTGTCATCGGTACGACCTTGGTTGTTGTCCCTTGGTTGAACATAATCACTATCTCGTTCTAACAACTGGACCCTGTTCACTACATCCAAATATAGAGAAAATTTGTGAGAAATGAGGTATTGACGAATTTCTAGTTTCAAACCTCTCAGAAACACTTGCGTCATACGTTCCTCATTCTCCACCAAATGAGGTGCAAACCGAGATAACTTCGCGAACTTAGCCTCGTACTGGGACACCGTCATGTTGTTTTGTTCCAGTCTGATAAACTCTACCTGTTTCATGTGACTAATACTTTCTGGAAAGTATTGTCATTAAACAGTTTCTGGAATGCCTCCCAAGACATCTTGAGTGCGACAGGCTGGGTACGCTTCACAGATTCCCACCAGTAATCTGCCTCTCCACGGAACATAAAGGTGGCGAATGGAACGTTCTGTTCCTCTGTGCATTCCAAGACATCAAATATCTTGGTAATTTGCTTAACCCACGTCTCTGCCTTAATTAGATCTGGCTTTCCCTGAAATTCTGGTGGTCCCAACTCTTTGAACTGCTTGGCAGTGACAAGTCGCGAGTTATTATTTCCACATGTATTATGAACACGAGTCTCCCTCGTTTGGTTTTGTATGAACTGGAAAAAGCTTCTAAACATCCCATCATTCACCGTTTCTTCGGTAGGGTTGTTTACAGGAGGAATATAGCCTTCCTATTGCACGTTCTCCTGGTTGGTGATTAAAAGTGTCTCAACGGTCTCATTCACTCCATTGTTTAGATTTTCAGCTACCATTCTCAAATACTGCCACAAAACAAGGGTTAATTATACAAATTAACATATCACATATTAACCCTATGTTCCAACCGACCAATTAAATAACAATTAAGCTTAGGTAGGACACACTAGCGAAGGTTTTACTTGTCTCTCCCCTCCTAGTTCTATTCTCAGATCTCCACCAGAGATCATATCCCTAAGCTCTGATACCAACTGTGATGCCCCCAAAATAGGTTCAATACTAACCCATTCTGAGTCGCCACATACATGGTACATAATTTAAATACAATCTTTTATAACAAAAGGTCGTGATAAATGCGACCATACAACTATGAATTTCAATGCAAGTCGTATATAATATGAAATATAATCATTCAAATTTATTTCTTATTTATTACAATTATTATTCTACTATTTTATAAAAATAGCGAGGACTACTACTGCTCTATTCTGACCATCACACTGATCCCCGACTAGTTCCCGTAACATTCTCATTCCCTGAAGATGACAATAGATGAAAAGGGTGAGCTCAACTAGCCCAGTAAAGAATATTATGACCAAGATAATGGAAAATAAATTATCGTTAGTCTTCAACAATTCAGATAAAATATTATGGACAACATGTTTTAGATCAACAACTGCAGCGGAAATATCAATTCA
Organism: Panax stipuleanatus; assembly: GCA_020205555.1. Taxonomy (NCBI): domain Eukaryota; kingdom Viridiplantae; phylum Streptophyta; class Magnoliopsida; order Apiales; family Araliaceae; genus Panax; species Panax stipuleanatus. Next base: position 73,261,980 of record CM035121.1, on the reverse strand, counting down.
TTAGAAGAGTTATGTAGAGAATGAAGTCTACTATCTTCTATGATTTAAAAGTCCATCATCAATATTTTATCACTGGAACATCAATCAATATATATCTCAAATCAAATATTCATCTTTGCACTACGGGCCAAAGATATTCATTTGTATCACCAGTGGTCATGTTCATCTCAACACCTGCCCATCTTTACACTACGGGCCAAAGATATTCATCAGGTAATCATTCATCTTTTCTCTACAGGCTAAAGATATTCAGTTATATCATCATTTAGGACTGAGATGATGAAAAATAATATAAATAACGAATCTAGTGATATAAAGGACAAAGATTAGGGATTCGTAATTTAGTTTAACCAAGTTCAATAATACTCCGTAATAATCAATTCTGGAGCAAAATTCAAGAATGAAGATCAAAACTTGGATCCAATCAAAGATAGGAACCTTAACAAGCTACTTGGACAAATAAAAAAGAATATAATTTTTTCGTAAATAGTGCCGTATACGTGAATAGTGCCGTATACGTGAATAGTAACTCCGTCGAAAAAAGTAAGAATTTCATAATAAAATCCATGCCAATATTTTGGTATAATGATATTGAAAAGAATAACATCATTTACGAAAGAAAATAACATTACTTACCTTAACAGGAGAGTAGTTTTGATCGAAATATCGGATATTATGTGGACGAAAACTTGCACTCTTATCAACGCTCGTAGTATCTAAATACTCACAAGAAATACGCTCGATATTATAGAAAGAAAATTTTCTGATTCTGGTGTGATTTTCATTTCTAACTAAGCACCCTATTTATAGGAAAAGCTTAGGGTGCCAATGTTGATAAAACTGCAGACGGATGAAATTTTCTCAGCATACAAACTTTAAAAAAGTTGGCAAGTTTGGCAGCACAGAAAGGAAAAAATGTTACATGCTTTATATAATATATATATATATATATGTATATAATAAAACATTTATAATTATTAAAATAATTCCAATTCAATTTTTTTCTCTTCCATCTCATTTTATTTTTATGCCATAAATTTATTACAACAATATCACTTCTTCAAATCATAAAATTGTACTATTATATTATCACATTATAATATTGTAATGTAATATTATAATATTTGAATAAATATTTTATCGGAGAAGATAAAATGCCAATTTTTTTAACAAATGTCTCATACTAAAAATCCTTCCCTTTATATCAAAATTGAATAAATATTTACTCATCATATTTATTAATAATTTAATTATTCATAAATAATATTATAGAATCACAATATTAACAACCAGATCAATCTCAGGAAAGAGGGTGCCTTCCGATAAGGATTTCTCCTTACTGGCGCGCAATTAAATTACCCCTCATAGACAGAACTTTCTTAGACATTGCCAATAATGCTATCTAATAATATTATTCAAATAATAAGAGTGACAATTATTGATTTAATAATGTAAAATACTGTGTAATGACAATTATTGAACTAATAATATAAAATATCAACGTAGCAATTATTGATATAAAATATTAACGTAGCATTATTGAACCAATAAAATATTATGCAATTGTAGCAATTATTGAATTAATAATATAAAATATTGAAGAGTAATTACTGTAACAATAATTGAGTAAGTGCCTTCTTACGTAAGAATTAATAATTAGAATTACTGTGCAATATCGTGTGCTACTGTGCAACACCGCGTATTACTGTATTTTAACCACCGGGTATTTCAACAGTTTAACGGTAATAGTTTTACCGTTATTTTTATAAAAGGTTATTTCTGTCATTTTTTATATCCGACATTCATTCCGTTGTGGGGTCTACCAATGACTGCGCCGTCGTACGAATATTCTCCTACAAAAAGAATATTCCTCGACCAAACGAATATTCCCCGACATAACGAATATTTTATAACCACTTGCTTACTTTGAAATATTTGCACATTTCACCCATAACTTATCACATTTATCAAATCAACACCTTACTATTTTAAAATAATATATAAAGAAATTTAAATCTTTATTCATAAAATTTGGGGTCTTACAGACAACCTTCGCAGACGTTCATGATCACGTTGGACCACTCAGTATCTATGGTTCATGGTCATGGTGGACCACTCAGAACCTATTATTCAAATATTTGAATAATAAGAAAGTAATTCATGTTCTTCTACAATCAAATTCTATTGTTGAACATTGAGCGATAAATTCATTTCTATCATGATATATCTATTTGTGTTTATACTTGCTAAGCAAATTTGTTGCTTACCCTTTGTGACACCCCGAAATCCGGGTACTTCGTTTTCACATGATTTGGTGTTCACTTTCTAATTAAAACATACATCTACCCAATAATAAAGAATTTCAAAATAAATTATAACCTTCATAAAACTTTAACCAAATCTTCCTTGAAAAAGGATTACAACTTGTCTAAAATAAATCACAGGGTAAACTCAACCTTAACATCAATTTCATAAGTGCGGAAATAAAATAATGTAATCACTAAGTCTTATTACAATCAGATATTGAAGACAACAAGCCTTCACTTGCTCATCTTTCCTTTTCCTTTACTTGTAGACAGTACGTCAACATTCTTGGCTTCAACTGCAAGGGGTGGTAAAATATGCATGAGTGAGCAAACAAAAGCTTACTTGAAATACAACAGTGATATGACATAACTGAATAACTTCGAAAGGTTTGAATGACTTTACTTTCATCAAAATAAAGAATTGAATAATAATTCTTTCATCATCTTTAAAATTCGATTATAGAATTTATCTGAGGGTCATACGACCTTGAACTATGTCCTAGGTTATAAATATTTTTATTTAAAACCTTTAACAGTCATTAAGACTATGGACCTTCAACTCGTACTTAGGGGGATCAGCCCTTCGTACCATGTATTGTGCACAACCATATTAACGCTTTCGCATAAATGTCCCCTAACAAATAGGGATGTTCATTCTCAGTAATTGAATACAAGTCCACCCCAAAGAAAGTTTGGTTTGGATAGATAAAGGAACTTTGGAATTTCAACTATCATCAACTAAAGAGTAGTTGAATCGACTCACAATGCTTTAACAGTTCGATAATATAAGAATTAAGAATCAATGTAAGATACAACAATAGATTTCATGATAACTAGGCATTCTTTAGAGATAACTTAAAGCATTCGATAGATCACGTAGATCTTGTTTGAATAACTACGTCAAGATCACATTACTTAAATAATACTCCAATACTTATGCTTTACGAATATTTGAATACAGAATAACTTGTACAACACATAACATATTAATAAACGGAAGTAAACTTTCATGATACATTGAGCAAGGGTTAGAGAACTTGCACAATGAAAAGATAAAATGATAAAGCTTGCATAGCATACAAGAATGGTTTAGAAAGCTTGAACAAAATAAATAACAAGTTTAGAAATAGAAACTTGCTTAACGTAAAAGAATAAGGATTAGAAACCTTGCTCAAGTAAAAGATAAGGAGTAGAGAACTTGCTCAAGTAAAAGATAAGGAGTAGAGAACTTGCCTCAAGCGCAAGCTACACTTTAATAATTACAATCACTTTCACAATTACCTTACACATTACATTACGTTTAAAATGTCTATTAGTACTTAACTATAACGTTTAAACCATCGAACTTCATATTCAAGTCCAACTCACAATGTTGTTTGCAACATAAGTTGCTAACTAGCCACATACGTGAGTCTATACTCACGACATACATTTCATAAGCTTGTAACGCTTTAAATCATTATGTGTACTTTACGAAAGTAATACACCCATACACATGTAATACATTCTTATAAGACTTCAATCTATCTTAGACACATCAAAAGTATGTTATCTCATTACCTATTACACTTAACAAGTCATAAAAATAAGTTAGCTAAATAAACGCGGCATGAAAACTCAACGAAGGGAAAACAAAATTCCCAGACAGCATGTTAACCCGCTGAAGCGGGTCCCCCAAGGCTAAAATCCCCACTGGGGCGGGGCCCACTATTGGTGGGTTCCCCCAGCTCGCGAACGACAGAGAAATAAGCCAATTTGGCTTATTTCTTCACACCAAAATTCGATTTTTCTCAACATGATGAACAGGAAACTTAAAGACAACAATATTTTGGACTCTTTAACATGATTATAACATGTAAAATCCTTGCAACACATAATCAAAACCAGGTTTTCATGATTTTTGAAGAAAACACAATATTAAGCGTTCTTGACAAAATTAACTATTACGAATTCGTTTTTCAATCAATTCATATAATTCCAATTGCAATAACTCTAATGCTTAACATATTAACATAACCCATGATCAATTTAAACAATAATCCATAATAAAACACCAATTTTATAGTTTCAAAGGCTATTCTTTCAAAATTAGTTTACAATAAATTACTATGAACATGATTTCTTCATGTTCATCTTAATTACGTGGATTGAATCGCTAAGACAACTATACAACTCTTATATAAACATGCTATAACACATATTATACATAAATTTCATGTTTACATCAATTTTTCATTCTAATTCAACCAAAAATATAAAAATTCATAAGAACACAAATTCTTCATTAAAACTTATTTTTACAACAAATTGAATTTTTGAAAATCGTTTATAGCATACAATTCAATTATAAACAGTATATAAACACAATATATATATATATATATATATATATATATATATATATATATACAATTCATGTTTGCACAATCTCACGAAATTTTCATATTCATAGAGAACTCAAAACAAGGAAGAACAATCAATTAAAATTTTAAAACTATAAGATAGTAGTTATACCCTTTTTGTTTTGATGATTGAAGAAGAAGATGATGATGGTGTAAAGCTCTCCTCTTGCTTTCTCAAAGCTTCTCTTCTTCTTCTTCTTCTTTTATGAGAATTCTCTCTAACCCTCTTCTCTGCTTTCTTTCTTTCTTTGTAAAACTAACGTAACTTACTTATCTAACGTATATTATATAATATACATATACATATATAATATATATGTAACCTATATTATTAATATAAGTAATAAGTATAATACTAATTACCATATTAACTCTTACTAATTATATAGGTTACAAGAATTTGAAAAGTTTAAGGCCATGTTTGGAAAACCTTTATTTTTAAAAATAGATTTTAGTACTAAGGCAATGTTTGGTTAGAATAGGTTTAAAACAATGCAAGGGCCCTATTTGCCAAAAGCCTTTTTAAAACAAAAGAAAGGCCTTGTTTGGTTAAAACAATTTAAAAGCTATTTTTCTTTATTTAAATAAATCCTTTTAACATATACTTTAATATTACACTTTAATTAATTAAATCATTAGCATTACTATTTAATTAATTAAAATCAAACTTCAATTAATCGCATAAGAATTACCACATAATTATAATTACTCGCTAATTATAATTCATGTAACATTCATCACATAACTCATCTAATTTAATTACCTCAATTAAATTAGAACTATACTATAAAATCAATATACATCAATTAAATTAGATATTAAGTATTCATTTACTTAATATATAACTCTTAATTAAATCACTCCACAACTCATAATTTATTTATTCAACTAAGTAAATAAATCATATAAAATATTTATTTATTCAATATATATTTAAAATTTAATATATAAAATCTCAATCGTTACACCCTTGCTATATCATAACATTTATTTCAGCTAAGCCAGGATCGTCTAAGAAAGACAAAGGAAAGGGAAAGGCTCAAGAGTAGTCAGTTATGAACTAATAAAGTATTTTATCTAAATATTTGATGTAAACCTTTTGTAACATTAAGGGTATGTGTTATGTTGAGGTTGAGACCTTGGGATTGATGATGAAGACTTTATATTAATGAACAATGTATGTTTATTATTCCGCAATACTCTATATAATGCTTATGAAAGTAATGGATCATGAACACCGAATTCGAGGTTAGAGGACCTGGGTTTTGGGGTGTCACAAGTTGGTATTAAAGCTGTAGGTTATAAACATTAGGAATACGAAACCTAGGTTATAACCTTAGAAGGAAACTCGTATAGAGTATGTTAAGTGGTGAATTGTGGAAATTCATCATTATTTTAGCTGTACTTAATAAAATATCATTTCATTGTATCAATGAATATATTTTATTGTGGTACTGATGATGAAGTTTATTGTGGTATATGATGCTAGAAAAGAGCTATGACAGCCGTACCGTGGATCAACCAGTTGAGCATGAGGCTCCAGAGGGATCCACACTGGATAGCCTTATTGGAGACCTACTGGACAAGAATGCGGAACTAGAGGCTAGGGTGCAGGAGCTAGAAATGGAGAATCACACTTTCCAGAACACCGAACAGCAGTATAAAGATGACGCATATCAGGCATTAGCAGACGTGGATGAGCTGACAGCTAAAGTGAGCTTATTGGAGTTTTAGCTAGGCGAGCGGACGTTAGAGAATCAAATGTTGAGGTTTGAGTTTGATCTGGAGATTGCTGATAAGATCTGAATCGAGGAGGCATGAATTGGAGCAGCCAATAGGGTGGACCATCTGGAGTTACTTCTGGAAGAGAAGGACGTCAGACTGGGGTCTTTGGGATGAGCATTGGATGCAGCATATGTAGGTCCTAGGGTTGGTCAGGTGAGATCGCAATACGAGACTGGAGAGTCTAGTCGGACAGTGCGACGGCGTATAATGGGAGAAGCACTGCAGGAGCAGGAGCATACCCGAGGGACACCTGGTAGCCAGTGAGGTGTTGGTTGGTGGCAATGATGTAATAGTACCCTTTTTGGTTAGGCAGGGTTGAACTAAGTATGATGTAAACCTCTAGTGGTGGGAGGTTATATGTGAATATGATGTACCCCCCATCATGTTGGGAAGGGGAGTATACCTTTTGATGAATTCCATGTCTAGTTGATTCAGAATGGGATAGTTGGTATTTGTGGGAATATGCCAGACTTGTGTGTCACTAAAACATTTGGTTTATGAATATAAGTGCGCTATTATGACTAAATTTCTGATTTCATAGATAAATCTTGAGAATGAAGATAGTAAGTATCTCTATGATTATTGAAATTTTATTAAGCTGAAAGGAATGATTCAGCAGGCTGAAATGATAGTTCGGCAAGATTAAGCATGATATTAATGCGATTATTAAAGTTAAATTATGTGTTGTATTTTAAATACTTATAACATATAATGAAACTCAAAGTGATAATGTAAAATGTTGTTCAAACTAGATAATGCAGCCAAGTCGCCAAAACCGTAACTAGAGAAAGCAATCTAACCCTATGGAGAACTTCGCTCATATTATAGGTCAGGCTATGCGGACTCGTGCACCTGCAGCAAGGAATCAAGTGAATAATGGATTAGCTAATTTTAAAGATTTTAAGGCTGTAGAACCACCAGAATTCAGCAGAACCACGGACCCCATGGGAGCTCAAACATGGGCGAAAGAAATGGAAAAGGCCTTTATCATTACCAGGGTAGCTGAAGAGAAGAAGATGACTTTTGCTACTTACTTGATGAAAGGTGAGGCTAATTACTGGTGGGAGGCAAACCAAGCTAAAGAAGGGACAAAGATAGTGGCATGGACAAGATTTAAGGAGTTGTTCTTTGAGAATTACTTCTCGGAGGCCACGCAAGCCAGAATGGAGGTGAAGTTTCTGGAATTAAGGCAAGAGAATATGACGGTTGCCGAATACGCAGCTAAATTTAATGAGCTGGCCAGATTCGCACCTCATCAGGTGGAGACCGAAGTGCAGAAGGCACGAAGGTTTAAAAATGGGCTGAGGCCGTGGATTCACAGCAAGGTTGCAATGCTTTAAATTCCTATGTTTTCGGCACTGTTAGAAAAAACCATTATTGTAGAGGGTAGTAATGAAGCTGTATCAAGATTCAACCGAGAGAAGAACAAGAAAAAGATTAAAGGTGGGAATCAAGGTGCCAGCAGTGGAACAGTGGTAATGACTCAGGAGCTCAACAAGGGAATACACTACAGAAGAAGCCAACATGTAGTAAGTGTGGAAGAAATCACTCTGGGGAGTTTATGAAAGGAAAGAGTGTATGTTTTAACTGTGGCCAGCTAGGACATATCGCACCAAAATGTCCTTACCCAAAGAGGGTAGGTTGCTTTTCTTGTGAAGGATCGAGACATCGGTATAGGGACTGCCCATTTAAGAAGAATACTGACGGGGGAAATGGAAACAAGAGCGGTACACCAAAGTTAGCAATAGGAGGGCTAACTCAGCAAAGCAAGCCAACAGCCCGAACTTTCAACATGACTGTGCAGGACGCAGTTGTATCAAAGGAGGTGGTGTCAGGTATAATTCCGAACAATAATATAAATGCATGTGTATTGTTTGATTCGGGACTTACCTGTTCATTTTTATCTGATGAATTTGCTAGAAGATTAAATTTACCTTGTGAAAAGTTAAAGATCCCTTTTGAACATAGAAGTTGCGAACAAAGAAGTGATCCCTGTAGAGTTTATCCATAACAACTGTGGTGTGGAAATAAGGGGACATAGTGAATTTGATTCTGATACGCTTAGGGGAATTTGATGTTATCCTAGGAATGGATTGGTTGTTTAAACATAAGGCAGTTATAGATTGCCAGAAGAAGAGTATACACCTTAAGACCCCAAATAATTCTAAGGTTGTAGTTTATGGTAGCAAGTCACCAAGATAAACGAGTTGCCTGACGATGATGCAGTCCAAGAGAATGTTACGAAAAGGATGTGAAGGTTATTTGGCACATGTAGTGGATACACGAGTGGTGAATTTGGACATGGGGCAGATACCTATAGTTAATAAGTTTGGAGATGTCTTTCCAGAAGAACTTTTGGGACTTCCGCCAGACACAGAGATAGAATTTGTGATTAAATTAGTACCGGGGACAGGGCCGATATTGACAGCACCATATCGAATGGCTCCGGTCGAAATGAAAGAACTAAAGATCCAGCTACAAGATTTATTGGAAAAGAAGTATATCCAACCAAGTGTGTCTCCGTGGGGAGCACCCATGTTGTTTGTAAAGAAGAAAGATGGTTCGATGAGACTATGTATGGACTATAGAGAGTTGAATAAGGTGACAATCAAGAACAAATATCCGTTACCGAGAATAGACGATTCGTTTGATCAACTTAAGGACGCGAGATATTTTTCTAAGATTGATGTAAGGACTGGTTACCATCAATTGGAAGTAAGGACGGAGGATGTACAAAAGACAGCATTTAGAACTCGTTATGGTCATTATGAGTTCCTAGTAATGTCGTTTGGACTGAAGAACGCACCAACTGCTTTTATGTATTTGATGAACATAGTATTTAAACCGTACTTGGATAAATTTGTGGTGGTGTTCATTGTCGATATTCTGGTATATTCAAAGACTGAAGAGGAACATGCCAAACATTTAAGGATAGTACTTGAGACGTTAAGAAAGGAAAAACTATATGCGAAATTTTCAAAATGTGAGTTCTGGTTGAAGAAGGTTCAATTTTTGGGACATGTCATCGACAACAAAGGAATTTCTGTTGATCCAGTAAAAGTAGAAGCGGTGAGAAATTGGGTACAACCGAAGACACCAACAGAGATCAGAAGTTTCTTGGGATTGACAGGATATTATAGGAGATTTATTTAGGATTTCTCGAAGATAGCAACATCATTGACTAATCTAACAAGGAAGACTGTTAAGTATGTGTGGACAGAGAAATATGAACAGAGTTTTCAGGAATTGAAGAAAAGATTTCTTGAAGCTCCTGTGTTATCTTTATAAGATAGTACAGGGGGTTTTACAGTGTATAGTGATGCGTCACACAAGGGTCTTGGTTGCGTTTTAATGCAGAATGGTAAGGTCATTGCGTACGCATCACGAAAATTAAAGGACTATGAGAAGGGATACCCTACCCATGACTTGGAATTGGCTGCGGTAATGTTTGCCTTTAAGATTTGGAGACACTATCTTTACGGAGAAAAGTGTGAGATATATACAGACCACAAAAGCCTGAAGTATATCTTTACACAAAAAGAGTTAACATGAGGCATAGGATATGGTTAGAATTGAACAAGGACTATGATTATGATATCCTATATCATCCAGGAAAGGCCAATGTAGTTGCAGATGCTTTAAGCAAAAAGAGCCAAGAAAGATTGTTCGTATTGACAGAATAAGAGAAATTAGTCAGAGAAATGGAGAAAATGGAGTTGGAGGTGAAACATCCGAGGAATTCGGATAAAGTAATAGAAATGTAAGAAAGTCTGACTTTACTCGACAAGGTGAAGGAGACACAAGGAAATGATGAGGAATGTGTTGACCTCACGAAACGGTTAGCTGAAGGTGAACAGTTGAAGTCTAAAATTGACAGCACTGGATTGCTGAGATTTGAAGGAAGAATTTGGGCACCCGCAGTACCCGAGTTAAGAGAAGAGATTTTTCAACAGGACTATACTACGAAGTATTCGATATATCCAGGAAGCACTAAAATGTATCAAGATTTGTGCCAACATTATTGGTGGCCTAACATGAAGAAATAAGTTGCAAAATGCGTCAGCAGATGTTTAACCTGTCAGAGAGTTAAGGTAGAGCATCAATGACCAAATGGACTATTACAGCCATTGGAAATTTCGGAATGGAAACGGGAGCACATCACAATAGATTTTGTGGTGGGACTTCCAGCGACACAGAAATGTTATTACGCCATATGGGTGATTATCGATCATCTCACAAAGTCAGCACACTTTTTGTCGATCAGGATCAGGTATACTTTGGATCAGTTGGCCAAGTTGTATATCAAGGAAATAATTTCGAGACATAGAGTGACAGTATCAATTATGTCTGATAGAGATCCGCGCTTCACGTCTAACTTTTGGATGAATCTTCAAGAAAGAATGGGGGCACGACTAAGGTTAAGTACCGCATATCATCCACAGACAAAAAGGCAAAGCGAGAGAACGATTCAAACGCTAGAAGACATACTCAGGGCCGTGTGATGGACTTTAAAGGAAGCTGGGAAGATCATCTTCCATTGGTAGAGTTTGCATATAATAATAGTTATCATGCAAGCATTGGATTGTCGCCATACAAAGCCCTGTATGGAAGAAAGTGCAAAACACCCTTGTGTTGGGACTAGGTAGGTGAACGGAGACTGTTGGGGCAAGAATTGGTACAGCAGACCGTGGAGATTATTAAGGTGATAAGAGCTCGACTAGTAGCAGCTCAGGATCGACAAAAGAAATACACAGATATTCAAGAAAAGAGACTTTAAAATGGGAAGTTATGCATTTCTGAAAGTATCTCCCTGGAGGGGGAAGATAAGATTTGGAAAGAAAGGCAAATTAAGTCCGAGATTTATTGGACCGTTCGGGATATTAAAAAAAATAGGTGAAGTGGCATACAAGGTAGCTTTGCCTCCTGAACTCGAACATATTTATAACATATTTTATGTGTCAGTGTTGCGACCATACAAACCTGATTACAAGCATGTGATACCGTACGAGCCAATTCAAGTCGAGAAGGACTTATCATATGAAGAAATTTTTACCGAAATTTTAGATGGGATAGAGCAGAAGCTAAGAAATAGGGTTATACATTCGGTCAAAGTTCTGTGGAGTAACCACAACATTGAAGAAGCTACGTGGGAACTCGAGAAAAAGATGATGGAGAGTTATCCTAATCTTTTTGAGTAACCTTAAGTGGAATTCCGGGGACAGAATTCTTATAAGGAGGGGAGAATGTAATAACCAAGAATTTCAAGTCACATTGTAAATAGATATATCAATTATGAATGATATTGAAAACTTTGTGACATATGGTGATTGAGCAAGTAATTCAATAACAAGTGTGTTATGAGAATTTACTAGGAAGTCCCTTTAATGAAGTAATTAATTTAGTGGACTAGCCTAATTATTTTTAATAATCAAGGAAGTTGATTAATATGATGAACCCTAATTGAGTATTCATTTTACTTGTATGTGGCAAGTCTAATTGAGTTATGAAAGTGAAGTGGTATTCTTGATTTATGGGAATGTGAAATAGTCTAAGTAGTAAGTGATACTAGTGGGCTAGCCCAATTGAATGAATAATCAAGCCCACTAATTTTATTGGAGATAGACTTTAATGGCATTAGTTAAATTAATTAACTTAGCCCAACATGTGGAATTAATAAATAGTAGCCCAAGTAGTGTATAAATAAACTTGATTACTAATGGCCCAAATTATTTAATTTTGAGCCCAAACATTAATTAAGGAGGCTCAAATCTTGGTCCATAAAAGAAAATACTTTAAATCATTAAAGTAAGTATACAACACAATAAAAATAAATCTATAATGGGAGAAATAGGGGTGTATGGCCGGCCACTAATGGGTATAATGGGGAGGATTTGAAATTTTATTAAGCTTGCCCAAAATCTTGGTTATAATCTTTTGAAACCAACACCCATGACATGTGTCTCCCTCCTAGCATGTCCAACACTTGTGTTTAGTGACTAAGCAACCAAGTAATGATTAGGGGAGAGAGTTAGTGGAAGAATGCTTACACTTTTAATTATACCCACTCCATTAACTTATTTCACTTCATTATTCTTCCAAGTTCCTTAGCTAGAGAATGAAAAAGAAAATATAGAGAGAGACAAAGAGAGGGAGGTTCGGCCACTTCAAGAAGGAGACGAGGGTCTTGATCTTCATGCATGCTAAGTATTTAAGCTATTTTGGGAAGATAAGGAAGATAGCAAGAAGAACTAGGTATTGATTCTCTTTATTTTTAAAGTTTTGATTTCTTATTTGTGGGGTTTTGATGAAACAAAGAGTTTTAAGTTTGATCTTTGAAAAACTCTTCATCTATAGGTGTATAAATATTTTATATGATGATCAAAACATTTTTGAAGTTGAAAGTAAGATCAAAAGAGAGATTTGTACCAAATGGGTAGAGAAATGCACATGCATGCATGCATGCACTAAGTAATTTTATGTTAGATTCTTGTGATGCATGTTGAATATGGTTAATATCATGATTAGAGTGTTATATCTTGAGTTTAACAAATGAGACTTGTGGATTTATATGAGTTCATGTGGTGAGATTTGGAAAAAGGATGTTAGATGGATTTTTGAAGAAATTTTTATTTAACTAGTAAATTATAACATGTGCATGTTGAAATATAGAAGTGATATTTGAGATTTTCTTTTTTGGTATGCTAGATGCATGAGTTAAGGGAAAAACTCCTTTGGAATCACTCAAATATGTGTTAAAATGAGCAAGTTATGAATTAAATCCCAAACTACCCAATTAATGAGAACGTGTTACTGATCAGTCACTTTTGAACTATTTTAGGTAACCAAAAAAACTCAAATTTGGTGTTTGATATATGAAAAATGTAGTTCAGGAAAATACGAATCCAACGATATCAAATGGACCTAAATCCGAGATGTAGATCTCGAGATATGAGTATTTTTGTAAAGGACGCCAAATCTGGAAAACGAACTAACTGTTATGAATGTCCTTGCTGATCAGTCCACTTTAACACTAATTTTTGGGACCTAAACCGAACCGAATTTGATGTTTAATAAATGAAAATTGGAGTTCAGGAAGATAAGAATCTAACGCCTCCGACGGAGCCTAAATCCGAGTTGTAGACTTCGTTCTACAAACATTTCCGTGAAAGACCCCTCATCAAAAATTTTGGGCGAAAATTAGAGTATCAATATGAAGCGAAATGAAAGTAAGTTATTATAATAAATAACTTTAAAGCCACTAATGGGCTAGGGAGTTAATTAAATATAAAGTGAAATGTAATTAATTATTTAATTATTATTTAAATGATGTGAAGATAATTTAAATGAGTTAGTATTAATGGAATAACTACTTATTATTTAATCAAGGTTAAATAATAAAATTGAGTTAATCAATTAATTAATTATTATTTAATTAATATTAATTAATGATTAAAGAGTAATTAAGTAATATTAAGTAATAATGAAGTAATTACTTATTTACTTTGGCATGAAAGTTTATAGAATTAATTATTTATTATTAAGATAATAAATAAAGATGGATGTTAATTAATTATTCTTTTAATAATAATAAGGAATGATTAAAGAAAAATGAAGTTAATAAATTAATTATTAATTGTTCAAAGATGAGGGATTTACTAATTATTATTTAAAGATAAATAATAATTTAATTATCCATTAATTAATTGACATTAAATAATGAGGAGTTATAATTAGTTATTAGTGAGTAATAACTAAAGGTAAAAAGTTAATTACTATTTAACAAATATTAAATAGTAATCGAAGGAAGAAGGAGTTAACAATTGAAAGAAATTAAATAACTCCTTAATTAAACAATTATGATAAATTGTTTAAAGAACTAATAAGTGTTTATCACTTAAGGAAAGCCTTATTAATTATTAAATCATTAACCTTAGATCAATTAAGTGTCTTATAGGATTAATGATAGTACATTAGATGTATGTACCTTGTGATTGTATTATTAGTTAGATAATAATACGAGTAAGCGTATTAATGAACAATTATACGCGGTACTAATTGATAGATCTACATTAATAATGTTAGGTCATTCAAAGAGTGTAATTAAAGCTAGTAAGCTGTAACTCGTCAAATAGGCAAGTTTCTTAACTCAAACTCGAGTTATTATTTTTCAAGCATGCTGGTGGATAAATATTGTTGATTTTTCCACATCCTGATTAATTATTGTGACTCGCACTTGTGCAAATTGAAATCCTGTTCTACTATTTATTGAACTGTGAATCGACTAAAGTTCTTTTATTCATGAACTGATTATGAGATGGATCTATACTAGTTGTGTCAGCTAGATCAAGAATGTTTAAAATTACTTATAAGATGGATCTATGCTAGTTGTTTCAGCTAGATCAATAATGATTAAAATTGCTTATGAGATGGATCTATGCTAGTTGTTGTGACGCCCCCAAATTCCAGAACCGTCACGGGGTCGCTCGAATTCGGTTCGTCACGTACTCATGGTAATACATCACAATAATAATACGACTAAATATCGCATCGCACAGCGAAATAATACACAACTAATATCGAATAAATTATATTTAAATAATATAGTTATTCACGTCCCAAGGTCTCGTAACTTAAACCGTGATTACATAGCTTAGACATATCTTAAGCATAAATAACCTTAACTAGTACAAATTATAATATATTATAATTTATTATTATATTATATTATAATATAGCACTGCTTGGCCTTAACTGGAATATTTTTAGGGAAAGCAAGAATAAGCACAAATTGCTCAGCAAGTAATATACAATAAGGGTGAGTAATAAAATTCTCAATTCTAGAAAGGGTATAGCAAGGTTTGATAGTTCAAGGATAACAAGAATATCAACAGTTCTTAATAACAGTCGCTAAGGACAGAATAATATCAATGTGATTTAATAATAAATCAATTCAAGATTTCAAGATAACTGAATACTGAGCAGTCACTAAGGACTATGAACTTCCATAGGATTTGATAGTAATAAACTAAAAATCTAACAAAAACGAGTACAACAGATGATCAGCCTAAAGTACCCTATGTTATGCATAACACTCAACCATACTAATGTACGCGCGTCGATTTTTCGACAGTTATATTTTGTTCTTCTCAGTCAAATACAAGATCCCGCACCAATCAATCGGTTTGGGTCGCCTTTCAATAATATAAGTCTAGCCAAATCAAATGGCATAGATCTCAACAATTATAATTCAATTTCAAGATTTAAAGTCCGAAGAATATAGTTCGACTTTTATCCTATTCATGAAGTATATGATTCATAATATCTGAATTTAATCTCAAGAGTTTACTCGTACGACAATAATAGCATAAGCCAATTAAATATTCAATAAAGAGTAGAGTTAGGAACTTGCTTTTAATGCTCCTTGAATAAAGTAAAACACGAAGGTCTAAGATACTTGCACTAATAAATGAGTGTAAATAAGGAAACTTGCACTTTAAAAGAGTGTAAGTTAGAGAATTTGTCTTTAACGTTGTTTATGCATGAAAAGTAAATCAACACTTTCGAATTCCTATCGTAATACAATTACGTATATATATGATATTCATTAGTCATATAATTTAACTTCAAATTATATCTTCAAATATACGATCAACACACAAGCTAAGTTTTAACCTAGCTACACAATTATATAGAATATAATTTCTATCCTTAACTTCCTCTTTTCTCAAGTTGATCATATTCATACATCATTACTATCATGTGAGACTACCACAATTAACAAACATACTCGCATATTATTAATATCACATAAGACCACAATTAATACTAAATATATTTCATTTTAGCAAGTTATGACATTCTCATAAGTTAACCGTCAAAATCGAGTTCAAGTAACATCATATAATATCCCGTAGCATGTATACATTTTAAAGAATACTTTTATGTTTGTATAACCTTCCCTCGTTCCAAACATAGGTGATATAGATTCTAGGTCGACACTTATGGTTATTCAAGGCCATGGAATTCACAAAGCCTATTATACTCGCTTTTAAAACACATAAGGTAATCATATACTTATATTAAACATGTTCATGCATTTTCATATCACATATGTGTAGCTAGCATTGTTATTATCTTGAAAACCTACTTCGTTTACTCTAAACTTGGTTTCACAATATCTAGCATGGTATGTATACATGTAGATATATATGACACATTAGTGAGGTTTAAAAGAACTATCGAACATGTCCACGATTTTCAGAATCTAAACCTCGATATAACATGTCAAGATTTACGTTCAAAATTAGTATTTTCCTTCGTAAAGCTCACTAATAAGGTTCGCATGTTCACATTACATTACAAAACCTATATATATAAGTTAATATGTCCTACATGCATTTCAAGGCCATATAAACATACCCGAAAATCAGAATACATATATGATCTTCAAATGTCAAAGTTTGCCTTTAAAAACTTATATTTTTGTTAAAAATGTTAACTAGTGAGTCCATCATGTGCATGTTATACTATGAAGCATATACATACATGGTATCACATTCTTCATGCATTTCTAGGTGGTACTAACATGCTTGCAAAGTCAGTATATAAACATAGCACTCATAATATCGAGTTTGTTTCCAAATATCGAAGTTTGTTTATAAAGTGCTAAGTTTATCTCAAAACTATAAGTGTGCATGCAACTCTTAGTAAAACATGCTCACATTGTCTCAATATGTTTATATATATATATATGTTACACATGCTAACATGCTTTATCTAAGTCATATTAGCAAGTAGCACATAACAGTTCCTTAAGCAGAAGCAGAATCTGGAACTAGTGACCTGCACAGCTGCGCAGGGCCTTGGCCAGCAAAACGCAAGTCTAGCACTGGAGCAGCTGCGCAGCACCCTAGTATAACCAGGGCGCAGCTGCGCCGTTACCTGTATAGAGCTGGAAGCTCCTGCTTCGGCAGACAGCAACCCAATTCATAAAATTCATTCATGAAAACAACCACATTGTATTCCACCATGCTTATAAGTTTATTATAAAAACTAAACAAGTGTTCAAAAACCCAATTATCATCAAATTTGGCATAATCAAGATTTGAAACTTTGACAGTAAACAAAATGAGGAACAAGAATGAAGAATTTAGAATTTAGAATTATACCTCTTGAATGCAATCTCAATTTCTCAGAATACTTAACACTGATATATATATGCTTTCTAGTCTCATTAAGTCAAAAATTCTCAGCAACAGAATGAGAAGAAAAGAGCTCATATTTATAGCAAAACAAATATATGGTTAATGTGTTTATTTCCCAAATCAAACCAATGGAAATCAAGGATTGTATGAAGGATAATGGAGAGTTGGTAATTAGTTGTTGAAATCAATCATGATTCCCACATCCAAGTTCATCATTTGCTGTGATTTCACTGAGTTTGAGGAGTAGAGAGTAGGCTAGCTTGCAAGCTATACACGTGAAGAAGAATGAACTGAATCTCTTATTATGGGACAAGGCACAATACTCAGCATTTGCAACACACATACATACTTAGGCTATATATCAGCATTCTAGCAATTGTGATACAATGAGATGTTTAAATTAAATAAGCCTACCATATATTATATACAATACCTACATTATAACATATATGTTTACTATATATTATATACACTTAGGTATTATATGTATACTTAGGTAGAGTTAAAATGCAAATCCTAATAATATTTCCATGTAGTACATTTAATTTGTACATATATAATCCATGTACAATTTATCTTACCAATATAGTCTTTTCAGATATTATCACACTACATTATCTCATGTATTATTAAATTGTTCACCATATATTCATGATGTCTCACTTAATGTATATTCACATTGTTACATAGGCATTTCATGTAACTCTCATAATTCAATAACTTTACTATATAGTTTATGTACATAATATAATCACATTATGCTTCATATAATATATGGTTTCTATGCGTAGTATAATCACATTGCACTATAATTTATATATACTTGCAAGGTTACATTTAACTTAAGTGTCTCTCTACACTATATAATATAGTTGTATTCCATATACCTTATATTATCAATTATTGCACATATCAATTAATATAATCTTATTATATTAATAACTTACTTATTTGTTTTATTATTCATAATGCCAAATAAATAAATTATTCATCTTATCAAATAATTAATAATATTAATCCATTCCTCATTGATTATTAATTTTCATAATAATTGATTAACACTTATATGATGAAACATCACATTAAATGAATATAAATCTTATTATATTTATAAACACATTGCTTATTATTATTATATTTCTTGAAATAATAATAATCACATATTATTAATCAATCAAAATTAATATTCCACAACAATTAATTAATATTCTATAATTAACAATTAATATAGATTAATTATTCACTTAATTTAATATAATCATTCTTATATTATGTCACTGTGCCACAAAAGGCTATCAACGAGTTTAACGGAAACTCCATAAGTTTCTCAATTATTATTATAATTATTTAATTTTATATAATTGAATTAATTCGTCTCATAACACAAAATTATTTATATTCAAACAAATTCTCATTTTCATTAATATATTTATTTAATAATATTAGAAAATTCTCGGGTATTACATCCTGCCCCCCCTTATAAAAATTTCATCCCGGAATTGCTACAAGGTTACACAAATAAATGAGGATAATCCCTCATCATCCTATCTTCTAACTCCCACGTTGCCTCCTCGACATCGTGGTTACACCAAAGTACTTTTACAGAAGATATAATTTTATTTCTCAAAGTTTGCTTTTTCCTATCTTGTATTTGGATAGGAATTTCTTCATACGCTAAGTTCTTCTCCACTTGAATGGGCTCGTAAGAAATCACGTGCTTGTAGTCATCTTTGTATGGTCGTAACACGGATATGTGGAACACGTTGTGGACGTGCTCCAATTCGGGTGGTAACGAAACTTTGTATGCCACTTCGCCCACTCGCTTCAGTATCTCGAACGCTCCTATGAATCTTGGACTCAATTTTCCTTTCTTACCGAAACGGATCTTTCCCTTCCATGGAGATACCTTTAAAAATGCGAAACTACCAACTTTGAAGTCTCGATCCTTCCGATTCAAATCTGCGTACTTTTTCTGACGATCTTGAGCTGCTACTAGTATGGCTCTTATCACTGTCACCACATCTACGGTTTGTTGTACTAGCTCTGGTCTGAGTATTCATCGCCCTCCGACTTCGTCCCAACATAATGACGTTCTGCACTTTCTCCCATAGAGAGCTTCATACGGTGGCATGCCGATACTCGCATGGTAACTATTATTATATGCAAATTCGACTAAGGGTATGTGGTTGTCCCAATTTCCCTTGAAGTCCATCACGCAAGTCCTAAGCATGTCCTCCAGCATTTGTATAGTTCGCTCACTTTGTCCGTCTGTCTGAGGATGATAAGCCGCACTTAACCTCAACTGCGTTCCCATTCTCTCTTGCAAACTCTTCCAAAAATTGGACGTGAAGAGCGGATCTTGATCAGAGACAATAAACACTGGTATTCCATGTCGTGAAACAATCTCCTTTACGTACAGACTTGCTAATTGATTCAAACTGTAGCGGATCTTGATTGTTAGAAAATGTGCGATCTTCGTTAGTAGATCCACGATAACCCAAATAGCATCATAATCTTTTTGTGTAACTGGAAGTCCTACCACGAAGTCCATCGTAATATGCTCCCATTTCCACTTTGGTATTTCTAACGGTTGTAGTAAACCACTCGGCCGTTGATGCTCTGCTTTAACGCGTTGGCAAGTCAAACATCTACCGACGCACTCTGCGACTTCCCGTTTCAAATTGGGCCACCAAAAATGTTGCCTCAAATCTCGGTACATCTTCGTGCCTCCCGGATGAACGGAATATGTTGTATTGTGTGCCTCGTGCAAAATCTCTTCCCTCAATTCGGTTACCGCTGGTACCCATACTCTTTCTTCAAATCTCAAAATACCGTCTTTATCCATTCAAAATTTCTCTTCTTCATTTTCTGTGATCCTCTTCCTGATCTTCTCACATTCTTCATCCTTTTCGTGGGCTTCTTTCACTCTATCCAACAACGTCGGATGAGCTTCCACTACAAACAACTTCTCTCCAAACTTCTCTGGTTCTTTCACTTCTATCTCTAATTTCTCCATCTCTCTTATCAACTCTTCCTGAGTCGTCAAATTAAACAACTTTTCCCTTCCTTTCCTGCTCAGAGCATCGGCAACCACGTTTGCCTTCCCCGGGTGATAAAGAATATCACAGTCATAATCTTTGATTAATTCTAACCACCTTCTCTGCCGCATGTTCAACTCCTTCTGTGTGAAGATATATTTCAGACTTTTGTGGTCCGTGTATATCTCACATTTCTCCCCGTATAGATAATGCCTCCATATCTTCAACGCAAAAACTACTGCCGCTAACTCTAGGTCATGAGTAGGGTATCTCTTTTCGTAATCCTTCAATTGTCGTGATGCATACGCAATGACCTTACCGTGTTGCATAAGCACACAGCCAAGTCCCTTGTGCGATGCATCACTATACACCATAAAATTTCCCGCATCATCTTGTAATGATAACACAGGTGCTTCGCTCAATCTCTTTTTCAGTTCTTGAAAACTTTCTTCGCATTTGTCGTTCCATACAAATTTCACCATCTTTCTAGTCAAATTGGTCAACGGGTTCGCTATCTTAGAAAAATCTTGGATGAATTTTCGATAGTACCCAGCTAACCTTAAAAAGCTTCTCACCTCCGTCGGTGTTCTCGGTTGTTCCCAATTACTTACTGCTTCTACCTTTGCAGGGTCTACAGCGATTCCATTCTTATCCACGACGTGGCCTAAGAATTAAATCTTCTCCATCCAAAATTTGCACTTTGAAAATTTTACATACATCTTCTCCTTCCTTAGTGCCTCCAAAACAATCTTCAGATGTTCGGTGTGTTCTTCCTCTATTTTCGAGTAGATCAAAATGTCATCGATAAAAACCACTACAAATTTATCCAAGTATGACTTGAAAACTCGGTTCATCAAGTCCATAAATGCTGTCGGAGCATTAGTCAATCCAAATGACATTACCAAAAACTCGTAGTGTCATAACGGGTTCGAAATGCAGTCATTGGTATGTCTTTGTCCCTCACCTTCAGTTGATGATATCCTGTTCGTAGGTCGATTTTCGAGAAACACTTTGCTCCCTTCAGTTGATCAAACAAGTCGTCTATCCTCTGTAGCAGATATCGGTTCTTGATCGTTACTCTGTTCAATTCTCGATAATCGATTCAGAGCCTCATCGATCCGTCCTTTTTCTTAACGAATAACACCGGTGCTCCCCAAGGAGAAACACTCGGTTGAATGTAACCCTTATCCAACAACTCCTGCAATTGTATCATTAATTCCTTTATTTCTATTGGCGCCATACGATATGGAGCTTTCGAAATCGGTGTCGTTCCCGGTGCTAAGTTTATTACGAATTCGATTTCTCTGTTTGGCGGAAGACCAGGCAGATCGTCCGGAAACACATCTTGAAATTCATTAACTACGGATATATCCTTAATTTCTACTCCCTTCTTTCGAGTATCAACGATGTAAGATAAATAACCTACACATCCTTTCCTTAACAATTTCTTGGCCTGCATCATCGTAATGTAACACGATTGCTTAAGCGATGAGCTACCATAAAACACTACCATAGACTTACTCAGAGTCTGAAGGTTCACACATTTGTTCTGACAGTCAATTATCGCAGCATGGTTATACAACCAATCCATTCCCAGTATTACATCAAATTCTACCAATCTAATAGGAATCAAGTTTATGCTTAGTTCATGTTCTCTAATGTTTGCGCGATAATTTTGATAAACGTATTCTACAAGGATTACTTCCTTATTAGCAACTTCTATGATCAAAGGATTTTCTAATAGTTCTCGGGGTGTACTAAGTTTACTAGCAAATTTCTCAGATATAAAAGAACAGGTGGCACCCGAATCAAATAATACATAAGCGTTTATATCATTGATTGGGATTATACCTGACACCACGTCCTTCGCAGCCATGGCGTCCTGGACGGTCATGTTAAAGGTTCTGGCGGTTGGATTGTGCCGGCCCGCTGATCATCAGCTTGTTGCCTTCTTGCTGATTGCTACCCCCGCCACTTCCCTTCTTTGGGCTGTCCTTAATTCGGTGCTCCATCGAGCCACACACAAAGCATCCTTGTATCTTCTTTGGTTTCGGACAGTTGGGCAAGATGTGCCCTTTTCGTCCGCAGTTGTAGCAAGTGTCGCGACCCTTCCAGCACTCACCCTGGTGGTTCTTTCCACACTTTGGGCATCCTTCAGCCCTCTTCTTGAAACCCCCACGAAAATTCCCTGATTGATTATTGTTGTTTTTGTTGTTGTTGTTGTTATTCTCCCACTTTCTCTTTCCCAAATTACTTCCTGCACTGCTGCTTCCTCCAGTACGATTCTCTCCTCCAGTATTCTTTCCTTTCTTCTCCTTGTCATACCAACTTATGGTTTCCCACCAGTGGTTTACTTCACCATTTGTCGTAAATGTAGCAAATGGAACCGAAAATGGGACGGCTTGGGGGTTGAGGTGAATGGGCTAGTCGTTCCTTCCCCTAAGGGCCTCTCCTAGTAGATCAACTAGTTTCTGGATGAGAACTACATGCTTTCTCTCGCTATTAACTGTTTCTTTAGGCGCAGTCAATTTACGTCTGGGCGGCATTATCTACATCACAAATTTTTATTTTATTATTATTCAAGTATATTACCTAAGTATTTCTTTTAATACTAAAAGAATAAATTTATAACACGTTTTCGAAATAAGATTCATTTATATTCATATGCCATTTCATTTCATTACATGATTATCCTAGCATACTGCTATAAATGTCATCACGTATATCCCCTAATATCACAAAAGACGGGGAATATACCAACCTACTACCACACTACCCCTCCAACAAAAGCTAACTCGGTTTACATCACTATCCCACATCTTACACAAAAGATTGGGATTACAACATAGTATATACAATACATAAAGAGAATACCACTAGACTACTACTAATCCGTCTAAGGAAATCTCGTCACATTATCCCACGCTCCACAGCGCTCTTGTACTCTAACGGCGCTATATAAGCTACCAGCTCTCGACTCAAAGTATGCAGAGTCTGTCCATACTCTGTCGGGTAGTGGTACACACCATCAAGCACTCTCTCAAATGCCGAACGGAACACGTACCCCATCTTGTTCATCTTCCTCTTCTTGCATCTGACCTCATCTTCCAGGAAGTCAGCTCTCTCATGGGCAGCCTCGCACTTCTCCTCGAAGTGTATCCTATCCATCACCTCTAATTCTAACTGAGTGCGGAGTGCTTCCTTCTCTGTCTTCTCACTCAACTCCCTCTGCTCGACCTCTTCTAGCTTCCCTGCCAGATCTACATTTCTTGCCACCGACCTGTGGAATAGGGTTCCCATCTGGATCCCTGCCTCCCTGCGGTAAGCAATCTCCACCTCTAACTCTTGCATGGCTAACTTCCTCTGATGGTCCTCATCCCGTAGTTCTGGAACTCAGACTCTCTCTCTTGGGCCTCGGCCTCCAACTCCTGGACTCTACAGTCCAACTCCAGAATACGCTCCTCGTACTCGCCTAACATCTGCTCCTCTACAGTAGCCTCATCAGAGTCCTCTACTGGCTCACCCTCCATCGGCTCCTCCTCGGGGTCGAACTCCACCTCAATCTCATCCTCATTGTTAGACTCGAACAGTACAACAGTCTGCACAGGCACAGCTTCTAAGGGTGCCTCGTATACTACATGAATATCCCTGGGCTCATCCTCAGCCACTCTAGCTGGTACTCCCATATTTGCCATCTACAATCACCAACACAGACACGAAACAGCAACTCCATTAGAATGTTTAAATAAAACATAAGTTCATTGTATAAAATGAAGTTACCTTTCATAACAGACTAAGTCTCTCAAGGAAAACTCTACATGAGTTTTATCTCCTTCCTAACTTCTAAGTTCGCCTAAGTTATAGTGTAAGGACACTCGTTCCTAAGGTTTATAACTATAGCTCTGTTACCAACCTGTGACGCCCCCAAATTCCAGGACCATCACGGGGTCGCTCGAATTCGGTTCGTCACGTGCTCATGGTAATACATCACAATAATAATACGACTAAATGTCGCATCGCACAGCGGAATAATACACAACTAATACCGAATAAATTACATTTAAATAATATAATTATTCATGTCCCAAGGTCTCGTAACTTACATAGTGATTACATAGCTTAGACATATCTTAAGCATAAATAACCTTAACTAGTACATAATATCATAAATTCTAAATAATATTAAGCTACTCTATAGCATTTCCCTTGCCCTTGTCGGTACTCGAGGGTCTGCACTGCTCGGCCTTAACTGAAATGTTTTTAGGAAAAGCAAGAATGAGCACAAATTGCTCAGCAAGTAATATACAATAAGGGTGAGTAATAAAATTCACAATTCTCGAAAAGGTATAGCAAGGTTTGATAGTTCAAGGATAACAAGAATACCAATAGTTCTCAATAATAGTCGCAAAGGACAGAATAATATCAATGTGATTCAATAATAAATCAATTCAAGATTTCAAGATAACTAAATACTAAGCAGTCACTAAGGACTATGAACTTCCACAGGATTTGACAGTAATAAACTAAAAATTCAACAAAAACGAGTACAACAGGAGATCAGCCTAAAGTACCCTATGTTATGCATAACACTCAATCATACTAATGTGCGCGTGTCGGTTCTCCGACAGTTATATTTTGTTCTTCTCAGTCAAATACAAGATTCCGCACCAATCAATCGGTTTGGGTCGCCTTTCAATAATATAAGTCTAGCCGAATCAAATGGCATAGATCTCAACAATTATAATTTCAAGATTTAAAGTCCGAAGAATATAGTTCAACTTTTATCCTATTCATGAAGTAAATGATTTATAATATCTGAATTTAATCTCAAGAGTTTACTCGTACGATAATAATAACATAAACCAATTGAATGTTCAATAAAGAGTAGAGTTAAGAACTTGCTTACAACGTTCCTTGAATAAAGTAAAACACGAAGGTCTAAGATACTTGCACTTATAAATGAGTGTAAGTAAGGAAACATGCACTTTAAAAGAGTGTAAGTTAGAGAACTTGCCTTTAGCGTAGTTTATCCACGAAAAGCAAATCAACACTTTCGAATTCCTATCGTAATACAGTTATGTATATATATGATATTCATTAGTCATATAATTTAACTTCACATTATATCTTTGAATATACGATCAACACACAAGCTAAGTTTTAACCTAGCTACACAATTATATAGAATATAATTTCTATCCTTAACTTCCTCTTTTCTCAAGTTGATCATATTCATACATCATTACTATCATGTGAGACTACCACAATTAGGAAACATACTCGCATATTATTAATATCACATAAGACCACAATTAATACTAAATATATTTCATTTTAGCAAGTTATAACATTCTCATAAGTTAACCGTCAAAATCGGGTTCAAGTAACATCATAAAATATCCCGTAGCATGTATACATTTTAAAGAATACTTTTATGTTTGTATAACCTTCCCTCATTCCAAACATAGGTGATATAGATTCTAGGTCGACACTTATGGTCATTCAAGGCCATGAAATTCACAAAGCCTATCATACTCGCTTTTAAAACACATAAGGTAATCATATACATATATTAAACATGTTCATGCGTTTTCATATCACATATGTGTAGCTAGCATTGTTATTATCTTGAAAACCGACTTCGTTTACTCTAAACTTGGTTTCACGATATCTAGCATGGTATGTATACATGTAGATATATAAGACACATTAGTGAGGTTTAAAAGAACTATCGAACATGTCCACGATTTTCAGAATCTAAACCTCGATATAACATGTCAAGAGTTACGTTAAAAATTAGTATTTTCCTTCGTAAAGCTCACTAATAAGGTTCGCATGTTCACATTACATTACGAAGCCTATATATATAAGTTAATATGTCCGACATGCATTTCAAGGCCATATAAACATACCCAAAAATAAGAATACATATATGATCTTCACATGTCAAAGTTTGCCTTTAAAAACTTATATTTTTGTTAAAAATGTTCACTAGTGATTCCATCATGTGCATGTTATACTATGAAACATATACATACATGGTATCACATTCTTCATGCATTTTTAGGTGGTACTAACGTGCTTGCAAGGTCAGTATATAAACATGGCAAACATAATATCGAGTTTGTTTCCAAACATCGAAGTTTGTTTATAAAGTGCTAAGTTTATCTCAAAACTATAAGTGTGCATGCAACTCTTAGTAAAACATGCTCACATTGTCTCAATATATATATATATATATATATGTTACACAAGCTAGCATGCTTTATCTAAGTCATATTAGCAAGTAGCACATAACAGTTCCTTAAGTAGAAGAAGAATCTGGAACCAGTGACCGGCGCAGCTGCGCAGGGCCTTGGCCAGCAAAACGCAAGTCTAGCACTGGCGCAGCTGCGCAACACATTAGTATAACTAGGGCGCAGCTGCGCCGTTACTTGTACAGAGCTGGAAGCTCCTGCTTCGGCAGACAGCAACCCAATTCATAATATTCATTCATGAAAACAACCACATTGTATTCCACCATACTTATAAGTTTATTATAACAACTAAACAAGTGTTCAAAAACCCAATTATCATAAAATTTGACATAATCAAGATTTGAAACTTTGACAGTAAATAAAATGAGGAACAAGAATGAAGAATATGGAATTTAGAATTATACCTCTTGAATGCAATCTCAATTTCTCAGAATACTTAACACTGATGTATATATGCTTTCTAGTCTCATTAAGTCAGAAATTCTCAGCAACGGAATGAGAAGAAAAGAGCTCATATTTATAGCAAAACAAATATAGGTTAATGTGTTTATTTCCCAAATCAAACCAATGGAAATCAAGGATTGTATGAAGGATAATGGAGAGTTGGTAATTAGTTGTTGAAATCAATCATGATTCCCACATCCAAGTTCATCATTTGCTGTGATATCACTGAGTTTGAGGAGTAGAGAGTAGGCTAGCTTGAAAGCTATACACGTGAAGAAGAATGAATTGAGTCTCTTATTATGGGACAAGGCACAATACTCAGCATTTGCAACACACATACATACTTAGGCTATATATCAGCATTCTAGCAATTGTGATACAATGAGATGTTTAAATTTAATAGGCCTACCATATATTATATACAATACCTACATTATAACATATATGTTTACTATATATTATATACACTTAGGTATTATATGTATAATTAGGTAGAGTTAAAATGCAAATCCCAATAATATTTCCATGTAGTACATTTAATTTGTACATATATAATCCATGTACATTTTATCTTACCAATATAGTCTTTTCAGATATTATCACACTACATTATCTCATGTATTATTAAATTGTTCACCATATATTCATGGTGTCTCACTTAATGTATATTCACATTGTTACATAGGCATTTCATGTAACTCTCATAATTCAATAACTTTACTATATAGTTTATGTACATAATATAATCACATTATGCTTCATATAATATATGGTTTCTATGCGTAGTATAATCATATTGCACTATAGTTTATATATACATACATGGTCACACTTAAGTGTCTCTCTACATTATATAATATAGTTGTATTCCATATACCTTATATTATCAATTATTGCACATAGCAATTAATATAATCTTATTATATTAATAACTTACTTATTTATTTTATTATTCATAATGCCAAATAAATAAATTATTCATCTTATCAAATAATTAATAATATTAATTAATCCATTCCTCATTGATTATTAATTTCCATAATAATCGATTAACACTTATATGATTAAATATCACATTAAATGAATATAAATCTTATTATATTTATAAATACATTGCTTATTATTATTATTATATTTCTTGCAATAATAATAATCACATATTATTAATCAATCAAAATTAATATTCCACAACAATTAATTAATATTCTACGATAACAATTAATTAATATTCTACAATTAACAATTAATATAGATTAATTATTCGCTTAATTTAATATAATCATTCTTATATTATGTCACTGTGCCACACAAGGCTATCAACGAGTTTATCGGAATCTCCATAAGTTTCTCAATTATTATTATAATTATTCAATTTTATATAATTGAATTAATTCGTCTCATAACACAAAATTATTTATATTCAAACAAATTCTCATTTCCATTAATATATTTATTTAATAATATTAGGAACTTCTCGGGTATTACAGTTGTGTCAGCTAGATCAAGCATGTTAAAATTTGTTAACTCAAATTCGTTTTAAAGAGCTGTTCCTAATCAATTGACGTGATAAGGACTCTTAACTGAGAAAAGAATGTTATTAAAGCATCAAATTGGAAACAATTGTTGCTCGTTATTAAGTGTTTATGCATAATACACCGGGTATGAAAGGCTGATCCCCTTGATTACCAAACGTAAAAGGACCAATTTAAATACTGACAACCTTCGCAGATGTTCATGGTCACGTTGGACCACTCAGTATCTATGGTTCATGGTCACGGTGGACCACTCAGAACCTATTATTCAAATATTTGAATAATAAGAAAGTAATTTATGTTCTTCTACAATCAAATTCTACTGTTAAACATTGAGCGATAAATTCATTTCTATCATGATATATCTTCTTGTGTTTATACTTGCTAAGCAAATTTGTTGCTTACCCTTGCTATATCATAACATTTATTTTAGATAACCCAGGATCGTCTAAGAGAGACAAAGGAAAGGGCAAGGCTCAAGAGTAGTCAGTTATGAACTAATGAAGTATTTTATCTAAATATTTGATGTAAACCTTTTGTAATATTAAGGGTATGTGTTATGTTGAGGTTGAGACCTTGGGATTGATGATGAAGACTTTATATTAATGAACAATATATGTTTATTATTTTGCAATAGTCAATAGAATGCTTATGAAAGTAATGGATCGTGAGCACCGAATCCGAGGTTAGAGGACCTGGGTTTGGGGGCATCACACTCTAAATGAATACTTGTGTGAGATTTAGGGAACGTTTTGAAGGCACTAGTGATAGGATTGCTCAGTTTGATGCTAATCAAACTATAATGAAGTCATAGGACTCATAATCACCTCTTTCTTTGATAATTTGAGAGAACCAATGAACCAATGTAAGGTCTCCCTAAAAAGAGACTTGTGTGAGATGTACGCATCGTTTTTAACCCGATAGTCTTGGGATTGCTCCTTTTGATGATAATCAAATTAGAACTAAGTAATAGGACTCCTAATCACCCCTTTCTTTGACAATTTTAGAGAACATTTGAAACAACAAGAAGGTCTCCTTAAATGAAGAGTTGTGTGAGATGTACGCATCGTTTTGAACGTGATAGTAATGGAATTGCTCCTTTTGATGCTAATCAAACTAGAACAAAGTTATAGGACTCCTAATCACCTCTTTCTTTGATAATTTTAGAGAACCGATGAAACAATAAGAAGGTCTTCCTAAATGAAGACTTGTGTGAGATGTACGCATAGTTTTGAACGCGATAGTCATGAGTTTCTCTTTTTGACGCTAATCAAACTAGAACGAAGTACTATAACTCTTAATCAGCTCTTTCTTTATAAATTTGAAACAACCAATGAAACAATATGAAGGTCTCCCTAAATGAAGAGTTGTGGGAGATTTACGCATCGTTTTGGCTGCGATAGTGTTGGGATTGCTCCTTTTGATGCTAATTTCAACTACAACAAAGTAATAGGACTCATAATCACCTATATTTTGAAACTTTGAGAGTACTAATGAAACAATAATAAGGTTTCCCTAAATGAAGACTTGTGTGAGATGTACGGATCGTTTTGAAGACACTAGTGATAAAATTGCTCATTTTGATGCTAATCAAACTAGAACAAAGTCATATGACTTATAATCACCTCTTTCTTTGATAATTTGAGATAACCAATGAAACAATAAGAAGGTCTCCCTAAATCAAGACTTGTGTGAGATGTACGCATCATTTTTAACGCGATAGTCATGGGATTGCTCCTTTTGATGCTATTCAAATTAGAACGAAGTAATAGGACTCCTAATCACCTCTTTCTTTGACAATTTTAGAGAACCAATGAAACAATAAGAAGGTCTCTTTAAATAAAGACTTGTGTGAGATGTACACATCGTTTTGAACATCATAGTAATTGAATTGCTCCTTTTGATGCTAAGCAAACTAGAACGAAGTAGTAGGACTCCTAATCACCTCTTTCTTTGATAATTTTAGAGAGCCAATGAAACAGTAAGAAAGTCTCCTTAAATGAAGAATTGTGTGAGATGTACGCATCGTTTTGAACGTGATAGTAATGTGATTGCTCCTTTTGATGTTATTCAAACTAGTACGAAGTTATAGGACCCCTAATCTCATCTTTCTTTGACAATTTTAGAGAACCGATGAAACAATAAGAAGGTCTCCCTAAATGAAGACTTGTGTGAGATGTACGCATGGTTTTGAACACGATAGTCATGGATTTCTCCTTTTGACGCTAATCAAACTAGAACGAAGTAATACAACTCTTAATCACCTCTATCTTTGTAAATTTGATACAACCAATGAAACAATATGAAGGTCTCCCTATATGAAGACTTGTGTGAGATCTACGCATCGTTTCGGACGCGATGGTAATGTGATTGCTCCTGCTGATGTTTATTTCAATTAGAACAAATTAATAGGACTCATAATCACCTATATTTTGACAATTTGAGAGAACTAATAAAACAGTAAGAAGGTTTTCCTAAATGAATACTTGTGTGAGATGTACGAATCGTTTTGAAGGCACTAGTGATTGGATTGCTCTTTTTGATGATAATCAAACTAGAATGAAGTCATAGGACTCATAATCACCTCTTTTCTTTGATAATTTAAAAGAACCAATGAAAAAATAAGGTCTCCTAAAATAAAGACTTGTGTGAGATGTACGCATCGTTTTTAATGCGATAGTCATGTGATTGCTCCTTTTGATGCTAATTAAACTAGAACGAAGTTATATGACTCCTAATCGCCTCTTTCTTTGACAATTTTAGAGAAACAATGAAACAATAAGAAGGTCTCCCTAAATAAGAACTTGTGTGAGATGTACACATAGTTTTGAACACGATAGTCATGTGATTCTCCTTTTGCTTTTAATCAAACAAGAACGAAATAATACAACCCTTAATCACCTCTTTCTTTGTAAATTTTAAACAACCAACAAAACAATATGAAAGTCTCCCTAAATGAAGACTTGTGTGAGAACTACGCATCGTTTTGGACGCGATAGTTATGGGATTGCTCTTTTGATGCTAATTTTAACTCAAATGAAGTAATAGGACTCATAATCACCTATATTTTGATAATTTGAGAGAATTAATGAAACAACAAGAAGGTCTCCCTACATGAAGACTTGTGTGAGATATACTGATCGTTTTGAAGGCACTAGTGATAGAATTGCTCCTTTTGATGCTACTTAAACTAGAATGATGTCGTAGGACTTATAATCACCTCTTTTTTTGACAATTTGAGAGAAACAATGAAACAATAAGAAGGTCTACCTAAATCAAGACTTGTGTGAGATGTACGCATCGTTTTTAAAGCTATATTCATGGGATTGCTAATTTTTATGCTAATCAAATTAGAACGAAGTAATAGAACTCCTAATCACCTCTTTTTTTGATAATTTTAGAGAACCAATGAAACAATAAAAGGTTTCCTTAAATGATGACTTGTGTGAGGTGTACGCATCGTTATGAACGTAATAGTAATGTGATTGCTTCGTTTGATGCTAATCAATTTAGAACAAAGTTATAGGACTCCTAATAAACTCTTTCTTTGACAATTTTAGAGAACCAAAAAATCAATAAGAAGGTCTCCCTAAATGAAGACTTGTGTGAGATGTACGCATGGTTTTGAACGCGATAGTTATGGGATTCTGCTTTTGATGCTAATCAAACTAGAACAAAGTAATACAACTCTTAATCACCTTTTTCTTTGTAAATTTTAAATAACCAACGAAACAATATGAAACTCTCCCTAAATAAAGACTTGTGTGAGATCTACGCATTGTTTTGGATGCGCTAGTGATGGGATTGCTCCTTTTGATGCTAATTTCTACTAGAACGAAGTAATAGGACTCATAATCACCTATATTTTAACAATTTGAGAGGACTAAGATAACAATAAGAAGGTCTCCCTAAATCAAGACTTATGTGAGATGTACGAATCGTTTTTAAGGCACTAGTGATAGGATTGCTCCTTTTGATGCTAATCAAACTAGAACGAAGTCATAGGACTCATAATCACCTCTTTCTTTGACAATTTGAGAGAACCAATAAAATAATAAGAAGGTCTCCCTAAATCAAGACTTGTATGAGATGTACGCATCGTTTTTAACGCGATACTCATGGAATTGCTCATTTAGATGCTAACTAAATTAGAACGAAGTAATAGAACTCCTAATCACCTCTTTCTTTGATAATTTTAGAGAACGAATAAAACAATAAGAAGGCCTCCTTAAATGAAGACTTATGTGAGATGTACGCATCGTTTTGAATGTAATAGTAATGTGATTGCTCCTTTTGATGCTAATCAAACTAGAACGAAGTTATAGGACTCCTAATCACCTCTTTCTTTGATAATTTTTGAGAACTGATGAAACAATAAGAAGGGCTCCCTAAATGAAGACTTGTGTGAGATGTACGCATGGTTTTCAACGCTATAGTCAAGGTATTCTCCTTTTGATGCTAATCAAACAAGAACGAAGTAATATAACTCTTAATCATATCTTTCTTTGTAAATTTGAAACAACCAATGAAACAATATGAAAGTCTCCCTAAATAAAGACTTGTGTGAGATCTACGCATCGATTTGGACGCGATAGTAATGGGATTGCTCTTTTGATGCTAATTTCAACTCAAATGAAGTAATAGGACTTATAATCACCTATATTTTGATAATTTGAGAGAACTAATGAAACAACAAGAAGGTCTCCCTAAATGAGGACTTGTGTGAGATATACAGATTGTTTTGAAGGCACTAGTGATAGAATTGCTCCCTTTGATGCTAATCAAACTAGAACGAAGTCATAGGACTCATAATCACATATTTCTTTGACAATTTGAGAGAACCAATGAAACAATAAGAAGGTCTCCCTAAATCAAGACTTGTGTGAGATGTGCGCATCGTTTTTAAAGCGATAGTCATGGGATTGCTCATTTTTATGCTAATCAAATTAGAACGAAGTAATAGAACTCTGAATCACCTCTTTTTTGACAATTTTAGAGAACCAATGAAATAATAAAAGGTTTCCTTAATTGATGACTTGTGTGAGGTGTACGCATCGTTTTGAACGTAATAGTAATGGGATTGCTCCGTTTGATGCTAATTAATTTAGAACAAAGTTATAGGACTCCTAATAAACTCTTTCTTTAACAATTTTAGAGAACCAAAAAATCAATAAGAAGGTTTCCCTAAATGAAGATTTATGTGAGATGTACGCATGGTTTTGAACGCGATAGTTATGGGTTTCTCCTTTTGATGCTAATCAAAATAGAAACGAAGTAATACAACTCTTAATCACCTCTTTCTTTGTAAATTTGAAACAACCAACGAAACAATATGAATGTCTCCCTAATTGAAGACTTGTGTGAGATCTACGCATCGTTTTGAACGCGATAGTGATGGGATTGCTCCTTTTGATGCTAATTTCAACTAGAACGAAGTAATAGGACTCATAATCACCTATATTTTGATAATTTGAGAGAACTAAGATAATAATAAGAACGTCTCCCTAAATGAAGACTTGTGTGAGATGTACGGATTGTTTTGAAGGCACTAGTGATAGGATTGCTCCTTTTGATAAAAATCAAACTAGAACGAAGTCATAGGACTCATAATCACCTCTTTCTTTGACAATTTGAGAGAACCAATGAAACAATAAGAAGGTCGCCCTAAATCAAGACTTGTGTGAGATGTACGCATCGTTTTTAATGCGATAGTCATGGGATTGCTCATTTTTATGCTAACTAAATTAGAACGAAGTAATAAAGCTCCTAATCACCTCTTTCTTTGACAATTTTAGAGAACCAATGAAACAATAAGAAGGTCTCCTTAAATGAAGACTTGTGTGAGATGTACGCATCGTTTTGAATGTAATAGTAATGTGATTGCTCCTTTTGATGCTAATCAAACTAGAACGAAGTTATAGGACTCCTAATCACCTCTTTCTTTGATAATTTTAGACAACCGATGAAGCAATAAGAAGGTCTCCCTAAATGATGACTTGTGTGAGATGTACGTATGGTTTTTAATGCGATAGTCATGGGATTCTCCTTTTGATGCTAAGCAAACAAGAACGAAGTAATAAAACTCTTAATCACCTCTTTCTTTGTAAATTTGAAACAACCAATGAAACAATATGAAGGTCTCCCTAAATGAAGATTTGTGTGAGATCTACGCATCTTTTCGGGCGCGATAGTGATGGGATTGCTCTTTTTTTGCTAATTTCGACTAAAACGAAGTAATAGGACTCATAATCACCTATATTTTGAAAATTTGAGAGAACTAATGAAACAATAAGGTCTCCCTAAATGAAGGCTTGTGTGAGATGTACGGATCGTTTTGAAGGCACTAGTGATAGGATTTCTCCTTTAGATGCTAATCAAAATAGAACGAAGTCATAGGACTCATAATCACCTCTTTCTTTGATAATTTGATAGAACCAATGAAACAATAAGAAGGTCACCCTAAATCAAGACTTGTGTGAGATGTACGTATCGTTTGTAAAGCGATAGTCAAGGGATTGCTCATTTTTATGCAAATCTAATTAGAACGAAGTAATAGAACTCCTAATCACCTCTTTTTTTGATAATTTTAGAGAACTAATGAAATAATAAAAGGTTTCCATAAATGATGACTTGTGTGAAGTGTACGCATCGTTTTGAATGTAATAGTAATGTGATTGCTCCGTTTGATGCAAATCAATTAAAACAAATTTATAGGACTCTTAATAAACTCGTTCTTTAACAAATTTATAGAACCAAAAAATCAATAAAAAGGTCTCCCTAAATGAAGACTTGTGTGGGATGTACGCATGGTTTTGAACGCGATAGTCATGGGATTCTGCTTTTGATGTTAATCAAACTAGAACGAAGTACTACAACTCTTAATCACCTCTTTCTTTGTAAATTTGAAACAACCAATGAAACAATATGAAGGTCTCCCTAAATGAAGACTTGTGTGAGATCTACGCATCGTTTTGGACGTGATAGTGATGGGTTTACTCCTTTTGATGCTAATTTTAACTAGAACGAAGTAATAAGACTCATAATCACCTATATTTTGACAATTTGAGAGAACTAAGATAACAATAAAAAGATCTCCCTAAATGAAGACTTGTGTGAGATGTACGAATCATTTTGAAGGCACTAGTGATAGGATTGCTCCTTTTGATGCTAATCAAACTAGAACGAAGTCATAGGACTCATAATCATCTCTTTCTTTGACAATTTAAGAGAACTAATGAAACAATAAGAAGGTCTCCCTAAATCAAGACTTGTGTGAGATGTACGCATCATTTTTAACGCGATAGTCATGGGATTGCTCATTTTGATGCTAACTAAATTAGAACGAAGTAATAGAACTCCTAATCACCTCTTTCTTTGAAAATTTTAGAGAACCAATGAAATAATAAGGTCTCCTTAAATGAAGACTTGTGTGAGATGTACGCATCGTTTTGAATGTAATAGTAATGTAATTGCTCCTTTTGATGCTAATCAAACTAGAACGAAGTTATAGGACTCCTAATCACCTCTTTCTTTGACAATTTTAGAGAACCGATGAAACAATAAGAAGGTCTCCCTAAATCAAGACTTGTGTGAGATGTACGCATCATTTTTAACGCGATAGTCATGGGATTGCTCCTTTTGATGCTATTCAAATTAGAACGAAGTAATAGGACTCCTAATCACCTCTTTCTTTGACAATTTTAGAGAACCAATGAAACAATAAGAAGGTCTCTTTAAATAAAGACTTGTGTGAGATGTACACATCGTTTTGAACATCATAGTAATTGAATTGCTCCTTTTGATGCTAAGCAAACAAGAACGAAGTAGTAGGACTCCTAATCACCTCTTTCTTTGATAATTTTAGAGAGCCAATGAAACAGTAAGAAAGTCTCTTTAAATGAAGACTTATGTGAGATGTACGCATCGTTTTGAACGTGATAGTAATGTGATTGCTCCTTTTGATGTTATTCAAACTAGTACGAAGTTATAGTACCCCTAATCTCATCTTTCTTTGACAATTTTAGAGAACCGATGAAACAATAAGAAGGTCTCCCTAAATGAAGACTTGTGTGAGATGTACGCATGGTTTTGAACACGATAGTCATGGATTTCTCCTTTTGACGCTAATCAAACTAGAACGAAGTAATACAACTCTTAATCACCTCTATCTTTGTAAATTTGATACAACCAATGAAACAATATGAAGGTCTCCCTATATGAAGACTTGTGTGAGATCTACGCATCGTTTCGGACGCGATGGTAATGTGATTGCTCCTGCTGATGTTTATTTCAATTAGAACAAATTAATAGGACTCATAATCACCTATATTTTGACAATTTGAGAGAACTAATAAAACAGTAAGAAGGTTTTCCTAAATGAATACTTGTGTGAGATGTACGGATCGTTTTGAAGGCACTAGTGATTGGATTGCTCTTTTTGATGATAATCAAACTAGAATGAAGTCATAGGACTCATAATCACCTCTTTTCTTTAATAATTTGAAAGAACCAATGAAAAAATAAGGTCTCCTAAAATAATGACTTGTGTGAGATGTACGCATCGTTTTTAATGCGATAGTCATGTGATTGCTCATTTTGATGCTAATTAAACTAGAACGAAGTTATATGACTCCTAATCGCCTCTTTCTTTGACAATTTTAGAGAAACAATGAAACAATAAGAAGGTCTCCCTAAATAAGAACTTGTGTGAGATGTACACATAGTTTTGAACACGATAGTCATGTGATTCTCTTTTTGATTTTAATCAAACAAGAACGAAATAATACAACCCTTAATCACCTCTTTCTTTGTAAATTTTAAACAACCAACAAAACAATATGAAAGTCTCCCTAAATGAAGACTTGTGTGAGAACTACGCATCGTTTTGGACGCGATAGTTATGGGATTGCTCTTTTGATGCTAATTTTAACTCAAATGAAGTAATAGGACTCATAATCACCTATATTTGATAATTTGAGAGAATTAATGAAACAACAAGAAGGTCTCCCTAAATGAAGACTTGTGTGAGATATACTGATCGTTTTGAAGGCACTAGTGATAGAATTGCTCCTTTTGATGCTACTTAAACTAGAATGATGTCGTAGGACTTATAATCACCTCTTTTTTTGACAATTTGAGAGAAACAATGAAACAATAAGAAGGTCTACCTAAATCAAGACTTGTGTGAGATGTACGCATCGTTTTTAAAGCTATATTCATGGGATTGCTAATTTTTATGCTAATCAAATTAGAACGAAGTAATAGAACTCCTAATCACCTCTTTTTTTGATAATTTTAGAGAACCAATGAAACAATAAAAGGTTTCCTTAAATGATGACTTGTGTGAGGTGTACGCATCGTTATGAACGTAATAGTAATGTGATTGCTTCGTTTGATGCTAATCAATTTAGAACAAAGTTATAGGACTCCTAATAAACTCTTTCTTTGACAATTTTAGAGAACCAAAAAATCAATAAGAAGGTCTCCCTAAATGAAGACTTGTGTGAGATGTACGCATGGTTTTGAACGCGATAGTTATGGGATTCTGCTTTTGATGCTAATCAAACTAGAACAAAGTAATACAACTCTTAATCACCTTTTTCTTTGTAAATTTTAAATAACCAACGAAACAATATGAAACTCTCCCTAAATAAAGACTTGTGTGAGATCTACGCATTGTTTTGGATGCGCTAGTGATGGGATTGCTCCTTTTGATGCTAATTTCTACTAGAACGAAGTAATAGGACTCATAATCACCTATATTTTAACAATTTGAGAGGACTAAGATAACAATAAGAAGGTCTCCCTAAATGAAGACTTATGTGAGATGTACGAATCGTTTTTAAGGCACTAGTGATAGGATTGCTCCTTTTGATGCTAATCAAACTAGAACGAAGTCATAGGACTCATAATCACCTCTTTCTTTGACAATTTGAGAGAACCAATAAAATAATAAGAAGGTCTCCCTAAATCAAGACTTGTATGAGATGTACGGATCGTTTTTAACGCGATACTCATGGAATTGCTCATTTAGATGCTAACTAAATTAGAACGAAGTAATAGAACTCCTAATCACCTCTTTCTTTGATAATTTTAGAGAACGAATAAAACAATAAGAAGGCCTCCTTAAATGAAGACTTATGTGAGATGTACGCATCGTTTTGAATGTAATAGTAATGTGATTGCTCCTTTTGATGCTAATCAAACTAGAACGAAGTTATAGGACTCCTAATCACCTCTTTCTTTGATAATTTTTGAGAACTGCTGAAACAATAAGAAGGGCTCCCTAAATGAAGACTTGTGTGAGATGTACGCATGATTTTCAACGCTATAGTCAAGGTATTCTCCTTTTGATGCTAATCAAACAAGAACGAAGTAATATAACTCTTAATCATATCTTTCTTTGTAAATTTGAAACAACCAATGAAACAATATGAAAGTCTCCCTAAATAAAGACTTGTGTGAGATCTACGCATCGATTTGGACGCGATAGTAATGGGATTGCTCTTTTGATGCTAATTTCAACTCAAATGTAGTAATAGGACTTATAATCACCTATATTTTGATAATTTGAGAGAACTAATGAAACAACAAGAAGGTCTCCCTAAATGAGGACTTGTGTGAGATATACAGATCGTTTTGAAGGCACTAGTGATAGAATTGCTCCCTTTGATGCTAATCAAACTAGAACGAAGTCATAGGACTCATAATCACATATTTCTTTGACAATTTGAGAGAACCAATGAAACAATAAGAAGGTCTTCCTAAATCAAGACTTGTGTGAGATGTGCGCATCGTTTTTAAAGCGATAGTCATGGGATTGCTCATTTTTATGCTAATCAAATTAGAACGAAGTAATAGAACTCTGAATCACCTCTTTTTTGACAATTTTAGAGAACCAATGAAATAATAAAAGGTTTCCTTAATTGATGACTTGTGTGAGGTGTACGCATCGTTTTGAACGTAATAGTAATGGGATTGCTCCGTTTGATGTTAATCAATTTAGAACAAAGTTATAGGACTCCTAATAAACTCTTTCTTTAACAATTTTAGAGAACCAAAAAATCAATAAGAAGGTTTCCCTAAATGAAGATTTATGTGAGATGTACGCATGGTTTTGAACGCGATAGTTATGGGTTTCTCCTTTTGATGCTAATCAAAATAGAAACGAAGTAATACAACTCTTAATCACCTCTTTCTTTGTAAATTTGAAACAACCAACGAAACAATATGAAGGTCTCCCTAATTGAAGACTTGTGTGAGATCTACGCATCGTTTTGAACGCGATAGTGATGGGATTGCTCCTTTTGATGCTAATTTCAACTAGAACGAAGTAATAGGACTCATAATCACCTATATTTTGATAATTTGAGAGAACTAAGATAATAATAAGAACGTCTCCCTAAATGAAGACTTGTGTGAGATGTACGGATTGTTTTGAAGGCACTAGTGATAGGATTGCTCCTTTTGATAAAAATCAAACTAGAACGAAGTCATAGGACTCATAATCACCTCTTTCTTTGACAATTTGAGAGAACCAATGAAACAATAAGAAGGTCGCCCTAAATCAAGACTTGTGTGAGATGTACGCATCGTTTTTAATGCGATAGTCATGGGATTGCTCATTTTTATGCTAACTAAATTAGAACGAAGTAATAAAACTCCTAATCACCTCTTTCTTTGACAATTTTAGAGAACCAATGAAACAATAAGAAGGTCTCCTTAAATGAAGACTTGTGTGAGATGTACGCATCGTTTTGAATGTAATAGTAATGTGATTGCTCCTTTTGATGCTAATCAAACTAGAACGAAGTTATAGGACTCCTAATCACCTCTTTCTTTGACAATTTTAGACAACCGATGAAGCAATAAGAAGGTCTCCCTAAATGATGACTTGTGTGAGATGTACGTATGGTTTTTAATGCGATAGTCATGGGATTCTCCTTTTGATGCTAATCAAACAAGAAAAAAGTAATACAACTCTTAATCACCTCTTTCTTTGTAAATTTGAAACAACCAATGAAACAATATGAAGGTCTCCCTAAATGAAGATTTGTGTGAGATCTACGCATCTTTTCGGGCGCGATAGTGATGGGATTGCTCTTTTTTTGCTAATTTCGACTAAAACGAAGTAATAGGACTCATAATCACCTATATTTTGAAAATTTGAGAGAACTAATGAAACAATAAGGTCTCCCTAAATGAAGGCTTGTGTGAGATGTACGGATCGTTTTGAAGGCACTAGTGATAGGATTTCTCCTTTAGATGCTAATCAAAATAGAACGAAGTCATAGGACTCATAATCACCTCTTTCTTTGATAATTTGATAGAACCAATGAAACAATAAGAAGGTCACCCTAAATCAAGACTTGTGTGAGATGTACGCATCGTTTGTAAAGCGATAGTCAAGGGATTGCTCATTTTTATGCAAATCTAATTAGAACGAAGTAATAGAACTCCTAATCACCTCTTTTTTTTTGATAATTTTAGAGAACTAATGAAATAATAAAAGGTTTCCATAAATGATGACTTGTGTGAAGTGTACGCATCGTTTTGAATGTAATAGTAATGTGATTGCTCCGTTTGATGCAAATCAATTAAAACAAATTTATAGGACTCTTAATAAACTCTTTCTTTGACAAATTTATAGAACCAAAAAATCAATAAAAAGGTCTCCCTAAATGAAGACTTGTGTGGGATGTACGCATGGTTTTGA
This sequence comes from Panax stipuleanatus, assembly GCA_020205555.1. Lineage (NCBI taxonomy): Eukaryota > Viridiplantae > Streptophyta > Magnoliopsida > Apiales > Araliaceae > Panax > Panax stipuleanatus. The sequence continues at coordinate 73,220,297 of CM035121.1, read as the reverse complement.
ACGCGATAGTCATGGGATTCTGCTTTTGATGTTAATCAAACTAGAACGAAGTACTACAACTCTTAATCACCTCTTTCTTTGTAAATTTGAAACAACCAATGAAACAATATGAAGGTCTCCCTAAATGAAGACTTGTGTGAGATCTACGCATCGTTTTGGACGTGATAGTGATGGGTTTACTCCTTTTGATGCTAATTTTAACTAGAACGAAGTAATAAGACTCATAATCACCTATATTTTGACAATTTGAGAGAACTAAGATAACAATAAAAAGATCTCCCTAAATGAAGACTTGTGTGAGATGTACGAATCATTTTGAAGGCACTAGTGATAGGATTGCTCCTTTTGATGCTAATCAAACTAGAACGAAGTCATAGGACTCATAATCATCTCTTTCTTTGACAATTTAAGAGAACTAATGAAACAATAAGAAGGTCTCCCTAAATCAAGACTTGTGTGAGATGTACGCATCATTTTTAACGCGATAGTCATGGGATTGCTCATTTTGATGCTAACTAAATTAGAACGAAGTAATAGAACTCCTAATCACCTCTTTCTTTGACAATTTTAGAGAACCAATGAAACAATAAGGTCTCCTTAAATGAAGACTTGTGTGAGATGTACGCATCGTTTTGAATGTAATAGTAATGTAATTGCTCCTTTTGATGCTAATCAAACTAGAACGAAGTTATAGGACTCCTAATCACCTCTTTCTTTGACAATTTTAGAGAACCGATGAAACAATAAGAAGGTCTCCCTAAATCAAGACTTGTGTGAGATGTACGCATCATTTTTAACGCGATAGTCATGGGATTGCTCCTTTTGATGCTATTCAAATTAGAACGAAGTAATAGGACCCCTAATCACCTCCTTCTTTGACAATTTTAGAGAACCAATGAAACAATAAGAAGGTCTCTTTAAATAAAGACTTGTGTGAGATGTACACATCGTTTTGAACATCATAGTAATTGAATTGCTCCTTTTGATGCTAAGCAAACAGGAACGAAGTAGTAGGACTCCTAATCACCTCTTTCTTTGATAATTTTAGAGAGCCAATGAAACAGTAAGAAAGTTTCCTTAAATGAAGACTTGTGTGAGATGTACGCATCGTTTTGAACGTGATAGTAATGTGATTGCTCCTTTTGATGTTATTCAAACTAGTACGAAGTTATAGGACCCCTAATCTCATCTTTCTTTGACAATTTTAGAGAACCGATGAAACAATAAAAAGGTCTCCCTAAATGAAGACTTGTGTGAGATGTACGCATGGTTTTGAACACGATAGTCATCGATTTCTCCTTTTGACGCTAATCAAACTAGAACGAAGTAATACAACTCTTAATCACCTCTATCTTTGTAAATTTGATACAACCAATGAAACAATATGAAGGTCTCCCTATATGAAGACTTGTGTGAGATCTACGCATCGTTTCGGACGCGATGGTAATGTGATTGCTCCTGCTGATGTTTATTTCAATTAGAACAAATTAATAGGACTCATAATCACCTATATTTTGATAATTTGAGAGAACTAATAAAACAGTAAGAAGGTTTTCCTAAATGAATACTTGTGTGAGATGTACGGATCGTTTTGAAGGCACTAGTGATTGGATTGCTCTTTTTGATGATAATCAAACTAGAATGAAGTCATAGGACTCATAATCACCTCTTTTCTTTGATAATTTGAAAGAACCAATGAAAAAATAAGGTCTCCTAAAATAAAGACTTGTGTGAGATGTACGCATCGTTTTTAATGCGATAGTCATGTGATTGCTCCTTTTGATGCTAATTAAACTAGAACGAAGTTATATGACTCCTAATCGCCTCTTTCTTTGACAATTTTAGAGAAACAATGAAACAATAAGAAGGTCTCCCTAAATAAGAACTTGTGTGAGATGTACACATAGTTTTGAACACGATAGTCATGTGATTCTCTTTTTGATTTTAATCAAACAAGAACGAAATAATACAACCCTTAATCACCTCTTTCTTTGTAAATTTTAAACAACCAACAAAACAATATGAAAGTCTCCCTAAATGAAGACTTGTGTGAGAACTACGCATCGTTTTGGACGCGATAGTTATGGGATTGCTCTTTTGATGCTAATTTTAACTCAAATGAAGTAATAGGACTCATAATCACCTATATTTTGATAATTTGAGAGAATTAATGAAACAACAAGAAGGTCTCCCTACATGAAGACTTGTGTGAGATATACTGATCGTTTTGAAGGCACTAGTGATAGAATTGCTCCTTTTGATGCTACTTAAACTAGAATGATGTCGTAGGACTTATAATCACCTCTTTTTTTTGACAATTTGAGAGAAACAATGAAACAATAAGAAGGTCTACCTAAATCAAGACTTGTGTGAGATGTACGCATCGTTTTTAAAGCTATATTCATGGGATTGCTAATTTTTATGCTAATCAAATTAGAACGAAGTAATAGAACTCCTAATCACCTCTTTTTTTGATAATTTTAGAGAACCAATGAAACAATAAAAGGTTTCCTTAAATGATGACTTGTGTGAGGTGTACGCATCGTTATGAACGTAATAGTAATGTGATTGCTTCGTTTGATGCTAATCAATTTAGAACAAAGTTATAGGACTCCTAATAAACTCTTTCTTTGACAATTTTAGAGAACCAAAAAATCAATAAGAAGGTCTCCCTAAATGAAGACTTGTGTGAGATGTACGCATGGTTTTGAACGCGATAGTTATGGGATTCTGCTTTTGATGCTAATCAAACTAGAACAAAGTAATACAACTCTTAATCACCTTTTTCTTTGTAAATTTTAAATAACCAACGAAACAATATGAAACTCTCCCTAAATAAAGACTTGTGTGAGATCTACGCATTGTTTTGGATGCGCTAGTGATGGGATTGCTCCTTTTGATGCTAATTTCTACTAGAACGAAGTAATAGGACTCATAATCACCTATATTTTAACAATTTGAGAGGACTAAGATAACAATAAGAAGGTCTCCCTAAATGAAGACTTATGTGAGATGTACGAATCGTTTTTAAGGCACTAGTGATAGGATTGCTCCTTTTGATGCTAATCAAACTAGAACGAAGTCATAGGACTCATAATCACCTCTTTCTTTGACAATTTGAGAGAACCAATAAAATAATAAGAAGGTCTCCCTAAATCAAGACTTGTATGAGATGTACGCATCGTTTTTAACGCGATACTCATGGAATTGCTCATTTAGATGCTAACTAAATTAGAACGAAGTAATAGAACTCCTAATCACCTCTTTCTTTGATAATTTTAGAGAACGAATAAAACAATAAGAAGGCCTCCTTAAATGAAGACTTATGTGAGATGTACGCATCGTTTTGAATGTAATAGTAATGTGATTGCTCCTTTTGATGCTAATCAAACTAGAACGAAGTTATAGGACTCCTAATCACCTCTTTCTTTGATAATTTTTGAGAACTGCTGAAACAATAAGAAGGGCTCCCTAAATGAAGACTTGTGTGAGATGTACGCATGGTTTTCAACGCTATAGTCAAGGTATTCTCCTTTTGATGCTAATCAAACAAGAACGAAGTAATATAACTCTTAATCATATCTTTCTTTGTAAATTTGAAACAACCAATGAAACAATATGAAAGTCTCCCTAAATAAAGACTTGTGTGAGATCTACGCATCGATTTGGACGCGATAGTAATGGGATTGCTCTTTTGATGCTAATTTCAACTCAAATGTAGTAATAGGACTTATAATCACCTATATTTTGATAATTTGAGAGAACTAATGAAACAACAAGAAGGTCTCCCTAAATGAGGACTTGTGTGAGATATACAGATCGTTTTGAGGGCACTAGTGATAGAATTGCTCCCTTTGATGCTAATCAAACTAGGACGAAGTCATAGGACTCATAATCACATATTTCTTTGACAATTTGAGAGAACCAATGAAACAATAAGAAGGTCTCCCTAAATCAAGACTTATGTGAGATGTGCGCATCGTTTTTAAAGCGATAGTCATGGGATTGCTCATTTTTATGCTAATCAAATTAGAACGAAGTAATAGAACTCTGAATCACCTCTTTTTTGACAATTTTAGAGAACCAATGAAATAATAAAAGGTTTCCTTAATTGATGACTTGTGTGAGGTGTACGCATCGTTTTGAACGTAATAGTAATGGGATTGCTCCGTTTGATGCTCATCAATTTAGAACAAAGTTATAGGACTCCTAATAAACTCTTTCTTTAACAATTTTAGAGAACCAAAAAATCAATAAGAAGGTTTCCCTAAATGAAGATTTATGTGAGATGTACGCATGGTTTTGAACGCGATAGTTATGGGTTTCTCCTTTTGATGCTAATCAAAATAGAAACGAAGTAATACAACTCTTAATCACCTCTTTCTTTGTAAATTTGAAACAACCAACGAAACAATATGAAGGTCTCCCTAATTGAAGACTTGTGTGAGATCTACGCATCGTTTTGAACGCGATAGTGATGGGATTGCTCCTTTTGATGCTAATTTCAACTAGAACGAAGTAATAGGACTCATAATCACCTATATTTTGATAATTTGAGAGAACTAAGATAATAATAAGAACGTCTCCCTAAATGAAGACTTGTGTGAGATGTACGGATTGTTTTGAAGGCACTAGTGATAGGATTGCTCCTTTTGATAAAAATCAAACTAGAACGAAGTCATAGGACTCATACTCACCTCTTTCTTTGACAATTTGAGAGAACCAATGAAACAATAAGAAGGTCGCCCTAAATCAAGACTTGTGTGAGATGTACGCATCGTTTTTAATGCGATAGTCATGGGATTGCTCATTTTTATGCTAACTAAATTAGAACGAAGTAATAAAACTCCTAATCACCTCTTTCTTTGACAATTTTAGAGAACCAATGAAACAATAAGAAGGTCTCCTTAAATGAAGACTTGTGTGAGATGTACGCATCGTTTTGAATGTAATAGTAATGTGATTGCTCCTTTTGATGCTAATCAAACTAGAACGAAGTTATAGGACTCCTAATCACCTCTTTCTTTGACAATTTTAGACAACCGATGAAGCAATAAGAAGGTCTCCCTAAATGATGACTTGTGTGAGATGTACGTATGGTTTTTAATGCGATAGTCATGGGATTCTCCTTTTGATGCTAATCAAACAAGAACGAAGTAATACAACTCTTAATCACCTCTTTCTTTGTAAATTTGAAACAACCAATGAAACAATATGAAGGTCTCCCTAAATGAAGATTTGTGTGAGATCTACGCATCTTTTCGGGCGCGATAGTGATGGGATTGTTCTTTTTTTGCTAATTTCGACTAAAACGAAGTAATAGGACTCATAATCACCTATATTTTGAAAATTTGAGAGAACTAATGAAACAATAAGAAGGTCTCCCTAAATGAAGGCTTGTGTGAGATGTACGTATGGTTTTTAATGCGATAGTCATGGGATTCTCCTTTTGATGCTAATCAAAATAGAACGAAGTCATAGGACTCATAATCACCTCTTTCTTTGATAATTTGATAGAACCAATGAAACAATAAGAAGGTCACCCTAAATCAAGACTTGTGTGAGATGTACGCATCGTTTGTAAAGCGATAGTCAAGGGATTGCTCATTTTTATGCAAATCTAATTAGAACGAAGTAATAGAACTCCTAATCACCTCTTTTTTTTGATAATTTTAGAGAACTAATGAAATAATAAAAGGTTTCCATAAATGATGACTTGTGTGAAGTGTACGCATCGTTTTGAATGTAATAGTAATGTGATTGCTCCGTTTGATGCAAATCAATTAAAACAAATTTGTAGGACTCTTAATAAACTCTTTCTTTGACAAATTTATAGAACCAAAAAATCAATAAAAAGGTCTCCCTAACTGAAGACTTGTGTGGAATGTACGCATGGTTTTGAATGCGATAGTCATGGGATTCTGCTTTTGATGTTAATCAAACTAGAACGAAGTACTACAACTCTTAATCACCTCTTTCTTTGTAAATTTGAAACAACCAATGAAACAATATGAAGGTCTCCCTAAATGAAGACTTGTGTGAGATCTACGCATCGTTTTGGACGTGATAGTGATGGGTTTACTCCTTTTGATGCTAATTTTAACTAGAACGAAGTAATAAGACTCATAATCACCTATATTTTGACAATTTGAGAGAACTAAGATAACAATAAAAAGATCTCCCTAAATGAAGACTTGTGTGAGATGTACGAATCGTTTTGAAGGTACTAGTGATAGGATTGCTCCTTTTGATGCTAATCAAACTAGAACGAAGTCATAGGACTCATAATCATCTCTTTCTTTGACAATTTAAGAGAACTAATGAAACAATAAGAAGGTCTCCCTAAATCAAGACTTGTGTGAGATGTACGCATCATTTTTAACGCGATAGTCATGGGATTGCTCATTTTGATGCTAACTAAATTAGAACGAAGTAATAGAACTCCTAATCACCTCTTTCTTTGAAAATTTTAGAGAACCAATGAAACAATAAGGTCTCCTTAAATGAAGACTTGTGTGAGATGTACGCATCGTTTTGAATGTAATAGTAATGTAATTGCTCCTTTTGATGCTAATCAAACTAGAACGAAGTTATAGGACTCCTAATCACCTCTTTCTTTGACAATTTTAGAGAACCGATGAAACAATAAGAAGGTCTCCCTAAATGGAGACTTGTGCGCGATGTACGCATGGTTTTCAACGCGATAGTAATGGGATTCTCCTTTTGATGCTAATCAAATTAGAACGAAGTACTACAACTCTTAATCACCACTTTCTTTGTAAATTTGAAACAACCAATGAAAAAATATGAAGGTCTCCCTAAATAAAGATTTGTGTGAGATCTACGCATCTTTTCGGGCGCGATAGTGATGGGATTGCTCCTTTTGTTGCTAATTTCGACTAGAACAAAGTAATAGGACTCATAATCACCTATATTTTGAAATTTTGAGAAAACTAATGAAACAATAAGAAGGTCTCCCTAAATGAAGGCTTGTGTGAGATGTACGGATCGTTTTGAAGGCACTAGTGATAGGATTTCTCCTTTTGATGCTAATCAAACTAGAACGAAGTCATAGGACTCATAATCACCTCTTTCTTTGACAATTTGAGAGAACCAATGAAACAATAAGAAGGTCACCCTAAATCAAGACTTGTGTGAGATGTACGTATAATTTTTAACGCGATAGTCATGGGATTGCTCATTTTAATGCTAAGCAAATTTGAACGAAGTAATAGAACTCCTAATCACCTATTTCTTTGACAATTTTAGAGAACCAATGAAACAATAAGAAGGTCTCCTTAAATGAAGACTTGTGTGAGATGTACGCGTCGTTTTGAACAGAATAATAATATAATTGCTTCTTTTAATGCTAATCAAACTAGAACAAAGTTATAGAACTCCTAATCATGTCTTTCTTTGATAATTTTAGAGAACCGATGAAACAATTAGAAGTTCTCCCTAAATGAAGACTTATGTGAGATGTACGCATAGTTTTCAACGCGATAGTCATGGGATTCTCCTTTTGATGCTAATTAAACTAAAACAAAGTACTACAACTCTTAATTACCTTTTTCTTTGTAAATTTGAAACAACCAATGAAACAATATGAAGGTCTCCCTCAATGAAGACTTATGTGAGATCTACGCATCGTTTTGGACGCGATAGTGATGGGATTGCTCTTTTTGATGCTAATTTAACCTAGAACGAAGTAATAGGACTCATAATCACCTATATTTTGATAATTTGAGAGAACTAATAAAATAATAAGAAGGTCTCCTTAAATGAAGACTTGTGTGAGATGTACGGATTGTTTTGAAGGCACTAGTGATAAGATTGCTCCTTTTGATGCTAATCAAACTAGAACGAAGTCATAGGACTCATAATCACCTCTTTCTTTGAGAATTTGAGAGAACCAATGAAATAATAAGAAGGTATCCCTAAATCAAGACTTGTGTGAGATGTACGCATCGTTCTTAATGCGATAGTCATGGGATTGCTCATTTTGATGCTAATCATATTAGAACGAAGTAATAGAACTCCTAATCACCTATTTCTTTGATAATTTTAGAGAACCAATGAAACAATAAGAAGGTCTCTTTAAATGAAGACTTGCGTTGGATGTACGCATCGTTTTGAACGTAATAATATTGTGATTGTTCCTTTTGATGCTAATCAAACTAGAACAAAATTGTAGGACTCCTAATCACCTCTTTCTTTTGATGCTATATTTTTCTAAAAATAGCAAGCCATTTCTCTTCATTTTTCAAAATCAAAAATAGAGTTAGAGAGAGAGACGGGATATATATATATATATATATATATATATATATATATATATATATATATATATATATATATATATATAGAGAGAGAGAGAGAGAGAGAGAGAGAGGAAAATTGTGACAACCTAAAAATTTATAAGATCTTAAATGATTAAAATAAAGGTTAAAAGAATAAAATATAGATGGAAATTTGAGGATTAATTAAAAAAATTAAGAAAAACCTATATGGTTTACTATTTGAATGAGAATAAAGAAAAATATGGGTTACAAAATTTAAAAACTTTGGAAATGAATCTATATGTATTTGAAGAAATATTAAGGATAAGGTACTACGATACCTATAAAGTTTGGTGACCTAATATATAAATTAGGTATTTGAATTAAGTAACCTCAAGGGTTATCTTTATTTAATTGTCATAGTATTTTAACTATATACTAGTGACCTAATCTAAGAGATTTATGAAATACGTCTCAAGCTATTAGATTATCTTGTATGATTATCGGTTATAACTTATTAAGCCAATTAGGGCTATCAAGTTAATACACTAGTGGAATATGTTTTGACTTATGTGAGTTATGTATGCGATTAAATAAATATACATTATATAATGTGTATACATTTATTTTGTATATAAAGAGAATTAAGAATTAAGTTATGTAACCTAATACATATATTAGGAATGGTAATTAAATAACCTAAGTGATTATAATATGAGAGAATGCTAGTATTTAAAAATATATACTAACCATAAGAGATTTATTTTATACATCTCAATTAATTAATTTTATAATCTAAGGAAAGCAAGTCTAATTGGGTTATAAAATTAAAGATACTTGAGTAAGGATTTAAGTTACAAAGGAGGGGAATGGAAACCCTAACTAAATAATTAGGGTAAGATAAAAATAAAGATATGAAACTATGTAGAATTCATGACCCAAGGGATTAATTTCCAAACCTAAAAGAAATTAGTTAAATCCCAATCCTTTAGCCCAATGGGAGAGAAGACATTTTGGGCATTTAGTAAGCAAATTAAGGCATTGGGCCATAGCCCAAACAATTAGTTAGGAAGCCCAAAAAGAATTACAAATAGCAAACCCAAAGGTAATTTTTTTTTAAGGAAAATATGTGAAATGACAAAATTACCCTTAAAATTATTTATGAAATGAGCAAAATTCCCTCTAATCCATGTGAACTTAAATCGATCAATCAGAGAAGAGATGATGCAAGCATAACACCATCCTTAAAGAAACACGGATGATGCAAGCATGATGTAAGCATGACATCAGCATTAAAAAAACACAAAGATGATGACATCATGATGTCATCGAGAGACTAAAGTGCAATTAATGAGGTACTAAAGTGTAATTAACCTAGGTACCAAACTGTAATAAGTCGAGGGCAAACTGTAAAAAGTCGAGCCCCTAACGTGCAATTATCGAAACTATATTTTTTTATAAATAGCAAGCCATTTCTCTTTATTTTTTAAAACAAAAAATAGAGTTAGAGAGAGAGGAGGATTTCGGTTGCTATAGAGAGAGAAAAAGAGAGGAAAGTTTTTGGTGACGTTCCAAACTGCAAAGGATTAGTTAAAGCTTGCAACTTCAGGAGGTATTTCCTCTAGTGGGTATTTTTTCATTCTTCTTTATATATTTAGTAAAAATATACTTTGAGAAATAGTTATAATTCCCAAATTATTTTAAGTATATAGTACAAAAGTCCTATTTACAAGCAGTTATAATGTCCGATTTATTTCTCTTATAAAGTAGAAAATATACTTTTATAAGCAGATGCTATGTCCGATTTTCTTCAAGTATTTAGTAAGAATATTCATTTTATAAACAGTTATAATGCTGAAATTATCTCAAATAGAATAGTCGAATATTCATTTTATAAAGCAGTTATAATGCTCGATTTATTTCAAATTTAAAAGCGAATCTTCATTTTATAAGCAGTTATAATGCTCAATTTATTTTAAATATAGTTAATGAATATTCATGCTATAAGAAATTATAATGCCAAAATTATTTCATGTATAGTACAAGGAGTTTTATTTATAATTGGTTATATGATTTACTAGTTATAAATAAGAACTTAAAAATAAAAGAATAAGTGTTAAATTTAAAGTAGTACAATCGTACTCTTTAATGGTTGATGTATAGTAGCTGGGCTAAACGATTCCTTCAGGGAGCGGAGGTATATATGAACTAGCTACCGATCTAACTCACTGTGACAAGTAGTGTAGACGAGACGGGAAACTAACTTGTTGGTTGTTTATGGGAAACCACTCAGCATACTGTACTGAATACTGTTAGAGACACGATGGTGCTAGGTTTAGACTTGTGATTACGTATGATGTTAAGGTATTATCTAATATTTGACTATGTGTTTAAATGTTAGATAGTTTACGTATAAAGTAGTAGTATTATGGGATAAAGTATGTTATGCTAATTGAGAGATCAATCTTATTAATGATAGGTCTTTGTATTAGAGATTAAATTAGATTGCGTAGCAATAATCGACGGTTCAGGCAAGTTCCCTAACTCAAACTCGAGTTATTATTTTTCAAGTATGGTAGTGGATAATTATTGTTGATTATTCCACCTCTAAGATTATTATTGAATATTCGCATTTAGTGCAAGTTTTCCCTAACTCAAACTTGAGTTATATTTTCAAAGCATGGTAGTGAATAATTATTATTGATTATTCACATCTATACTGATTATTGATTCGTACTTAATGCATATTGCATATGTTCATCAGGTATGAAAGGCTGATCACCTAAATTAACCTAAGGTTCAGTTAAAGTTGTTCATGGTCATTGTTGACATTAAACATTATTGGTTCAGTCATTCATTTATTGAAATTTTGATTTATGCTCTTTCACAATTATTATATTGTTGAAAATTCGAAAGCTTATTCTTTCTTTTAATCATGATATATCTTCATTGTATTTAAACTTGCTGAGCAAAGTCGTTGCTCACCCTTGCTGTATCATGATAATAAATTTCAGATTAAGACGAAGGCTCGAAGAAAGAAAAGGACAAAGACGAACTACAAGAGTAGATTAGTATGCATCTAGAACTATTAGTTAAACGATGTAATCATATATGTGAACCTTTTTAATTATTAAAGGTATGTATTCAGTTAAGGTTAATAGACGTTGGAAAATGTTATAGAATCTTGTGAAATAAATAATATATGTTTATATTTTTCGCATTAGTTCATAGAATATGTATGAAGATAAAGTACTATGACGTACCAGGTCCGAGGTTCTTGGGACCCAAATTCGGGGGCGCTACATTTGGTATCAGAGCTGTAGGTTATAAACCTTAGGTAGGGTTAACTTAGGCTATAACCGCAGAGATGAGGATAAGGAATAAACTCAAATAGAGTTTAAGTGCTAAGAGATGATTTTTGGGAAATTCATTATTATGTAAAGGAGAAGATAAATAAGATTCAAAGAAGAATTTTGAAAAGTTATAAAGATAAGAATCCATAGTTATAGAACTCTAGTAATAAAGATGAAAATCTTAAATAAAGTCATAATAATATAATTAAATGGAAAGATAAGAAGATCGTAAAATAAAACGATCCTAAGATAGGAAAGAATAGTAATATAACACGATTAAAAGAAGAGATCACAACGTGATCTGATGAGGTCATAGGAGGACAGATGATCAATTAATTGATTAATTGAAAACTTTATAGCAGAATTGCTATACGACTATTGTGCTATGAAATTATACTATGAAAACTCAGAAAGAGTTAAATAAAATTCGTATTGAGCCAAGAGTAAGCTAGGATTATGTGAGATTTCAATTGAGGACACATGTTAGCAGCTAAGTTGTATGATTCCTTGTATGGGAGGGGAATTTATGCTTGGTTTTAGAATCACTTACCTTCCTATATTGATATATTGGTTGAGTTGAGCAATTCCTTGTATGGGCAGGGAGTTGTCCTTGGTTTAACAACCTCTTAGCTTCCTATATTGATTAGTGGCTGAGGTTTACCAATTCCTTGTATGGGTAGGAGATTGTATTTGGTTCGACAATCACTTAACTTCTTATATTGATAATCACTGAAATATTGGTGTCGCCCTATTTGCTATATGTATGTTAAGAATGTGATTCTTTTCTCATGTGTATAACGGATAGGTCGAGAATATAAGATTAGGTGCGAGTTCTTAAAACTCATGCTTATGTTAAGTTTGTGACTCATAATCATATGGTATGTTTTTGAACCCATAAGCATATGGACAGTTCTTGATTGGTTCTTGAACTACATATTGCTAGGATAAGTTCTTAAACTCATATTATTGTGGAAAGTTCATGAACTTATAACGTGTGGTATGTTTGATGAACTATACTGGGATATAGTTAAAATTATGGATGGATAATCTAGGATTTTAGTATAGTAAGTTTTAATGGTGATAGAATAGATAGAATTATTAAGCAATTGATCATTAGAGGAATTGAAGTTGATGGTGGAAGCATAGGTATTCCAAATCTTCTAGCTGTGCTAGACTTCAAAAATTTTAAAATAAAGCTAAATTTGCACTGATGTGCCTTTAAAAATATAAATGAATTTTTGTTATCAGCAACACATGGTTACAATTATGTAGAAGTGAACTTTGAACCACTAACACATCGTTACCTATTATGGCATGATAACACTAAAAATGATTTTTTAATGATTTTGAACTTTTTAAAGGAGAGTCTACGCTAATTATTTCGGCTAGACAAAAATGATTTAAAAATATCAAAATATATTTTATATATCATCAATGCATCATGGAACCTGGTGCAAAGATAATAAAAATGATGGAGTCATCAATGCAGTACTACCTAGTGTTGGATGTGATCTAAGGATCGTTAGCCCATTATGGTATGATGTAATATGGCAAAGTCATAAAAATGACAGAATCATCAAATGGACTGTAAATACAGTGCGGTATCAGGACATCATAAAATGATATTCAGAGTTTTAAAGAAAAGTCAAGTGCTAACTGAATTAGGCCAGATACATGTTTCGATTAATATTCGAATTATTAGTACATGTCTAAGCTATTTGATTCATCTAGACAAATGTTTATAAAAATTCAAGTATCTCTTTGAGAATTTATCCTGAACCATATTGTTTTGATTCGGACTCCAGGCTGAGTATGAACATCCCTAAATTGGGAAATATTTTTGCGTAAAAGGAGGTTATGATGAACGCAAATGTCGTTCTAGCATGTAGCATCTGATCAAATGCAGGGTATAACGGGCTGATCACCTACCGTGCCCGTAAGTATGACGGTTTATAGATGAATTTCTGTTCAAACCTTTTCGAAATCGAAAAATGAAAGTTCATGGTCTATATGCCCACTCAGTATGATATGAAAAGTTTTTAACTCCTTAGAGAGAAGTCTGGGTAGAATGTGATGATAAAATAGTTTCTTATAGAAGGAAGTCACATGTACTCATTAAATGAGAGTGAAATCAGATAAAGGTTAAGTTGAAAACCTAGTTTTGATGAATAAAAGAAGTAGGGAATAGTAGGCTGTAATTTTGAGGATAAAATTCTTAGAAGAAGGGGTGAATGTGGTAAACCAAAAATTTATAAGATCTTAAATGATTAAAATAAAGGTTAAAAGAATAAAATCTTGATGGGAATTTAAGGATTAAATAAAAAAATTAAGAAAAACCTATATGATTTACTATTTGAATGATAATAAAGAAAAATATGGGTTACAAAATTTATAAACCCTAATAATGAATTTATATGTACTTGAAGGAATATTAAAGATAAGATACTACGATACCTATAAAGTTTGGTGACCTAATATATAAATTAGGTATTTGAATTAAGTAACCTCAAGGGTTATCTTTATATAATTGTCCTAGTATTTTAACTATATACCAGTGACCTAATCTAAGAGATTTATGAAATATGTCTCAAGCTATTAGATTATCTTGTGTGATTATTGGTCATAACTTATTAAGCAAATTAGGGCTATTAAGTTAATACACTAGTGGAATATGTTTTGACTTATGTGAGTTATGTATGTGATTAAATAAATATACATTATATAATGTGTATATATTTATTTTGTATATAAAATGAATTAAGAATTAAGTTATGTAACCTAATACATATATTAGGAATGATAATTAAATAACCTAAGTGATTATAATATGAGAGAATGCTAGTATTTAAAAATATATACTAACCATAAGAGATTTCGTTTAAACATCTCAATTAATTAATTTTATAATCTAAGGAAAGCAAGTCTAATTGGGTTATAAAATTTAAGATACCTGAGTAAGGATTTAAGTTACAAAAGAGGGGAATGGAAACCCTAACTAAATGATTAGGGTAAGATAAAAACTAAAGATATGAAACTATGTGGAATTCATGGCTTAAGGGATTAATTTGCAACCCCAAAAAAAATTAGTTAAAGCCCAATCCTTTAGCCCAATGGGAGAGAAGACATTTTGGGCCTTTAGTAAACTAATTAAGGCATTGGGCCATAGCCCAAACAATTAGTTAGGAAGCCCAAAAAGAATTAAAAATAGCAAACTTAAAGGGTAAATTTCTTTAAGAAAAATATGTGAAATGACCAAATTATCCTTAAAATTATTTATGAAATGACCAAAATACCCTCCAATCCATTGAACTTAAATCGACCAATCAGAGAAGAGATGATGCAAGCATGATGCAAGAATGACTTCATCCTTAAAGAAATACGGATGATGCAAGCATGATGTAAGCATGACATCAGCATTAAAGAAACACAAAGATGATGTCATCATAATGATGTCATCATGATGTCATTGAGGGACTAAAGTGCAATTAATGAGGTACTAAAGTGTAATTAACCAAGGTACCAAACTATAATAAGCCGGGGGCAAACTGTAAAAAGCCAATCCCCTGACGTGCAACTATCAAAACTATGTTTTTCTATAAATAGCAAGTCATTTCTCTTCATTTTTCAAAACAAAAAATAGAGTTAGAGAGAGAGGAGGAGGAGGATTTCTGTTGCTATAGAGAGAGAAAGAGAGAGGAAAGTTTTTGGTGAGGTTTTGCAAAGGATTAGTTAAAGCTTGCAACTTCAGGAGGTATTTCCTCTAGTGGGTATTATTTTTATTCTTCTTTATATATTATTTAAAAATATACTTTTACAAGCAGTTATAATGCCCAAATTATTTTAAGTATATAGTATAAAAGTCATATTTACAAGTAGTTATAATGTCCGATTTATTTCTTTTATAAAGTTGAAAATATACTTTTATAAGCAGTTGCTATGTCCGATTTTCTTCAAGTATTTAGTAAGAATATTCATTTTATAAGCAGTTATAATACTGAAATTATCTCAAATAGAATTCAAATAGTAAACCTTATAGGTTTTTCTTTAAAATTTTTAAATTATTTTTCAAATTCCTATCTAGGTTTTATCATTTAACCTTTATTTTAATCATTTAAGATCTTATAAATTTTTGGGTTGTCACATCAACAGGAGCAATCCCATGACTATCGTGTTAAAAACGATGAGTACATCTCACACAAATTTTGATTTAAGGAGACCTTCTTATTGTTTCATTGGTTCTCTTAAATTGTCAAAGAAAGAGGTGATTAGGAGTCCTATGACTTTGTTCTAGTTTGATTAGCATCAAAATGAGCAATCCTATCAATAGTGCCTTCAAAATAATCCGTACATCTCACACAAGTATTCATTTAGGGAAATCTTCTTATTGTTTCATTAGTTCTCTCAAATTGTTAAAATATAGGTGATTATGAGTCCTATTACTTTGTTCTAGTTGAAATTAGCATCAAAATGAGCAATCACATCACTATCGCGTCCAAAATGATACGTAGATCTCACACAAGTCTTCATTTAGGGAGACCTTCATATTGTTTCATTGGTTGTTTCAAATTTACAAAGAAAGAGGTGATTAAGAGTTGTGCTACTTCGTTCTAGTTTGATTAGCGTTAAAAGGAGAAACCATGACTATCACGTTCAAAACCATGCGTACATCTCACACAAGTCTTCATATAGGGAGACCTTCTTATTGTTTCCTCGGTTCTCTAAAATTATCAAAGAAAGAGGTGATTAGGAGTCCTATAACTTTGTTCTAGTTTGATTAGAATCAAAAGGAGCAATCCCATTACTATCACGTTCAAAACGATGCGTACATCTCACACAAGTCTTCATTTAAGGAGACCTTCTTATTGTTTCAATGGTTCTCTACAATTATCAAAGAAAGAGGTGATTAGGAGTCCTATTACTTTGTTCTAATTTTATTAGCATCAAAAGGAGCAATCTCATGACTATCGCGTTAAAAACGATGCGTACATCTCACACAAGTCTTTATTAAGGGAGACCTTCTTATTGTTTCATTGGTTCTCTCAATTTATCAAAGAAAGAGGTGATTATGAGTTCTATAACTTTGTTCTAATTTGATTAGCATCAAAAGTAGCAATCCTATAACTAGTACCTTCAAAACGATCCATACATCTCACACAAGTTTTCATTTACGGAAACCTTCTTACTGTTTCATTTGTTCTCTCAAATTGTCAAATTATAAGTTATTATGAGTTCTATTACTTCGTTCTAGTTGAAATTAGTATCAAAAGGAGCAATCCCATCACTATCGCGTCCAAAACGATTCGTAGATCTCACACAAGTCTTCATTTAGGGAGACCTTCATATTATTTCCTTGGTTGTTTTAAATTTACAAAGAAAGAGGTGATTAAGAGTTATATTACTTCGTTCTAGTTTGATTAGCATCGAAAGAAGAAACCCATGACTATCGCGTTCAAAACCATGCGTACATCTCACACAAATCTTCATTTGGGGAGACCTTCTTATTGTTTCATTGGATCTCTCAAATTATCAAAGAAAGAGGTGATTTTGAGTCTTATGACTTCGTTCTAGTTTGATTAGTATCAAAAGGAGCAATTCTATCACTAGTGCCTTTAAAACGATCCGTGCATCTTTCACAAGTCTTCATTTAGGGAAACCTTCTTACTATTTCATTAGTTCTCTCAAATTGTAAAAATATAGGTGATTATAAGTCTTATTACTTCGTTCTAGTTGAAATTAACATGAAAAGGATCAATTCCATCACTATTGCATCCAAAACGATGCGTAGTTCTCACACAAGTCTTCATTTAGGGAGACCTTCATATTGTTTCATTAGTTGTTTCAAATTTACAAAGAAAGAGGTGATTAAGAGTTGTATTACTTCGTTCTAGTTTGATTAGCGTTAAACAGAGAAACCCATGACTATTGCGTTCAAAATCATGCGTACATCTCACACAAATTTTCATTTAGGGAGACCTTCTTATTGTTTCATTGGTTCTCTAAAATTATCAAAGAGATAGGAGATTAAGGAGTCCTATAACTTTGTTCTAGTTTTATTAGCATCAAAAGGAGCAATCCCATTACTATTACGTTCAAAACAATGTGTACATCTCACACAAGTCTTCATTTAAGAAGACCTTCTTATTATTTCATTGGTTCTCTAAAATTGTCAAAGAAAGAGGTGATTAGGAGTCCTATTACCTCGTAATAATTTTATTATCATCAAAAAGAGCAATCTCTTGACTACCGCATTAAAAATAATGCGTACATCTCACACAAGTCTTTATTTAGGAAGACCTTCTTATTATTTCATTGGTTCTCTCAAATTGTCAAAGAAATAGGTGATTATGAGTCCTATGACTTCGTTCTAGTTTGATTAGCAACAAAAGGAGGAATCCTATCACTAGTGCCTTGAAAACTATCTGTACATATTTCACAAGTCTTCATTTAGGGAAACCTTCTTACTGTTTCATTAGTTTTCTTAAATTATCAAAATATAGGTGATTATGAATCCTATTCCTTCGTTCTAGTTGAAATTAGCATCAAAAGGAAAAAACCCATCACTATCGCGTCCAAAACGATGCGTAGGTCTCGCACAAGTCTTCATTTAAGGAGACATTCATATTGTTTCTTTGGTTGTTTCAAATTTACAAAGAAAGAGGTGATTAAGAGTTGTATTACTTGGTTCTAGTTTGATTCGCGTCAAAATGAGAAACCCATGAATATCGCGTTCAAAACCATGCGTACATCTCACACAAGTCTTCATTTAGGGAGACCATCTTATTGTTTCATCAGTTCTCTATAATTGTCAAATAAAGAGGTGATTAGGAGTCCTATAACTTCGTTCTAGTTTGATTAGCATCAAAAGAAGCAATCCCATTACTATTACGTTCAAAAAGATGCGTATATCTCACAAAAGTCTTAATTTAAGAAGACCTTTTTATTATTTCATTTGTTCTCTAAAATTGTCAAAAAAGAGAGGTGATTAGGAGTCCAATTACTTCGTTCTAATTTGATTAGCATCAAAAGGAGCAATCCCATGACTATCACGTTAAAAGCGATGCGTGCATCTCACACAAGTTTTAATTTAGGGAGACCTTCTTATTGTTTCATTGGTTCTCTCAAATTATCAAAAAAAATACGTGATTGTGAGTCCTATGACTTCGTTCTAGTTTGATTAGCATCAAAAGTAGCAATCCTATAACTAGTACCTTCAAAACAATCCGTACATCTGACACAAGTCTTCATTTACGGAAACCTTCTTACTGTTTCACTAGTTCTCTCAAATTATCAAATTATAGGTGATTATGAGTTCTATTACTTCGTTCTAGTTAAAATTAGCATTAAAAGGAGCAATCCCACCACTATCGTGTCCAAAACGATGCGTAGATCTCACACAAGTCTTTATTTATGGAGACCTTAATATTGTTTCGTTGGTTGTTTTAAATTTACAAAGAAAAAGGTGATTAAGAGTTGTATTACTTCGTTTCTATTTTGATTAGCATTAAAAGGAGAAACCCATAGCTATCGCGTTCAAAACTATGCGTACATCTCACATAAATCTTCATTTAGGGAGGCCTTCTTATTGTTTCATTGGTTCTCTCAAATTGTCAAAGAAAGAGGTGATTATGAGTCCTATGACTTCTTTCTAGTTTAATTAGCATCAAAAGAAGCAATCATATCACTCGTGCCTTTAAAACGATCCGTACATCTTTCACAAGTTTTCATTTAGAGAAACCTTCTTACTGTTTCATTAGTTCTCTCAAATTGTCAAAACATAGGTGATTATGAGTCCTATTACTTCGTTCTAGTTGAAATTAGCATCAAAAGGATCAATCCCATCACTATCGCATCCAAAACGATGCGTAGATCTCACACAAGTCTTCATTTAGGGAGACCTTCATATTATTTCATTAGTTGTTTCAAATTTACAAAGAAAGAGGAGATTAAGAGTTGTATTACTTTGTTCTAGTTTGATTAGCGTCAAAAAGAGAAAGCCATGACTATCGCGTTCAAAACCATGCGTACATCTCACACAAATCTTCATTTAGGGAGACCTTCTTATTGTTTTATCGGTTCTCTAAAATTATCAAAGAAATAGGTGATTAGGAGTCCTGTAACTTTATTCTAGTTTGATTAGCATCAAAAGGAGAAATTACCTTACTAACATGTTCAAAACGATGCGTACATCTCACTCAAGTCTTCATTTAAAGAAACCTTCTTATTGTTTCATTGGTTCTCTAAAATTGTCAAAGAAAGAGGTGATTAGGAGTTCTATTGCTTCGTTCTAATTTTATTAGCATCAAAAGGAGCAATCCCTTGACTATCGTGTCAAAAACGATACGTACATCTCACACAAGTTTTGATTTAGGGAGACCTTCTTATTGTTTCATTGGTTCTCTCAAACTGTCAAATAAAGAGATGATTATGAGTCCTATGACTTCTGGTTTATTGGAGGAACGTTTAAAGAGACAATTATTGAGATTTGATATGTTATCTTCTTCGATAAAATAATCCATTCAAATATATTATTGTAATTGTGACACCCCCAAATCCAGGTACTTCAATTTCCACGGGACTTGGTGTTCACTGTACAAATATCATCTATCTATCTACCCATAGTAAAAGCAAACCATGAAATAAATAGAAATAGTCCTCCCCTTATGGGGTTACAACATCTGAAAATAAATACATCAATCCCAGGTCGTACTTAACCTTAAATCTCAAATGCGGAAATATAAATAATTAAATAAGTCTTACACAACTTTAACATAAGTCTGAAACATAACAATTAAAATAAACAACAAGTCTTCATCACTTGTTGACTTTGCCTTTGCCTTTGCTAGTAGAAGGCTCGTCGGACCTTTCGTTCTTAACTGCAATGTTATTATTACGCAAGAGTGAGCACGATTGCCCACAAGTATAATAATATGACAACAATATAATAACATGCGAGTAAATCAAAGACATCTGAATAAAGAAACTCAACTTCTGACTCGAGGATAAATAATAGGAATCAAAAGAACATCTGAGGGTCATAAGACCTTGAACTATGTCCTAGGTTGTAAAGTGTTTATGCTTTAAACCTTTAACAGTCATAAGACTATGGACTCTACTTCTCGTACTTAGGGGGATCAGCCCTTAGTACCATACTGTGCACAATATCTCAACGCTAAAGCGTAAATAATCCCCTATTAAAGGGTTGTTCATCTCAGTTTTGACATCAGAGTCCGCACCAAAGGAAGTTTGGTTTGGATAAGCTCAATAAGTATTCTAGAATTTAGAACGTACATCAACTATGGACTAGTCGAATAAATAAGGGTTCACTAGTCCTATAAGTTCAACAATATCATCGATATTCAACTTGAATGGTAAATCTCGAGAGTATACAATCGAATAAGTATTGTATAGCTGAATCATGCTTAAAAAAAATAATAATATCTCATATGAAAATCTCAACTTGAATAAACAAGGATAAGAACTTGCTCAATGTAAAAGTAAGATTTGAGGTTAGGAAACTTGCAAAATATTAAACAAGTTTAAGGATAGGAAACTTGCAAAATATAGAACAAGTTTAAGGATAGGAAACTTGCCTCTTGCACAAGCTACAATTATAATTCACGTTCTTTATTAAATCCTACATATCAATACGTTCACAATACACATTAATCAATAACTCGATATACGTATCGAATCACACACATCGGTCTTGAGCACGTTATTGGACTATACAATTAACGAATCAAGTCATGTAATTAACTTATTAATTACTCACGTAATATAAGTTATTAACCTCTTATTATATGTTTAATCATGTCTTCATGTTTATTACATTAGGTTACAATTACATTTCCTGGACTTGAACAATTAAAATCTCATTTTTGGGCAAAATTGCCAAGTGGCGCTGCAGCTCCACCATTTGAACTAAAAATGGCGCTGCAGCTCCACTGGCGCTGCGGCCCCAATCTTGGCGCTGCAGCTCCACTGGCGCTGCGGCCCCAATCTTGGCGCTGCAGCTCCACTGGCGCTGCGGCCCCAATCTTGGCGCTGCAGCTCCACTGGCGCTGCAGCCCCAATCTTAGGCTTAAAGTTGGCGCTGCAGCTCCAAACGCCATTTTCAGAATCTGCAGTTCACGAATAACAGAGAACCAGGCCCAGAGTAAATGCTACCACAACAATTTAATTGCTACCCATGAAGTATGGACTTCATAGAAACACTATACAATATTTCTAGCATGATCTTAGCATTCTAAATCACTTAATTACACAAGTTATAGCAATCAAATTCACTATTTTTCATACTTTATCATGTTTTGAAGGAAAATCACGAAATTTAACTTTACGGATTCGTTATAACACCGAATCCGTTCGTTTAACTTCCGTTTTGTTCGTATAAACGTGTACAATCATATGTAAGTGCTAATTCAAAGTTAAATCATCGATTCATAGTATAAAAATTGTACATAAGGGCTGTATGGCCATATATACAACTTTTCTACTCTGTGACTTTTGTAAAAATAAAATCAAGTATAATTGTATGAAATTTATCACATTAAATCATGCATACATGGTATAAAACATGTTATGATCATATAATAATACATATAAAATCATATCATGCATTAATCATCAAATTAGTCATTCACAGAGAACTTTTTAAGAATACGTTAATGGAAACTATAAGAACTTGAATTTAAAAACGTAGGAGAAAGAATTACCCTTGCTAGTTAGTGATGATGATGCAACTAAATTCTTCAATCTCTTCTCTAACTAATTCTCGAGTCTTTTCTCTCAATTTCTCTCTTTTTCTCTCTGGAACTTAGTGTCTTACAAATTAATTATATGAACTGATATGTATATGTAAATTAATATATTATACGCGTAATTAGAAGTCGTGGGTTTTGGGTCGTCAGTTAATCCCATAATGGGTTAACTGGCTCCAACCCCCACTAGGGCTTAGTTTGTTTGTCCCTTATTCCTCCTTTCCATTTAATTTAATTAACTTACTATTATATAGTTAATTAATGTCACACCCAATTAAATCAAATAATGCTATTTAAATTAATTAAATAAAATAGCATAAATCTACATTAAATCACATAGTCACATAATTAAAATTCTTATTTATTAATTATGTCTAATCATAAATCTCTAATTAATTATTAAATTAATTAGAATAACATTATGCTTATTAATTATTATATTAATCAAATAAGCTCAATTAAATACATACTTTGAATATAAAAAATTCACCACATTAATTTAACTAATGTGACACATATAATTAAATTACTCTACCACAAATTCATCAATTAATTATTTAACTCAATAATTAAATCATCGAAAAATATTTATTTAATTCAATAAATATTCAAAATAAATTACAAAAATCTTGTTTGTCACAGTAATATTAAATTATAAGTGTATGATGTAATAATATAATAATATAATAATGGTGATATTTTTACAATGAATGCACGATACGTGAATAAAATGAGGTGAAAGAGAGAAAATTGGGTCCGGAGTATTTTTGTTACAAAAAATATGTTAAATATGTTGGTGGGTCCCGTTTTTGACTGAAGTTTGATTATTGTCTGCAAAATTCATCCGTATGTAAATTTGGGTCATTTTTCGTTCAGAATTTAGAAAAACTTTCTTCTACAAAGTTGTAGAGAATTAAATTTCATATGAAATGGACATAAAATTCATATTTTTTTGATAAAAGGACTATTTATTATGAATTATTGAAGTTCCGGAATATTGGGTGAGAATTGAATTTTAGGGTTGTAAATATTTTTTTTTTAAAAAAAGTTTTTAGTGGGTGGGACCCACTTGTGTGGGCTGATGAATTGGTCAGGTGGTGGGCATGAATTTTTTTTAAAATAATAATATTTTATTAAATTTTCTGCTTTGGCGTTCTAAGCATTTTCCTATAAATAGGATACTTAGTTTAGAATTGAAAATCACACAAGAATCAGAAGTTTCTCTCTCTATAATATCGAGCGTATTTTTGTGAGTATTTTGATACTTTGAGTGTTGTTAAACAGTTCAAGTTTTCTTCAGCATTATATCCGATATTCCAGTCAGAAGTACTACTCTTTTGAGGTAAGGGATGTTATTTTTTTCGTAAATGATGTTATTGTTTTTAATATCATTTCATCGAAATATTAGTATGAATTTTATTATGAAATTTTTACCGTTTCCGTTGGGATTACTATTCACGTATATGGCACTATTCACGTATACGACACTATTTATGAATACAGTACTATTCACTGAAAAATTTAATTTTCTTTTCTTTGTCCAAGTTGGCTATTATGGGTGTTATTTTGATTGAATCCAAGTTTTGAACTTCATTCTTGAATTTTGCTCCACAAATGATTATTATGGAGTATTTTTGAACTTGGATAAACTGATTTACGAATCCCTAATTTTGTCATTTATCTCGCAGGATTCGTTCTTTAAAATATTTTTCATCATCTTTAGTCTTAAATGGTGATACAAAAGAATATCTTTGGCCTGTAGTGCAAAGATGAATGGTTACTTGATGAATATCTTTGGCCTGTAGTGCAAAGATGAATGATTATTTGATGAATATCTTTGGCTTGTAGTGCAAAGATGAATGATTACCTGATGAATATCTCCCGTAGTGCAAAGATGGACAGGTGTTGAGATGAACATAACCACCGGTGATACAAATGAATATCTTTGGCCCGTAGTGCAAAGATGAATATTTGATTTGAGATATATATTGATTGACAAGGATAAAATATTGATGATGGACTTTTAAATCATAGAAGATAGTAGACATCATTCTCTACTTAACTCTTCTGATATATTGTTATTTTCGCTACAGTTGTTGATCTAAAACTTGTTGTTCATCATATATATTCTGATTTGTTGAAGACTAACGATAATTTATTTTTCATTATCTTAGTCATAATATTCTTTACTGGGCTAGTTGAGCTGACCCTTTTATTCTGTTGTCCTCTTTAGGAAATGAGAATGTCGCAGGGAGTAGTCAGGAGACAGAGTGTTGGTCAGAGTAGAGCAGTAGTAGTCCTCACTATCTTTGTAAAATAGTGTGATAATAACTGTAATGAGGAATCAGTTTGAGTATTTATATTTTCTACCTGTGTGTATTGACTCTCACAGCTTGTATGGTCGTCCTACTCACGACCTTTTGATATAAAAATTTGTATTTGGATTCTGTACCATGTGTTTGGCGACCCAGAATGGGTTGGGATGATTGGACCTATTCTGGAGGCGTCATAGTTGGTATCAGAGCTTAGGGATATGATCTCTGGCGGAGATCTGGGAATAGAACTAGTTGGGGAGAGACGAGTAAATCCCTCGCTAGTGTGTCCTTCCTAAGCTTATTTGGTATTTAATTGGTCAGTCGAAACATAGGGTTAGTATGTGATATGTTAATTTGTTTAATTAACCCTTATTTTATGACAGTATTTGAGAATGACAGATGGAAATGTTAACAATGGAGTGAATGAGGCCGTTGAGACACCTTTAATCACCAACCAGGAGAACGTGCAAAAGAAGGCAATATTCCTCCTATAAACAACACCACCGATCAAACGATGAACGATGGGATGTTTAGAAGTTTTTTGCCGTTCATGAAAAACCAAACGAGTGAAACTCATGTTTAAAATACAAGTGGAAATAATGGCAACTCGTGGCTTGTCACTGCCAAGCAGTTTAAAGAGTTGGGACCACCAGAGTTTTTGGGAAAGCCAGATCCAATCAAGGCAGAAACGTGGGTTAAGCAAATTACCAAGATATTTGATGTCTTGGGATGCACAGAGGAATAGAAGGTTTCATTCGTCACCTTTATGTTACGTGGAGAGGCAGATTATTGGTGGGAATCTGTGAAGCGTACGCAGCCTGCCGCACTCAAGATGTCTTGGGATGCATTCAAGAAACTGTTCAATGACAAGTACTTTCCAGAAAGTATTCGTCATATGAAAGAGGTAGAGTTTAACAAACTGCAACAAAACAACATGATTGTGTCCCAGTACGAGGCTAAGTTCACGGAGTTATCCCGATTCGCATCTCGTTTGGTGGAAAATGAGGAACGTATGACACGGATGTTTTTGAGAGGTTTGAAACCCAAAATTCTTCAATACCTAATTTCTCACAAACTTTCTTTATATTCAGCTATTGTGAACAGTGCTCAATTATTAGAGCGAGATAATGAGTCTGTTCAACCAAGGGAGAACAACCATAGTCGTACCGGTGGCAGCAGTCATCGGAACAACGATAACTAGAGAGGAGGAAATTATCACGCTAGAAATGGTAACCACTTCGGTGGTAATCATGGTCAGGATAATAAAAGAAGTGAGTCGAGGGGAGATTTCAAAAAGAGGAGGTATAACAATGATAATGTGAAGACGTCAGCACCAGCATCAACTGTTTCTAGGGGAGGAGAACGACCATTGGTCGTATGCTATAAATGCGGGCAAGAGGGACACATCAGTCCAAGCTTCCCACAACAATTCAAGGTATGTTATAACTGTGGAAAGGAAGGTCATATAGCTCGAGATTGTCTTGTAGCAAAACCAAGTCTAGCAGGGGTGGTGATTCCAAAGGCTGTCCCGGACAAGTCAAAGTCGGTGGTTCCTGGAAGAGCTTTTGTCGTGACTGCCCAAAACGTGAGGAACCCGAATGAGGTTATCATAGGTTAGTTAATCATAAATTCTTGTGAAGTCTATTCCTTATTAGATACATGTGCTACCCATTCTTTTATTTCATCTACTTGCGCTCAACGTTTGAACTTGACCCTTGAGGAATTAAACTTTGATTTATCTGTTGAAACTCTGTTGGGAGAAACCTTCGTTACATCCACAGTTTACAAATCTTGCTTGATTCAAATTAGTACCCTCACATTACCTGTTGATCTTATATCTTTGAAAATAATTGCGTTTGCTGTGATTTTTTTTTTTGAAATCGGTTGGTTAACCACTCATCATGCTAAAATTGATTGTTTTCGAAAGGTTGTTAGTTTTTATATTTCTAACCAACCTGTTGTGCGAATTCAAACAAAATCAATCAATGTTATTTCAAGTCATAAAGCTATTCGTTTATTGAAAAATGGATGTCAAGCTTTCTTAGCCATGTCACTTATTTAAATCAAAATACGTCAGATTTGAATGATATTTTTGTTGTCAATAAATTTCTTGATGTATTTTTTGAAGAACTTACCGGTCTACCCCCAGAATGTGAAGTTGAATTCTTTATTGACCTTGAGCCTGGTACAAAACCTATTTCTAAAACCCCATATCGAATGGCTCCTATTGAACTTCAGGATTTAAAGGTCCAACTACAGGAGTTGTTAGACATCGGTTTTATTCGTCCAAATACGTCTCCTTGGGGTGTTTCTATTTTATACGTAAAGAAGAAAGACGGTAATATGTGACTTCGTATTGACTATCGAGAGTTGAACCACGTCACCATCAAGAATAGGTATCCGCTACCTCTCATTGATGACCTGTTCGACCAGTTGTAAGATGCGCAATTTTTTTCAAAAATCGATATTCGTTCTAGATATCATCAGTTAGATATTAGAACTGATGACATTCCAAAGACTACCTTTAGAACTCGATACGTGCATTACGAATTTCTAGTTATATCTTTCAGAATGACCAATGTCCATGCTACGTTCATTGACATGATGAACCGAATATTTAAGAAATATTTGGATCATTTCGTGGTTGTCATTATTGATGACATCCTAATATACTCCAAAAGCCTCAAATATTTCTTTACTTAGAACGAATTCAATATGCGACAACGACGTTGGTTGGAGCTGTTGAAAGATTATGAAAAGCGAACGTGGTAGCTGACGCATTGAGTAGAAGATCATATGCGGGAACGAGTGCGATACTGTTAACACAAAGACCTATTTTGTGTGACTTACAAAAGATGGAGATAGAGTTCAAGACTCCGGGGACCCACGTGATGATGTCAAATATACGCGTAGAGCCAGCTTTAATCGATAAAGTTAAAGCTGCTCAAGCGACAGACCTCGAGCTGATGAAGATGAAGAATAAGGTGCAAGAAGGTGCTATTCCAGAAGCAAGAATCGATGAAGAGGGAATACTTTGAGTCAACTCTAGACTTTGTGTTCCTAACAATGCTGACTTAAAGTATAAAATCATGATGAAAGCACACAACACACCGTTCGCAATAGTACCAAAATATATCGTGATCTTCGACATATATTTTGGTGGAGCAATATGAAAAGAGAAATCATGGAGTTTATCTCGAGGTGTTTAATGTGTCAACGTGTCAAGGCGAAGCATCAAGAGACATAAGGTGTGAAGAGCCCTAAGCCTTTATCTGGTGACTTCTTGTGTGGGATGTACCGAAGCTAGACTCTCCGTAGGGGACGTCGTTTTTGTACGGTGGCAAACTGATAGGTACCATTGTGAGGTACTATGGTTGAAGCACCATGAGAGTCACAGTTGGAATCGAAGAAATGACATGGGTGTTAAAATCGACAATGAAAACGAGGTATCCTCACCTTTTCGAAATACCAGGTACGCACGTCAATTTCGGGGACAAAATTTCATAAGGAGGGGAGGTTGTAAGACCCCAACTTTTTATGAATAAAATTAAATTTCCTCTATATATTATTTTGAATAGTAAGGGGTTGATTTGATAGATGCGGTAATTTATGGGTAAAATGTGCAAATATTTTAAAATAAGCAAGTGGTTATAAAATATTCATTGTTGTCGGGGAATATTCATTTGGTCGTCGAATATTCTTGTTGTTGGGGAATATTCGTACGACGGAGAAGCCATTTGTGGGCCCCATAACGAAAAACTGTCGGATGAAGAAAACGATAAGAATAAGTTTTCTATAAATAACGGTGTAACAGTTACCGTTAACACTGTTGAAATACCCGATGGTTAAAATAAAGTAATACGCGTTGTTGCACAGTAGCACACGGTATTACACAGTATTTTATATTATTGTTGTTTCAATAATTGTCACTGCACAATATTTTACATTATAAAATCAATAATTCATATTATTTGAATAATATTATTAGACAGCATTATTGGCACTGTCTAAAAAGTTCTGGCTAGGAAAGGGGTTAGTTAATCTAATTGCGCGCCAGTAAGGAGAAATCCTTATCGGAAAGCCCTCTCTTTTCTGGGAACGACCTAGTTGTCATTATTGTAATTCTGTAATATTATTTGTGAATAATTAATTATTGATAAAAATGATAAGGAAATATTCATTTAATGGAGGAATTTTTAAAGAGACAATTATTAAGAGTTGATATTTTATATTATTGTAATATTAAATTATAAGTGTATGATGTAATAATATAATAATATAATAATAGTGATATTTTTACAATGAATGCACGATATATGAATAAAATGAGGAGAAAGAGAGCAAATTGGGTCCGGAGTATTTTTGTTACAAAAAACATGTTAAATATATTGGTGGGCCCCGTTTTTGACTGAAGTTTGATTATAGTTTGCAAATTCATCCGTATGTAAATTTGGGTCATTTTTTGTTCGAAATTTGAAAAAACTTTCTTGTACAAAGTTGTAGAGAATTAAATTTCAAATGAAATGGACATAAAATTCGTATTTTTCTGATAAAAGGGCTATTTATTATGAATTATTGAAGTTCCGGAATATTGGGTGTGAATTAAATTTTGGGGTTATAAATATTTTTTTAAAAAAAAGTTTTTGTGGGTGAGACCCACTTGTGTGGGCTGATGAATTTGTCAGGAGGTGGGCGTGATTTTTTTTTAAATAATAATATTTTACTAAATTTTCCGCTTTGGCGTTCTTAGCATTTTCCTATAAATAGGGTGCTTAGTTTAGAATTAAAAATCACACCAGAATCAGAAGTTTATCTCTCTATAATATCGAGCGTATTTTTGTGACTATTTCGATACTTTGAGAGTTTGTTAAACAGTTCAATTTTTTTTTTAGCATTATATCCGATATTCTAGTCAGAATTACTATTCTTTTGAGGTAAGAGATGTTATTTTTTTCGTAAATAATGTTATTGCTTTCAATATCATTTCATCGAAATATTAGTATGAATTTTATTATGAATTTTTTTATCGTTTTTGTCGAGATTACTATTCACGTATACGACACTATTCACGTATACGACACTATTCATTAATACGATACTATTCACCGAAAAGTTTAATTTTCTTTTCTTTGTCCATGTTGGCTATTATGGGACCTATCTTGATTGAATCCAAGTTTTGAACTTTATTCTTGAATTTTGCTCCATAAATGATTATTATGGAGTATTTTTGAAATTGGATAAACTGATTTACGAATCCCTAATTTTGTCCTTTATCTCGCAGGATTCGTTCTTTAAAATATTTTTCATCATCTTCAGTCTTACATGGTGATACAAAAGAATATCTTTGGCCTGTAGTGCAAAGATGAATGGTTACTTGATGAATATCTTTGGCCTGTAGTGCAAAGATGAATGATTATTTGATGAATATCTTTGGCTTGTAGTGCAACGATGAATGATTACCTGATGAATATCTTTGGCCCGTAGTGCAAACATGGACATGTGTTGAGATGAGCATGACCACTGGTGATACAAACGAATATCTTTGGCCCGTAGTGCAAAGATGAATATTTGATTTGAGATATATATTGATTGACAGGGATAAAATATTTATGATGGACTTTTAAATCGTAGAAGATAGTAGAATCATTCTCTACCTAACTCTTCTGATATAATTTTATTTCCACTACAGTTGTTGATCTAAAACTTGTTGTCCATCATATATATTCTGATTTGTTGAAGACTAACGATAATTTATTTTTCATTATTTTAGTCATAATATTCTTTACTGGGCTAGTTGAGCTCACTCTTTTATTCCGTTGTCCTCTTCAGGAAATGAGAATGTCGCAGGGACTAGTCGGGGGACAAAATGTTGGTCAGAGTAGAGCAGTAGTAGTCCTCACTATTTTTGTAAAATAGTGTGATAATAACTGTAATGAGGAATCAGTTTGAGTATTTATATTTTCTACCTGTGTGTATTGACACTCACAGCTTGTATGGTCGTCCTGCTCATGATCTTTTGATATAAAAGTTTTTATTTGGATTCTGTACCATGTGTTTGGCTACCCAGAATGGATTGGGTGGATTGGACCTATTCTGGGGGCGTCACAACGTTGGTCCCTAGAGTCTTTAACTCTATCTCCATCCCTTGTACGTCATACAAAATAGGCCTTTGTGTTGACAGCATTGCACTCGTTCCCATATACGATCTTCTACTCAACGCGTCGGCTACCATGTTAGCTTTTCGTAATCTTTCAACAGCTCCAACCAACGTCGTTGTCGCATATTGAGTTCATTCTAAGTTAAGAAATATTAGAGGCTTTTGGAGTATAATAGGATGTCATTGATAAGTGGTTTTATGACCACTTATTTGGATAGGAACCAGCTTGTTTCATTGCTTAAACTCATGTAATCTTGTGCTTTTAATATGTTTTTCCTATGTTTTGCAGTTTTCTTGTTTAGGAACTCCCCAAGTGCTAATTGAGATTAAAAGAGCAAAAGAACGCTTCAATGGGACAAAGCACAGTTATGAGCTTAAAGCATAAGGATGGCATACGTGAAGAGGACTTAGAGTGTGATGCCACGAGGCTGCAAGAGGGGCAAGAAGGCATGCATGGTCCAAAGCTAAGTTCAACAGAGCAAAAACAAAGCATCAGCAAAACTTGGCAAGCCGCGCGGCCGCGCCCTCTATAAGGCCAATCCACGTGCAGCCGCGCCTGTCCCCAACTTTGCCAGATTTAAATTTTCACTTGGACGGAGCTTGGCTTGAGAATGGGATATAAGGGGGCTCGATTTAGCAAAGAAATATATACAGATTTTAGCCTTAAGCCCTAGCCTAGCTCTTCTCTTCTTTTTCCTTTACATTTTATCTAGATTAGGGGTAGATTAGAGAGTTGATTAGTGCTAGTTTATAGTAGTTAGTTAGATTCTAGGGTTTAGTTAGTTTTGAAGACTGAAGCAAGTGGATAGTATTGAAGATCCACACTTGGAGAAAGAACAAAGATTTACATTTTCTATCTCTTAACTCTCCTTGTATTCAATTTGTATTCGGATAATGTATAATTTACTTGTGGATGATATATTTGAGTTGTCTATGACTTAAATCATATTTTGGGGTTTCAATGGAACCTAATGAGTAGTTAATGTTGATTTCTCTTCTATATTGGTTCTTATTGATTGTTATGTGATTTTCTATTGCGATATATGCTTTCATTGCTTAATTGAGTCATGACCAATTAGTGTGATAACCTATGTGGACTTGAAAGATGAATTATAGGTTTAGATCTAATCGTAGTAGCGGGCGATTGTATGTTCACATGGCGTTGGACGTATGATTTGTGCTTAGGATAGACATATACCGAAGCGCCGCTCGTAGTCAATAGAGAACTTGACCTTAAACACTATTTATTTGTAAACACCATAGACATATAGGGGTTTAGATAATATGGGTGTTCACGTGCGTTCTATTATCTGTGGATTGCATATGGTATGGAGTAGGTGCATCGAAAGATGGCCTTCTCTCACTTTAGTGTTCTTGGCTAACAAACTTAACGATTAATTTGACCTAATTGGAAGTGAATCGACTTAGATGAATTATTAGGGGAAATTGGAATTTCATTCCTTCATTATCTGATTTTAACTCTAGGTTTGATTAGTTTAAGTTTAATTCCTTGTCTAGTTTAATTAGTTTTTAATTAAAACACTTTACCGCCCGTTTAAATAAGACTGAGATTATTATGTGCTAGTGTTTTGGCGACCTTTTATCTGTTAATTCCTCGTGGGAACGATATCTATACTTACACTTTATTACTTGTTGACCGCGTATACTTGCGCATATTTGTCATCATATAAATCGGACAACAAGTTTTTGGCGCCGTAGTCGGGAAACTATTTGGATAACTGTTTGCCAATATTAGTTTAAATCAAATTAGTCTTACTTTAAACATTTTTATTTTTGTTGTAATTCTCTCCCTATATTCTCTTTTCAGGAACAATGAATCTTATCTTCTATCCATAGTGTTACATAAGGCAAGAGCAACCAAGAGAAATAGGGAATGATGGCGTCGACCCAATTGCTTCACTTTTAGCATAGTTGGAGGTTCTCTCGAGGAAATTGGATACTGTTACAGCCCAACGGAGTCGAGAGACGACAATGACTTATGACTATGGTGCTGGGAGCTATGCGAGCCATCAGGATCCCATCAGTTATGGACAAGAGCAGTATGGGGGTGAGTACTTCCGCAATGAATATCCCAATTATCAGCAGGATTAGGGGTATCACCCAGAGCCTTCAGGAAGCTACTATCAAGATCACTACTGCGAGCTAAGTCCAATGTACGCACCAGAATGCACCTTCCAAAGTCCAACTCATGAGCCTCAATACATGGTTGTTGAAGGTGACTCAGAAAAGGCAAGCCTGGAGGAAGAAGGTGGCATAGCATCATTAAGAGATACCTTAATTGATCAATCACAGTCAATCGTGAATCTTCAGAATTGGGCAAATCAGATTAGTATGGCATTGATGAAAGAGGAGTTGATTGAGCAAGGGATACAGACTCAGAATCTTCAGAATCAACTTTCTCAAGTAATAGAAGCCGTGAGTAAAGGGCTTTAGAATTCCAATGAGACTCAATTCATGGATTCTGAGGCTGAAATGGAAAAGGAGATCTTGATTGAGCAAGAGGAGTCGATTGAGGATCTTCAGGATTGGGTGGAGCAAATTAGCACGACTTTAAGGAATAAGAACATGATTGAGAAGACAAAGACTCAAGTTCTTTAGAGTCCTATGCCTCAACTGTTTGAAGTCGTGAACCAAGACTCCCAGAATGATTGGTGCTATGATATGGATGCAAAAACTGATGGAGAGCCGGAAGTGCACATGCAGCTGGATGAACTAAAAGAAGGTGACATAGAGGAGACGTTTGGGGATGTGGAAAACTATGTTTGTGAACCAACTATGACAATACCCCAAGTGACTTCTCCGCCTATGTTGAAAAAACCAGTGAAGTTTGCGCACCCTTTCCCCCTTGGTAGCCACATTACATATACGGATCTCGAGGATAAGAGAGAGTCCGTATCCTTGAAACCATGGTGGTCAGAAGAAGAGAGAATAGAAGAAGAATCCATTGTGTGGTATATGCCTCTATGCCCCGATTATTTCACTTACACAACGGAACCAGTGCCTAGCACCCCAACCTTCAGCATGGGGAATTCCTATAGACATCCAATGCTAGGTAGTTTAAATCCGAGTCCTCTCAAGATGGGAAGCCTCCAAGCTCACACGGCAATTCTAATGGATGGAGGGTTTCTCAATTATCGTCGGGGGGTCGGATAGTAGTCTCAAACACAGTCCATCTAGAGGACTATAAATCAAACGCTCGATGAGAGGCACCCCATCAGTTCTCTCTCTCCCTCCTTGTTTAATTCTATTTAGTTATCTACCTTTTTCCTTCACATGTTTAATTCTTAGTAGTGTAATCCTTAGTTGTAAATATTTCAACATTTTTTGGTTTTACCAGGTTCAATGCCTATATTTTTTGGACTTAGGCATTAGTGCGTAGATATTTGGGACTATGAAGATTATTGCACTTATTATTTGCACATTGCGTATACACACATAGAGAAATTTTTGGGAAATTAAAAGCATATATCATCCAATGCTAATTCTCTTAGTTGTAAATAGCTAATGGTACTTTTGATAGTTTAAGAGGGCTAATAAGTCTTATATTTATATTTCAGGTTAAAAGCTGCTTGGAAGCAAAGTTCAAATGCCGTAGCCTCAATGCAAGTCCAAAAGCTGCAGAAATTCAAAACTGGCACAGGGCGTGGTCGCGCCCAGAATAGCCTGAAGGGGCGTGCGGCCGCGCGACGGACAGAGAGGGCCTGACTTAAAGCAAATTTTTGGCAGATTTTGGGAGCCATTTCATTTCCTTTCAATTCAGACGAACTCAGCCCCGAAGCTCTCTCACTAAAACCATCGAATTCTCTCCTGCATTCTATCCATCCCACATCATAACCCCATCTTCAACCTTAACTTCATACACAAATTCCCCCATCACAAGCCCTAACTTTAATTGAAAACAAAACCTCCTATCTCATAATCACAATCAACCAATCCACCCATCACTCCCATCTTCTCAACCTGATCAATTGAGACAGTGAGTGGGGGTTCGATAGCATATCAAGATTATTGAATTGGGTTGATTAGTGGAGTACAGTGTTGGATTTTTGCCTTCAATTCTCATTTCACATGGCATCCAAACGAAGTAAGAGGGAGTCTACATCCAAGGGCAACGATTCTGAGCACGGAAGAGGTGGCATCGACGATGATGACCACAAGTTCATAAGTCTGAAGGCGCAGAAATTCTTTTATGATGCTCTGGTAGGCAGGACATTTGTGCCGGAGTGAGGGTTAGCGCCAGACGAGAACTTGGATGGGCGTATGGCATCGATGATCAGAGGGAAGGGCTAGAATTTATTCTGTGAGGAGCCTTTGGTAGCCCCAATCTCTGTGGTTCAGGAATTCTACGCAATTCACAACGTCCAACAAAATATTTGTGCGGGGATGTGAAGTGTCTTTTGCAAAGGAGAGCATCAATGAGTTATTTGATCTACCGAATATTGCATTGGACGCGCCTGAATCTTTGTATGCTATGGAGTGGGGTTCAGAGATGGATGCTATTAGTGATTATCTATGTAAGCCAGGCACATCGTGGAAGCTGAAGTTTGGGACGGATCTGAAGCTGCATTTCCCCCAGTCCACCTTGAGTAGATATGGGAAGGCGTGGTACAGCTTCATTTGCACGAATCTGATGCCGACTCAGCATCAGAATGAGGTCACTAAGGACCGAGCTGTGTTGCTATATGGGATCGTCAAGAGCAAAAAGATTGACGTGGGATACATGATCAACAGTTCTATCCACAAATTTCTGAGAGGTGGTAATTCAGCTAGTATCCCACATGCATCAGTGATTACCAGGCTCTGCATTGTGAATGGAGTTATGTGGTCAGACGCAGAGCCGATGCAGATGCCCATGAGCACCATTGACCACCCTACCATTGAGTTATTCAAGGTATGGAAAAGAGGCCGATCTCATTCTCTGGGGGAGGGATTTATTTTACCAAATCAGAGAGAGGCTGAGGAGACTTCAAAGAGGATGCCACCACCACAGTCCGAGTCCTCATAGACAGTTCATGAGCATATTGACAGGATAGAGAGGAGACTACAGCGCAGGATGGATGCTATGAGCACAAACTTCCAGGCCTTCACTATAGATGTTACAGGGCACTGTCCCACGCCTTCGGCCAGATGGGAGTTCAGGTGAAGTTCCCTACATATGGGTCCGCCGCTGTTTATCCACCTCCAGACACACCGCCTGAGGAGGATAAAGAGGACGAGGAGGACGAGGGCGACGACGAAGCAGAATAGGGGAGTTTTCTTTTTACCTTTACCTTCAATGAGGACATTGACCATTTTAAGTTTGGGGGTATTGGTTTTATTTTGCATGTAGTGTAGTCATTTCATTTCATTTTGCATATTGTGTTGTTTATAATTTGTTTTATTTTGCATGTAGTAGTTCATTTCATGTTGAGTTAGTTTATTTAGTGCATGTAGGTTGTAAATGGTTAAAATTTGTCAAAATTTTAAAAATTTTGCATTCTGTTTTGCATTCTGTGTTAGAACATTTTGCATGAATCCAGTTTCAGTTGGTGAGTTATGTATTTGGCCTATGAAGAAATTGAATTCGCTTGATTTTTGAACTTATTTGAGACCTAAGCTTGATTGTATGGTCATATATGTAAATCCTTATCTGTCAGATACTGTGTAACTAGTTAGCACAATAGAGTAACCATCATGACATGCTAAGTTTAAATTTTCACATACCTGTCTTCTGGTGGGAAATCTGTGTTTTAATGAAAGAGTTTCAGTTCTCATATGATAATAACTAAGACTGTTAAAAGCTTAAGTTTGGGGGAAAATAGGGGGTATGCATGCTACTTGGGGAGATGGAGCTTAAGACGCACTCCCCTATGAAAAACAAAAGAAAAAGAATAGAAAAAGAAAAGAAACAGAAAAATGATTATGAATAAACACTTCGGCTACGTCGAGTTCTATGGCCTTTGATATTCGAGCAAGTAAGCCCGAGGGGTGTCTTATCACCCAGCGCCCTAAGGCCTCGTGGTCTGGGAGTCGTTGGTCGAAAGCTCGCTACATGGATATCATTGAAAAGCCTAAGAGAACTAGGCATTGCACAGTCGATTATGTACACAGAAAAGTGCAAATACGCTCTCGTGAGTAATAAAAGCTTAAGGAAAACCCACTGTTGTATCTTAACTTAAGTAATGCATGGTCTTGGTTAGAACGTATATGATTGAATGCTTTTCTTAAATTGAACTTGTTTTTACCCTAAGAAGCATAGTATATGAGTTATTTATCTGAAAGCATGTTTAATGGTTGCTAGGCACACAACGCACAATACATCAGTGCTGATAGTTTTGGATTTGCAGAATATGCCTTATGATCTTGTCTTGGGTAGCTTATCTATTCGATTATCTTGTGGTTTTCTGAGGCATTGCTTTGAAAGTCCAATACTGACTGAGTCACGGATTCGCATTCATAGTAGTGTAGGTTACATACATCGTAGATATTGCATTGCATCTTGTGTTTAGTGTTGTTTTGGTTGCTTGAGGGCAAGCAACGTTTAAGTTTGGGGGTATTTGATAAGTGGTTTTACAACCACTTATTCGGATAGTAACCAGCTTGTTTCGTTCCTTAAACTCAAGTAATCCTGTACTTTTAATATATTTTTCCTATGTTTTGCAGTTTTCTTCTTTAGGAACTCCCTAAGTGCTAATTGAGATTAAAAGAGCAAAAGAATGCTTCAATAGGACAAAGCACAGTTATGAGCTTAAAGCATAAGGATGGAATAGGTGAAGAGGCCTTACAGTGTGATGCCACAAGGCCGCAAGAGGGCAAGAAGGCATGCATGGTCCAAAGCTAAGTTCAGCATAGCAAAAACAAAGCATCAGCAAAACCTGGCAAGCTGCGCGGCCGCGCCCTCTACAAGGCCAATCCACGCGCGACCGCGCCAGTCCCCAACTTTACCAGATTTGACTTTTCACTTGGACGGAGCTTGGCTTGAGATTGGGATATAAGGGGGCTCGGTTTAGCAAAGAAATAAATACAGATTTTGGCCTTAAGCCCTAGCCTAGCTCCTCTGTGAAGCCCCCAAATTCGGGACCACCACTTGGTCTCTCGAATTTGGTTCATCACGTGCTCATGGTAATACAATAATAACTAAAATCACACATTCACAGTGGAATACCTAATTTAGAATAATATACAATGATTTATTATAATTATTCCCCCAAGTCTCGCAACCTACAGTACTTAATGGATTACATAATAATATCAATTAACGACTTATTACATAATCTAACTTAAGCTTAAACATAATCAAATCCAGTCTTACTATATCATCTTAATACAACATTAAAATATTTAAAACATCAAAGAGACAGGCTAGTTGGTAGCCTTGCCCTTGCCCTATCAACGCCTGAAGGTTCGCCATGCTCTGCCTTAACTGAAATGTTTTACGAAAAGCAAGAATGAGCACAAATTGCCCAGTACGTAATATACAACAAGGGTAAGTTATATAATTCTCACTTCTCGAAAGGGTATAGCAAGGTTTGATAGTTCAAGAATAACAAGAATATCAACAGTTCTCAATAACAGTCGCTAAGGACAGAATAATATTAATATGATTCAATAATAAATCAATTCAAGATTTCAAGATAACTGAATACTGAGCAGTCACTAAGGACTATGAACTTCCACAGGAATTGACAGTAATAAACTGAAAATCCAACAAAAATAAGTACAACAGGTGATCAGCCTAAAGTACCCTATGTTATGCATAACACTCAACCATACTAATATGCGCGCGTCGATTCTCCGACAGTTATAGTTTGTTCTTCTCAGTCAAATATAAGATCCCGCACCAATCAATTGGTTTGGGTCACTTTTCAATAATATCAGTCTAGCTGAATCAAATGGCATCGACATTTCACAATATTCAAGAACAATACCAAGTTCAACATGAATAATAGGTTTAATGAAATAAGAGTTCAAGTATGCTAATTCAATTCAAACGATTAAGTATAGAAACTAGTTCGCAATATACAAGGATAAAATACTTGCACAGTAAAAGAGTGTAAGTTAGAAAACTTGCATAATCATAGATTTCCTTGCATAAAGTAAATGCGTCGGTTAGGATACTTGCCTTTAGCGTAGTTTCTCCACGTTAAGTAAATCAACACTTTCGAATCCTATTTATAGTGTATTATAAGTATAGGATGTTCATTAGCTAACTCATTCGGTACATAAGCTTGTTACTCAAATATATACACATTGTATTTCCTAGTCACGCGTCATTACATACTTATACGCATTCGGTATGAAATCAAATTATAAGTTACCATGAATTCAAATAACATTTGTATAGCATTATGTTATTTTTAATCGAGTAGGCTTTCTTTAGCTATGGAATTACTTTTCTTAAGTTAATCATCTTCATACATCATTACAATCATGTGAGACTACCACAAATAGAAAACATATTCAAATTAGCAAGTTATAGCAT
Source organism: Panax stipuleanatus (assembly GCA_020205555.1). NCBI lineage: Eukaryota > Viridiplantae > Streptophyta > Magnoliopsida > Apiales > Araliaceae > Panax > Panax stipuleanatus. Next base: position 73,180,951 of record CM035121.1, on the reverse strand, counting down.
TACTTATAAGTTAACCGTCAAAAATTGGATTCAATCATTAACATGTGATATCACCTTAGCTATCATGTTTATTTCAAACATATGAGGCGATTATATAACTCATTCCAGGTATGCTTATGAGTATTAATGTAACTATCATAGTTATTAGTTTGAAAACATGTTTCGTTTACGCTAAAACTTGGTTTCACGACATGCAACATAGTAGGCAAACATGAATGAGACTTTAACAAGTCTAAAAGTATTATCAAGTATGATCACAACTTTCAGAATACGAATCTTGTAATAACATGTTAAGGTTCACCATCAAAGCTCCTATTTTTATCAGTAAGTCTTACTAACATGTTCGTGTTACATCATGAAATTCGTATACAAAAGTCAATAGGTCTGACACGCATTTCAAGGTATATAAACATGCCCAAAAAATTAGAATATATATATGGTCTTTACATGTCAATATCAACCTTTAAAACTTGTATTTTTGTTAGAAATGTTCAATAATGAGGTCTAACATGCTCTTATCATACTATGAACTATATATACATAAGTTAATATGTCTTTCATGCATTTCTAAACCATAATAACATGTTCAAAGTCCGAATATAATTATAGTACATCTAAATCCCCTTTTTCAAAATCTCTAAGTTCCTTTTAAAATTCTAAGTTCATTTAGCGAGGTTCACATGATCACATTTTGTTTTAGAGCTTATATACGCGAGTTAACATGCATCTCATGTGTTTCTAGGTCATACTAATGTGCCTCAAAAGTCAGAATATTAACATGGCTTATATACGTCAAAATTCAATTATAAACCTTAAGTTTATTTTTAAAACTATAATTTTGTCATTCATGCATGGAATCTTAATAAAACATGCTTATGTTAGGTCTATGTACCCATACATACATGCTACCCATGTTAGCATGCTTGCCTCATCTATACAAGTAACTACCACATTGCAGTTTAGGAACAAAAATTAGATTCTGGTTTCAGAGGCCAGCGCTGCGGCGCGGCAACAACAGCCACAATCTGGCGCTACGGCGCGGGAGGCGCTGCGGCGCAGGCATAATGCCTGGGATTCGCGCTGCGGCGCCGCGATGTAGACTCAGTTCCTGCAGTTCATGCTGCAGCCAAAACCATCCCCAAACTTCCCATTTCATCTATTTCGACATACCCATATGCCATTACACAAACCTTTTTAACTTACTAACACATATATATGCTTATATAACAGTCAATCGCCCAATCGATCCCCAATTTCATGAACTCCAACTAAATTCAGGAATTAAAACTAAAATTTCAGAAATAGAAAATGAAAATGAAGAACAAAGGAAGAGAGATTATACCTCTGCTAACAATCTGAGCTTGCTGCTACTTTCCACTCACGATGATACTATACTAATATATGTATTACTCTCAATTCAATACTCAAGCAAAATCTCAGCAATGAATAATCTGAAGAGAAGGGCCATATATATATAGCAAAACTAGTATCCAGGCAAAGCATTTTTCTTCCAAATCAAAACAACGGATTGAAGGATTGCATGCTAGATAAGAGTGAGTTGGTAATTAGTTGGTGATCTACACTATTCTGCCCACTCCCTTCATGATGGCTAGAATGCTGAGTTTGAGAGAAGAGAGTAGGCTAGCTTCATGATGCATTTCACGTGTACAAGGTTTGTGACTAATTATATGGGACAAGCCAATTAAAAGCTCAGCATTCTAGCAACATGCATGTATCATACACTTAGGTTATTACAAATATATTCATACTATATATTTAGATTATAATTAACATTATAATGTAAGTCACATGCTTAATATTTCAAGGTAGTAGATGTGATATGGCAATGTAACATACATATCATCCATGTACATTTATTAATACAGGATATAATTTACTCGGATATAATCACATCACATTATCTCATTTATTAAATTTTATTATTCCATTATATATATAAATAATCATCAATTATTATTTATTTTCATAATACGTTATTTTAATGTATACTTACATACATATTGTCACATAGGCTATTTTAATGTCACAACACACCTTGCCTTATTTAATGAATGAAGGAACTTTATTAATTATTTATATACTTAAACTATACACATATACTTATTTTATACAAGTCCATTTAGATTATATAATATATATACTTTTAAGTCACAATGTACTTTTAACATGGCAATGTGGTACAATTAATTTACACATATATAATCCATGTCATATTCTTTTACTGTATACTCACATGTCACATAGGCATTATCATGTAACTCTCATAATTCAATAAGCCTTACCATATAATAGTGTCATATTACACTTCACATAATACATAGTTAGCTAATATATGTTACACATTTAATTCGCATGCTTGCACATAGAATTACTCATCTTATTAATTAAATATTAATTAATAATATACACACATCCTTCATCAATCAATATAATTGTTAATCTACATAACAATTTAATTAACCCCTATATGATTAATTATCACTTTAATATAAATCTTATTATATTTATAAACACGTTGCTCATTATTATTATTATATTTCTTACAATAATAATAATCACATATTATTAATCAATCACAGTTAATATTCCACAATAATTAATTAATATTCTACAATTACTATAGATTAACTGTTTGCTTAAATTAATATAATCATTCTCATATTACGTCACTGTGCCACACAAGGCTATCAATGAGTTTATCGCAAACTCCATCAATTTCTCAATTATTATAATTATTCAATTTAATAGAATTTAATTAATCCTTATCATAACACAAAATCATTTATATTAAATAAATTCTCATTTCTATTAATATTTTCATTTAATAATAGATGGAAATTCTCGGGTATTACATCCTCTCTTCTTTTTCCTTTACATTTTGTCTATATTAGGAATAGATTAGAGAGTAGATTAGTGCTAGTTTATAGTAGTTAGTTAGATTCTATGGTTTAGTTAGTTTTGAAGATTGAAGCAAGTGGATAGTATTGAAGATCCACACTTGGAGAAAGAACAAAGATTTGCATTTTCTATCTCTTAACTCTCCTTGTATTTAATTTGTATTCGAAAAATATATAATCTACTTGTGGATGATATAGTTGAGTTGTCTATGACTTAAATTATATTTTGGGGTTTCAATGGAACCTAATGAGTAGTTAATGTTGATTTCTCTTCCATATTGGTTCTTATTGATTATTATGTGATTGTCTACTGTGATATATGCTTTCATTGCTTAATTGAGTCATGACCAATTAGTGTGATAACCTATGTGGACTTGAAAGATGAAGTTTAGGTTTAGATCTAATCGTAGTAGCGGGCGATTGTATGTTCACATGGCGTTGGACGTATGATTTGTGCTTAGGATAGACATATACCGAAGCGCCGCTCGTAGTCAATAGAGAACTTGACCTTAAATCCTATTTATTTGTAAACACCATAGACATATAGGGGTTTAGATAATATGGGTGTTCACGTGTGTTCTATCATCTGTGGATTGCACGTGGTATGGAGAAGGTACATTGAAAGATGGCCTTCTCTCACTTTAGTGTTCTCGGCTAACAAACTTAACGATTAATTTGACCTAATTGGAAGTGAATCTACTTAGATGAATCATTAAGGGAAATTGGAATCTCATGCCTTCATTATCTGATTTTAACTCTAGGTTTGATTAGTTTAAGTTTAATTCCTTATCTAGTTTAATTAGTTTTTAATTAAAACACTTTACCGCCAGTTTAAATAAGACTGAGATGATTATGTGCTAGTGCTTTGGCGACCTTTTATCTGTTAATTTCTCGTGGGAACGATATTTGTACTTATACTTTATTACTTATTGACCGCGTATACTGGCGCGTATTTGTCATCATATAAATCGGACAACAGTCATCAATAATGACAACCACAAAATGATCCAAATATTTCTCAAATATTCGGTTCATCATGTCCGTGAGCGTAGCATGGACATTGGTCAATCCGAAAGATATAACTAAAAATTCATAATGCGCGTATCGAGTTCTAAAGGTAGTCTTTGGAATGTCATCAGTTATAATCTTTAACTGATGATATCCAGAACGAAGATCGATCTTTGAGAAGAATTACGCACCTTGCAACTGGTCGAACAGGTCATCAATGCGTGGTAATGGATACCTATTCTTGATGGTGACGTGGTTCAACTCCAGATAGTCAATACAAAGTCGCATACTTTGGTCTTTCTTCTTTACGAATAAAATAGGAGTACCCCAAGGAGACGTACTAGGACGAATAAAACCGATGTCTAACAACTCCTGTAGTTGAACCTTTAACTCCTGAAGTTCAATAAGAGTCATTCGATATGGGATTTTAGAAATGGGCTTTGTACCGGGTTCAAGGTCAATAAAGAATTCAACTTCACGTTCTGGGAGTAGACCAGGAATTTTCTTAGAAAATACATCAGGAAACTCATTAACAACAGAAATATCATTCAAACCTGACATATTCTGGTTTAGATCAGTGACATGGGCTAGGAAAGCTTGACATCCGTTTTTCAATAAACGAATAGCTTTATGTCTTGAAATGACAATGATTGATTTTAATTCGCACAACAGGTTGTTTAGGAATATAAAAATAACAACCTTACGAAAATAATCAATTTTGGCATGATGAGTGGTTAACCAATCGATTCCTAAAATCACATCAAATGCAAGTATTTTCAAAGATATAAAATCAATAGGTAGGGTGAGGGTACCAATCTGAATCAAGCAAGATTTATATACTGTAGATGTAACGAAAGTTTCTCCTAACGGAGTTTCAACAGATAAGTCAAAGCCTAATTTCTCAGAAGTCAAGTTCAAACGTTGAGCGCGAGTAGATGAAATAAAAGAATGGGTAGCACCGGTATCTAATAAGGTATAGACTTCGCAAGAATTTATGATTAACTAACCCATGATAACCTCATTCGGGTTCCTCACGTTTTGGGCAGTCACGACAAACGCTCTTCCAGGAACCACCGACTTTGACTTGTCCGGGATAGCCTTTGGAATCACCACCCCCGCTGGGCTTGGTTTTGCTACAGGACAATCTCAAGCTATATGACCTTCCTTTCCACAGTTATAACATACCTTGAATTGTTGTGGGCAGTTTGGACTGATGTGTCCCTCTTGCCCGCATTTATAGCATACGACTGGTGGTCGTTCTCCTCCCCTAGAAGCAGTTGATGCTGGTGCTGACGTCTTCACGTTGTCGTTGTTGTACCTTATCTTTTTAAAATCTCCCCCCGACTCACTTCTTCAACTATCATGGCCACGATTACCACCTGAGTGTTTACCGCTTCTAGCCTGATAATTTCCTCCTCGCTGGTTATCGTTGTTCCGATGACTGTTGCCATCGGTACGACCTTAGTTGTTCTCCCTTGGTTGAATAAACTCATTATCTTGTTCTAATAATTGAGCCCTGTTCACAACATCTGAATATAAAGAAAGTTTGTGAGAAATGAGGTATTGACGAATTTCAGGTTTCAAACCTCTCATAAACATCCGCATCATACGTTCCTCATTATCTACCAAATGAGATGCAAACCGGGATAACTCTGCTAACTTAGCCTCGTACTGGGATATAGTTATGTTATTCTGTTCCAGTTTGATAAACTCTACCTTTTTCATATGATGAATACTTTTTGGAAATTACTTGTCATTGAACAGTTTCTGGAACGCCTCCGACGACATCCTAAGTGCGGCAGGCTGGATACACTTCACAGATTTCCACCAGTAATCTGCCTTTCCATGGAACATAAAGGTGGCAAATGGAACTTTTTGTTCCTCCGTGCATCCCAAGACATCAAATATCTTGGTAATTTGCTTAACCCACGTTTTCGCTATGATTGGTTCTTATTTTCCTAAAAACTCTGGTGGTCCCAACTCTTTGAACTGCTTGGCAAGTGACAGGCCGCGAGTTGTTATTATTTTTTTCCGTAGTTTGAACACAAGTCTTCCTCGTCTAGTTTTTCATGAACTGCAAAAAGCTTCTAAACATTCCATCATTCATCGTTTGATCGGTGGGGTTTTTTACAGGAGGAATATTGCCTTCCTGTTGTACGTTCTCCTGGTTGGTGATTAAATGTGTCTCAACAGTCTCATTCACTCTATTGTTAACATTTTTAGCTGCCATTCTCAAATACTAACATAAAACAAGGGTTAATTGCACAAATTAACATATCACATATTAACCCTATACTGCGACTGACCAATTAGATACCAAATAAGCTTAGGTAGGACACACTAGCGAAGGATTTACTCGCCTCTCCCTTCCTAGTTCTATTCCCCGATCTCCGCCAGAGATCATATCCCTAAGCTCTGATACCATCTATGACTCCCCAGAATAGGTCCAATCAACCCAACCCATTATGGGTCGCCAAACACATGGTACAGAATCCAAATACAAACTTTTATAACATCCGGTCGTGCAAAATACGACCACACAACTATGAGTGTCAATAGAAAATATAAACACTCAAACTAAGTCCTCATTACAATTATTATCACACTATTTGACAAAAATAGTGAGGACTGCTACTGCTCTAACTCTGCCCATCACTCTGTTCCCCGATTAGTCCCTGCAATATTCTCATTTCCTGAAGAGGACAATAGATGAAAAGAGTGAGCTCAACTAGCCCAGTAAAGAATATTATGACTAATATAATGAAAAATAAATTATCGTTAGTCTTCAACAAATCAGAATAAATATGATGGACAACAAGTTTTAGATCAACAACTGCAGTGGAAATAACAATTTATCAGAAGAATTAAGTAGAAAATGATGTCTACTATCTTCTATGATTTAAAAGTCCATCAATATTTTATCCCTGTAACATCAATCAATATATATCTCAAATAAATATTCATCTTTGCACTACAGGCCAAAAATATTCATTTGTATCACCAGTGGTCATGTTCATCTTAACACCTGTCCATCTTTGCACTACAGGCCAAAGATATTCATCAGGTAAACATTCATCTTTGCACTACAGGCAAAAGATATTCATCAAATAATCATTCATCTTTGCACTACAGGCCAAAGATATTCATCAAGTAATCATTCATCTTTGCACTACATGCCAAAGATATTCGTTTATATCACCATTTAAGACCGAAGATGATGAAAAATAATATTAATAACGAATCTAGTGAGATAAAGGAAAAAGATTAAGGATTCGTAAATTAGTTTATCCAAGTTCAAGAATACTCCATAATAATCAATTGTGGAGCAAAAATTCAAGAATGAAGATCAAAACTTGGATCCAATCAAAGATAGGAACCATAATAGACAACTTGGACAAAGAAAAGAAAATTTAATTTTTCTCTGAATAGTAAAGTATTCGTGAATAGTGCCGTATACGTGAATAGTAACTCCGACATAAAAAATGTAGAAATTTTATAAGAAAAATCATACATTGTGAATAGTACTCGTGAATATTATCGTATTCGTGAATAGTGCCGTATACGTGAATAGTGTTGTATACGTGAATAGTAATCTCGACATAAAATGGTAAAAATTTCATAATAAAATTCATATCAATATTTCGGTGTAACGATATTGAAAGAAATAACATCATTTACGAAAAAAATAACATCCCTTACCTCAACAGAAAGGAACTTCTGACTGAAATATCGGATATTTCACTGAAGAAAACTTGCACTGTTTAACAACACTCAAAGTATCTAAATACTCACAAAAATACGCTCGATATTATAAAGAAAGAAACTTCTAATTCTGGTGTGATTTTTAATTCTAACTAAGCACCCTATTTATAGGAAAATGCTTAGAACGCCAAAGCAGAAAATTTAATAAAATATTATTACTATTTTTTTCTTACGCACACTACATCACAATCTCAGCACTCCACAAGTGGGTTCCACCCACAAAAAACGTTTTTCTTAAAAAAATATTTATAACCCCAAAAATTAATTTAGATCCAATATTTCGGAACTTCAATAATTCATAATAAATAGCCCTTTTATCAGAAAAATAAGAATTTTATGTCCATTCCATAGGAAATTTAATTCTTTACAACTTTGTAGAAGGAAGGTTTTCCAAATTCCGAACGAAAAATGACCCAAATTTACATACGGATGAATTTGCAGCCTATAATCAAACTTTAGTCAAAAATGGGGCCCACCAACATATTTAACATGTTTTTTTGTAACAAAAATACTCCAGACCCAATTTGCTCTCTTTCTCCTTATTTTATTCACATACCATGAATTTATTGTAAAAAATATCACCATTATTATATTATTATATTATTACATCATACATTTATAATGTAATATTATAATAATATATTTGAATGAATTATTTTATCGAAGAAGATAACATATCAACTCTCAATAATTGTCTCTTTAAACATTCCTCCATTAAGTAAATATTTTCTTATCATTTTAATCAATAATTAATTATTCACAAATAATATTACAGAATCACAATAATGACAACCAGGTCGTTCCCAGGAAAGAGGGGGCCTTCCGATAAGGATTTCTCCTTATCGGCGCGCAATTAAATAACCCCTTCTAAACAAAACTTCCTTAGACATTTCCAATAATGCTATCTAATAATATTATTCAAATAATATGAATTATTGATCTGATAATGTGAAATACTGTGCATTAAAAATTATTGAATTAACAATAATATAAAATACTGTGCAATACCGTGTGCTACTGTGCAACAATGCGTATTACTTTACTTTACCACCGGATATTCCAACAGTTTTAACGATAACCGCTACGCCGTTATTATTAGAAAACATATTGGTGTCGTTTTTTTTTCATCCTACAGTTTTCTGTTATGAGGCCCACAAATGGCTGCGCCGTCGTACGAATATTCCCCGACAACAAGAATATTCCACGCCCAAACGAATATTTCCCGACAACAATGAATATTTTATAACAACTTGCTTATTTTAAAATATTTGCGCATTTTACTCATAACTTACCACATTAATCAAATCATCCCCTTACTATTTGAAAAAATATATATAGGAAATTTAATTTTATTCATAAAAGGTTGGGGTCTTACAAATCCCATTACTATCATGTTCAAAACGATGCGTACATCTCACAAAAGTCTTCATTTAAAAAGACCTTCTTATTATTTCATTGGTTCTCTAAAATTTTCAAAGAAAGAAGTGATTAGAAATCCTATTAATTTGTTCTAATTTGATTAGCTTCGAAAGGAGCAATCCCATGACTATCGCGTTAAAAACGATGCGTATTTCTCATACAAGTCTTTATTTAGAGAGACCTTTTTATTGTTTTATTGGTTCTCTCAAATTATCAAAGAAATAGGTGATTATGAGTCCTATGACTTCGTTATAGTTTGATTAGCATCAAAAAGAGCAATCCTAGCGACTTTAAAACGATCCGTACATCTCACACAAGTCTTCATTTAGGGAAACCTTCTTACTGTTTCATTAGTTCTCTCAAATTGTCAAAATATAGATGATTATGAGTCCTATTACTTCGTTCAAGTTGAAATTAGCATCAAATAGAGCAATATCATCACTATCGCGTCCAAATCGATGCGTAGATCTCACACAAGTCTTCATTTAGGGAGACCTTCATATTGTTTCATTGATTGTTTCAAAATTACAAAGAAATAGATGAGTAAGAGTTGTATTACAACGTTCTAGTTTTCTTAGCTTCAAAAAGGAGAAACCCATAACTATCGAGTTCAAAACTATGCGTACATCTCACACAAGTCTTCATTTAGGGAGAGCTTCTTATTGTTTCATTAGTTCTCTAAAATTATCAAAGAAAGAGGAGATTAAGGAGTTCTATAACTTCGTTCTAGTTTGATTAGCATAAAAAGGAGGAATCCCATTACTATCACGTTCAGAACGATGTGTACATCTCACACAAGTCTTCATTTAAGGAGACCTTCTTATTGTTTCATTGGTTCTCTACAATTGTCAAAGAAGGAGGTGATTAGGAGTCCTATTACTTTGTTCTAATTTTATTAGCATCAAAAGGAGCAATCCCATGACTATCGTGTTAAAAACGATGCGTACATCTCACACAAGTTTTGATTTAGGGAGACCTTCTTATTGTTTCATTGTTTCTCTCAAATTATAAAAGAAAGAGGTGATTATACATCCTATGAATTCGTTCTAGTTTAATTAGCATCAAAAGGAGCAATTTTATCACTAGTATGTTTAAAATGATCCATACATCTCACACAAGTTTTCATTTAGGGAAACCTTCTTACTATTTCATTAGTTCTCTCAATTTATCAAAATATAGGTGATTATGAGTCCTATTACTTCGTTCTAGTTGAAATTAGCATCAAAAGGAGCAATCACATCACTATCGGTCCAAAACGATGCATAGATCTCACACAAGTTTTCATTTAGGGAGACCTTCATATTATTTCATTGGTTCTCTAAAATTGTCAAAGAAAAAGGTGATTAAGGGTTGTATTACTTCATTTTAGTTTGATTAGCGTCAAAAGGAGAAACCCATAACTATCACTTTCAAAACCATGCGTACATCTCACACAAGTCTTTATTTAGGGACACCTTCTTATTGTTTCATCGGTTCTCTAAAATTGTCAAAGAAAGAGGTGATTAGAAGTCCTATAACTTCGTTCTAGTTTGATTAGCATCAAAAAAAGCAATCCCATTACTATCACGTTCAAAACGATGCGTACAACTCACACAAGTCTTTATTTAAGAAGGCCTTCTTATTATTTCATTGGTTCTCTAAAATTATCAAAGAAAGAGGTCATTAGGAGTCCTATTACTTCGTTCTAATTTGATTAGCATCAAAAGGAGCAATCTCATGATTATCGCGTTAAAAACGATGCGTACATCTCACACAAGTCTTTATTTAAGGAGACCTTCTTATTGTTACATTTGTTCTCTCAAATTATCAAAGAAAGAGGTGATTATGAGTCCTATGACTTCGTTCTAGTTGGATTAACATTAAATCAAAAAATCCTATCACTAGTGCCTTTAAAATGATCCGTACATCTCACACAAGTCTTTATTTACGAAAACCTTCTTACTGTTTCATTAGTTCTCTCAAATTGTCAAAATATAGGTGATTATGAGTCCTGTTACTTCGTTCTAGTTGAAATTAGCATCAAAAGGAGAAATCCCATCACTATCGCGTCCAAAACGATACGTAGATCTCACACAAGTCTTCATTTAGGGAGACCTTCATATTGTTTCATTGGTTGTTTCAAATTTACAAAGAAAGAGGTGATTAAGAGTTGTATTACTTCGTTCTAGTTTGATTAGCGTAAAAATAAGAAACCCATGACTATCGCGTTTAAAACCATGCGTACATCTCACACAAGTCTTCATTTAAGGAGACCTTCTTATTGTTTCATTTGTTCTCTAAACTTATCAAAGAAAAAGGAGATTAATGTGACGCCCCCAAATTTGGGTACCTTCAAACCCTAGATATGGTGCTACACGGTACTATTGTCTACTCATACATTCAACTTAAAGACTTCAATATCAAGTATGAGTTTACTAAACATTACATTCTATTCATTCCTTCCAAGGTTCTTGATATCCCTTACATTGTTCTGAGTCATAATATCAGTAATTACAATACTAATACTATACTATTACAAAGGTCACTACTTGTCCATCTTGGACTTTCCCTTGTCTTTCTCGGATCCTTCGGTCCGGTTGCGCTTAGCTGAAAATATTTAGTTTTAAGCAAGAGTGAGCATAAATAGCTCAGCAAGTTTAACATTATATCTTGAAACCACTAAATCAAGAATCATATCTCTTCTACTTCAATAGTTGTACAATAGCTATGAAGTACTCATGAACAATCAAAATATCGTTTTGATTTCTTTAAAATAATTCCCAAGGACTTATAGTCTCTTCAGAATCTTCACTGGTCAATGACCACGAACCATCACTTGGTTCTCATTTTTTTGAAAGGAACAACCCGGAACTCAGGTCGTAAGTTCGATATCTCTTACGAACACATTCAGGTGATTAGTCTGTAGTATTCTATGTTGATCAACACTCATTCATTAAACTTGTTTACGTTTATTCATTGGCAACTTCAAGTGCCCGTAAAATTGACGACGTAAATACATTTGTCTTTCACTCTCAGGGTTACGTGAGAATCCTTACCAATCACTTGGCGTAGGATTAGCACATTATATATATATATATTCTAGAAAGATTTTCACCCACCAAAATATATTTAATCTCAGTCTAGCCGAATCAAATGGCATCGACTATTCAATAAGTCTTTTATACATAAACAGTTATGCATAGTGACATCTTGTCCAACCATAAGGTATAAACAAGAGTTTAGCAACCTTTGCATAACACCATGGTAATGCAAGAGTTTTAGAAAACTTTCATAACTTAACGTTAATACAAGAGTTAGAAAACTTGCATTCATAATACAATATGAACGAAGTTAGAAAACTTGCCTTCACGTTTCTTAAACCTTTAAGGTACGCTACTTGGTCTTTACAACTTCTACAAAGCATAACACATGGTGTACCAATGAGAATTTATGTTCGATATACAATGCATAGCTTAACTTCTCCTTTTTGTATAACTTAACCGAATAGTGAAACTAATAACATTCGTTCAAGTTATTTAACGTTTATTACGGCTTATTAACATTCATATGTTATAAATCGAACTCTCATTAATCATCACTAAGCATGATGATAAATGAGACTCCACTTGTTACTTAACTTGATCTTGGTTTACGGTTTACATTTCTAAATCTCAAGTTTAATTATGTTTGATTAATGTTTAATTCTTATAAACCCTTGATTAAACATGTTGTTTTAAGGGTGTACATTCATCACTTACTAACCCCTTAATAGGTATAAAAAAGGTTAAATAATTACAAATTCGGTCAACATTTTTTTCATGCCGGTGCGGCAGCGCCAGCTTTCCCTTGTTGAGCTGCGTGGTGGCGCCCACCATGCAGGGATCCCTTCCCAGATTGGCGCGGCGGCATTGGTTTAAGCCTCTTGGGCGGCGCAGCAAAGCCAGCCCTGCACCTCAGAATTTTTTTTCTAAGTTATAAAAATTTCTGAGATTCCTGAGTTCGTAACGTGATCGTTTCAACTCGGAATTGGCTCATTCCAAAGCCAATAGTTCATAAACGTTATGTTCTAGCATTCTATCAAGTCAAAATTCATTTCTGAATCCGTCGGCGATAATTTAGCATATTAGTCCATTTTCACGCGTTCGTAAAACGTTCGTGAACGTTCGACGCTCAATTTTTTGTTTTAAGTCAGAATTCGTTCGTTCTTGCTCCCGCAAGTCTTATTTATCTAAATACATGTGTTACAATCGAAAACCAATGTTTTCGAAACACACGACGACTTTTGACCTCTATTCCGGGAAATTTATGTTTTCGATGATTATCGTCTAATCGAGTAACTTTCGTCGAATCTTCGTTCTTCATTATTTTTACTTCGAACCAATTGGAATCAATCCAATGGTTGATCATTACTGATTCTAACCATTCAAAAAATTAAGTTTTTATGGTTTAACATTTTCATTATTCAATTGCTCATGAATTCATTAAGTTCTTAATCAATTCTTACTATTCCATCATGCATGGCTTGTTAGGATTCTTAATTCACCATTAAGCCATCCTTATAACTTCTTTATAGTCATACTCCCTTAATCACTTCTCTATCAACTTTACTATTGAAAGAAAAAAGAATTTTACATATTTTTCTTAGGATAATACCTTTAAGGTTCTTTGTTTGATTGAGTGTAGAGACTCAAATGCTTTCTATCTTCTTGGTTGCTGTATGTTCTTCACAAAGCTCAAGCTAGTTTCTTCTCTCTCTCTAGAAGTTGGTGGAAATTGCTCAAACAACCAACAAATGTAGAGTAAGCTCTTCTATTTATAGAAGTTGGCAAGGTTAGGGTAGTTTGGTCATTAGGACCAAACCTCCTTAGCCCACCTCCTCCCCACATCTTGCCTATGTCTCCCCATGTGCTAGCACATGGGCACCTTATGCCCCCACATGCCACCTATGTGGCCATGGGTTTCCCCATGGGTTAACCCACCCGTTTACCCAATGGTTTGACCCACGAGTTAACTTATTAACTTTAATTCAAATTTAACGTATTTACTCCGTATAAAATTCATATTATACGTCGTATTATTTCTCGTATCCTCTTCGTATTATTCTCGTGTAATATCTCGTATTATACACGTACTTCTTCAGTACAATAATCATTTATTATTATACGTAATCAATTAATCATTGATTTTACTTTCCCTAAAGCTTAGGATTTTAAGTCCCGACATGAAAACTTCGTGAGCCATAAGTGAAATATTATTACATATTTCACCTCGCCTTGAAATCCTATCATTAAGCGTTTCTCAGAATTTTAATATTAATTCCCGAGTAGAAATAGATGAATAGTGATTTCTGTACTTTTCTTTCGGGAAAACTTCTTCGTGGCTAACTTAACTTTTCACGGTATATTACCATCAAATATTTTGACAGAACGTCATTCCGACATTTCGAACTCTCAAACAAGCTTAGGGTCTCGAACCCTAACTATTAGGGTCAAACCCTAACCTCTAGGGTTTTGTGAATAGTGCCTACTTCGTCTTTTTGTCGAAAAGATTTTATTTTTCATCTTGTAAATTCACATTCATTATTTCTAGCACGTAGCCAGAATATTAACCATTTCAGTCATCTCTAGGTCATAAAACGACCTTTCATTTTCTTACTCAGTTAAATAAACAATTAATCGAACTTTACTCAATAAATCCAATAAAATTCATTTACATAATCATTCAATTTTCTCGGGCGTTATAACTAAGGAGTCCTATAACTTCGTTCTAGCTTGATTAGCATCAAAAGGAACAATCTCATTACTATCATGTTTAAAATGATGCGTACATCTCACACAAGTCTTTATTTAAGGAGACCTTATTGTTTCATTGGTTCTCTAAAATTATCAAAGAAAGAGGTCATTAGGAGTCCTATTACTTCGTTCCAATTTTATTAGCATCAAAAGGAGAAATCCTTTAACTATCGCGTTAAAAATGATGCGTACATCTCACATAAGTTTTGATTTAGGGAGACCTTCTTATTATTTCATTGGTTCTCTCAAATTGTCAAATAAAGAGGTGATTATGAATCCTATGACTTCGTTCAAGTTTGATTAGCATCAAAAGGAGCAATCATATCACTAGTGCCTTCAAAATGATTCGTACATCTTTCATAAGTTTTCATTTAGGGAAACCTTCTTACTGTTTTATTAGTTCTCTCAAATTGTCAAAATATAGGTGATTATGAGTCCTATTACTTCGTTCTAGTTAAAATTAGCATCAAATGGAGCAATCACATCACTAACGGTCCAAAACGATGCGTAGATCTCACACAAGTCTTCATTTAGGGAGACCTTCATATTATTTCATTGGTTGTTTCAAATTTACAAAGAAAGAGGTGATTAAGAGTTGTATTACTTCGTTCTAATTTGATTAACGACAAAAGGAGAAACCCGCGACTATCGCATTCAAAACCATGCGTACATCTCATATAATCTTCAATTAGGGAGACATTCTTATTGTTTCATCGGTTCTCTAAAATTGTCAAAGAAAGAGGTGATTAGGAGTCCTATAACTTCATTCTTGTTTGATTAGCATCAAAAGAAGTAATCCCATTACTATTACATTCAAAACGATGCGTACATCTCACACAAGTCTTCATTTAAGAAGACCTTTTTATTGTTTCATTGGTTCTCTAAAATTATCAAAGAAAGAAGTGGTTAGGAGTCCTATTATTTATTCTAATTTGATTAGCATCATAAGGAGAAATGCCATGACTATCGCGTTAAAAACAATGCGTACATCTCACACAAGTCTTTATTTAGGGAGACCTTCTTATTGTTTCATTGGTTTCTCAAATTATCAAAGAAAGAGGTGATTATGAGTCCTATGACTTCGTTCTAGTTTGATTATAATCAAATAAAGCAATTCTATCACTTGTGCCTTCAAAATGATTCGTACATCTCACATAAGTCTTCATTTACGAAAACTTTCTTACTGTTTCATTAGTTCTCTCATATTATCAAAATATTGGTGATTATGAGTCCTATTACTTCGTTCTAGTTGAAATTAGCATCAAAAGGAGCAATCTCAACACTATCGCGTCCAAAATAATGTGTAGATCTCACACAAGTCTTCAGTCTGGGAGACCTTCATATTGTTTCATTGGTTGTTTAAAATTTACAATGAAAGAGGTTATTAATAGTTGTATTACTTTGATCTAGTTTGATTAGCGTCAAAAAGAGAAACTCATGACTATCACGTTCAAAACCATGCGTACATATCACACAAGTCTTCATTTAGGTAGACCTTCTTATTGTATCATTGGTTCTCTAAAATTTTCAAAGAAAGAGGTGATTAGGAGTCCTATAACTTCGTTCTAGTTTGATTAGCATAAAAAGGAGCAATCCCATTACTACTAAGTTCAAAATGATGCGTACATCTTACACAAGTCTTCATTTACGAAGAACTTTTTATTATTTTATTGGTTCTCTAAAATTGTCAAAGAAAGAGGTGATTAGGAGTCTTATTACTTCGTTCTAATTTTATTAGAAGTAAAAGGCGCAATCCCATTACTATCACAATCAAAACGATGCGTACATCTCACACAAGTCTTCATTTAAGAAGATCTTCTTATTGTTTCATTGGTTCTCTAAAATTGTTAAAGAAAGAGGTGATTAGGAGTCCTATTACTTCGTTCTAATTTAATTAGCATCAAATGGAGCAATCTCATGACTATCGCATTAAAAACGATGCAGACATCTCACACAAGTCTTTATTTAGGGAAACCTTCTTATTATTTCATTGGTTCTCTCAAATTATCAAAGAAAGAGGTGATTATAAGTCCTATAACTTTGTTTAAGTTTTATTAGCATCAAAAGCAACAATCCTATCACTAGTTCCTTCAAAACGATTCGTACATCTCACACAAGTCTTCATTTACGAAAACCTTCTTACTGTTTCATTAGTTCTCTCAAATTGTCAAAATATTGGTGATTATGAGTCCTATTAATTCGTTCTAGTTGAAATTAACATCAAAAGTAGCAATCTCATCACTATCGCGTCCAAAACGATGCGTAGATCTCACATAAGTCTTTATTTAGGGAGACCTTCATATTGTTTCATTGGTTGTTTAAAATTTACAAAGAAAGAGGTTATTAAGATTTGTATTACTTTAATCTAGTTTGATAAGCGTCAAAAGAAAAAACCCGTGACTATCGCGTTCAAAACCATGCGTACATCTCACATAAGTCTTCATTTTGGGAGACCTTCTTAATGTTTCATCGGTTCTCTAAAATTATCAAAGAAAGAGGTGATTAGGAGTCCTATAACTTTGTTCTAGTTTGATTAGCATCAAAAGGAGCAATCCCATTACTTTTACGTGAAAAACGATGCGTACATCTCACACAAGTCTTAATTTAAGGAGACCTTCTTACTGTTTCATTGGTTCTCTAAAATTGTCAAAGAAAGAGGTGATTAGGAGTCCTATTACTTTGTTCTAATTTGATTATCATCAAAAGGAACAATACAATGACTATCGCGTTAAAAAGGATGCGTACATCTCACACAAGTATTTATTTAGGGAGATCTTGCCAAGTCCATCTTCATACCATCAAGAGCTCTCCAGCTTGCCTTTTTTCTAATTCCATGCCAAACCATGCTAATTCATGCCATTTCTTTGCCTATTAAGCTTCCTGACTAAAATCTATCAAAGAAAGATAAAACACATCAAAAGACACTAAAATACTTGAGATTAAGCCGTAATCCTAGCAAGTTGATAGACAATAAGTAGGTATAAAACCTACTTATCAAATACCCCTAAACTTGAACTATTGCTTGCCCTCAAGCAAGAAACACAAATGCAAACTACATGCTATGCAACTAAACTATCATGAAAATGAATCCCAAATTTCAGCCATGTTGTGAATTCCAATAAGATGTGCCCCAGAGAAATAACAAGAACTATGAAAAAAATATCAACCCAAGCTACAGTCATAAAGACATACAATCCAAAAATCACAACATGTTGCTAAGATGTAGTGTGTGTGTGCTATATCACAAACAAGTTTGATAGAGGCGAAGATTCCACATGCTATACTTCTAAGGAAGGAAAATTGAGGTTTTAAGTCAAGAATTTTTCAAATATATAAAACAACAACCAATCTAACACATTGATACAAGCTAAGGTTCAACAAGGGTTTATTATGCTTTTATTAACACACGAGGGCGATATTCGCACTTTCCTGTGGTTACACCCGACTGTGCAATGATACCCATTTATCGAGCTTTCGACCAACGACTCCAAAACCATAAAGGCTTTAGGGCACTGGGTGTAGAGACAATCCCCTAGGGCTTACTTGCTCGAGTATCAAAGGCCACAAGACTTAGCTAGCCAAGGTGTTTATTCTATTTTTTTCTTTTTCTCAATTTATTTTCTTTTCTTTTTCTTTTTCTTTTTAGCATGCATATCCAATGTTTTCCCCCAAACTTGCATTTCTGTGTCATTAAAGCCATTATTCATTTTCTTACACAATTCTACCATTAAAAATAAATTTTTCCTCTCAGAAGACAAGCATGTGCTAATCTAACCAACAAGCAACAAATAATAATACCGTGCTATCCGGTAACATCAAAGCAACAGGTATAGACTACATCCTATATGAAGATATAACTAAGCTTAAACTATCAACTGAATTTAAAAATCTATCATATTTCAATATCATCTTCGGCCATACTGGAATTCAACAGGCTAAAAACATGGGATTATGCTATGCAATGCAACTAACCACATACTAACTACACAACACAAAAAAAAAATTTATGCAAAATTTAACTAACAACATACTAAAATGCAGCTAGTAAGCAACCTAAACATGCAATAAACTATATGTGATTAACTATATGCGACTACTACTAACTACACCCCATACCCCCAAACTTAAAATTTTCAATGTCCGCATTGGAAGTAAAGGGTTAGGAAACTCCCCTATGTATCGGCATGGCCACCCTTCTCCGGTGGTGAATCTGGCGGCGGGTATGGCATGGCATCACCAAAGACAAGCCTTTCCACTAGCGTTCCCTGCTGTGCAAAACCTTCACATAGGGCTCGGGTCAGTCCATCTGCAAAAGCGGTGAAGTTGCCATGCAGAGCGTCCATCCTCCTCTCCAATCGCCTAATCTGGAGATCCTGCGGCCCTGCACTGGCGGTGGAAGGACCGGCTACTACTACTGGCTGTGATGGGGGAACTGGTGGAAGAGTCGGTAGGGTGAATCCTTTGCCCCGCGGATGTGCTGTGCCATTAGCCCAATCTTCAAACTTTTTAATTGTGGCCTGATTGATGTCCCCACTCGGCATCTGAACCTGCTCGTCTTCCCAATCAAGGCCTTCCTCAGAACAGAGATGTGCCACCACTGATGCGTGTGGAATTGCCCCGGTGGTACTGCCTCGCATGAAGCGCAACATGTTCTGATGGATCAAATGTCCGACATCGATATTCTTCCAAGTGATGATCCACCAAAGAATAATAGCCCTCTCGGCTGTAATTTAGTGCTGGTAAGTGGACGGCATCAGATTGGAGCATAAAAACAGATTCCATGCCTTGGCGTATTTATTCAGAGCGGAGGCGGGAAAATTGGTGGGCTCATCTGTGCCCTGCCTATACTTCCACTTTGTTCCTGGCACGCACAAATCAATGAGCAACTGGTCCAGGTCAGTTTCAAATCGCTCAGCCTCGAACCAATTTAATTGGTCAGCCGGGATTGAAGGCAATCTTAACACCTCACGGATTGTCGATGGACGATAATCAACGTTTTTGCCCCAAACAAAAGAGAAGCCACTCTGTGTCTGTTGGGTTTGTTCATAGCGCGATCATGCAATCAAATCACATAAATAAAGGCGAAAGCACAAAAACTAGGTTTTTAAAATTTTATATAAACCCATAACCATAATCATTTTTGTGCATCAATTATCTGTCAATATAGAAGGAGAAAAATAGAATTATACATTTGAAGATCTAAGCTTCCTCAGGTACTAGTTCTACTCTTTGCTTCCTTTGATTCCTTTGTAGTGGCTCCTTCCCTTGATCAATGTCAGCCACCCAAATGTTTGGCCTCTAATGGTGATCCACCAAGGAAAATGGGTTATTGGCTTAACCCTTGTTTCTATCTCTATAGAATATGTGTACTCCCAACTCTTGGAAAAACTCACGTCCCTTATTCTGATATAAGACTCTCTTATATAGATATTAGGTTAACCCTACTAATCTAATTAGAATATAATTTTATTTAATCAATTAATTAAACCCTTTTAATTAATTTGACCTAACAAATTGGGATTAATTAAACTCTTTAATTAATTTATCTCCTAATCACATTAGGATTGAGTGAGAGTACTTATATTAAATTAATCCTTAAACTCCTTTAGGATTAAAATAATAATAATATTAATAAGACTCCTCTTATTAATTTATATTTAATATTTCTAAAATATTAAATAATAAATATTAAGCTATTTAATTTATTCTATCACCATAGAGTAAATTGATTACACTTAATGCACTATTACTATTATGCCATTTTCTTGTTAAATTGTTCTTCTTCCTTTTATGGTGTGACCCTTTAGGTTCTCCATATTAAACCGATTATGAATAAATCAATTAGAATAATTCTAATCTTATTTAAATAAATAAATTAAATATATAATCTATTTAACTAAATAACATTTATTCTACAATAGGGATAGGCCTCCCTATCAATCAACGACTTTCCAGATAATAAAGATTTCAACATTAATCATAAAAGAACCTGTGAGTTAATAGTTACCGTACAATTCAATCATTCCACCATACAATGTCCCAATTAAATATAAGATATGGATTTACTGTCAAGTCCTAATTTATTTAATCATATGTATTTCGATTAGAAAATGCACAAATTTCATTCCACCTTGGCCAAAGATTCCTGGGTAGTCATTTAATGAATTACATAGGGCATATCTCCTCTTTTTACTAGAGGTGGTAGATTCTTTATTGATCATACATTATCTCAATATATAACTCATTATACCCAAGCACACCCTATTTATGCCTTAAAAGGCTTGAAGGAATAAGTCAAAGTATAATTTATTACATACAAGATACTATGATGATCTCAAGTCCAAGGATCACTTGTACTACTATTACATTAGGAATTCCTACTGACAGGCGAGTAAAACTCCATTAGGTATTCCATAGCGAGTCACGTTCAGTGAGCTTATTCTCCAATAAGCATCTACATACTTGCTTTAGTGTCTCCACACAAATGATCATGAGATCAGTCATCCTTATCCAATGAGCAAGCAATATATGTACCAATCTATCCGGATTTACTAATCCCCATTTTAGTAATCCCACGATTGGAAACTATTTTAATTTTTAAGCTTTCTAAGAATTTAGATCTCATTAGCATGATCTCATCATGATTATAAAAGCATTGCTGAAAACTATGGGTTATTTACATATTATAAAAACAGCACCATGTAGATAATTAAATGCCTTTAATAAATATTTTATTAATAAATAAATAATATTATTTAAAATGTATGTGCTTTATCATCATACGTGATTGGCTTGTATGCACACTACTATCAATCTCCCACTTGCAGTAAAGCCAATCGCCATGGTATCTCATACCCGTCTTCTCTAAGTGACGATCAAACTGCTGTTGTATTAGAGCCTTAGTAAATATATCTGCAATGTTGTCTTGAGAGTCCACACTGCTCCAAGGTGACGTCTCCCCTTTCAATGATCTCCCTGATCATGTGAAATCGCCACAACACGTGTTTGGTTTTCTGATGAGACCTGGGTTCCTTAGCCTGTGCAGCCACTCCGATGTTGTCACAGTAAATGGGAACTGCTTCTCCAATGCTAGGAACCACATCAAGTTCAGTTATGAACTTCTTCATCCAAACAGCTTCCTTTGCAGCTTCACTTGCAGCTATATACTCTGCCTCTGTCACTGAATCAACAACTGTTTGCTGCTTAGAACTCTTCCAACTCACTGCGCCTCTATTCAAGGTAAACACATACCCTGAAATAAATTTACTGTCATCTTGGTCTGTTTGAAAACTTTAGTCCGTGAATTGCTCGAGTTATAATTCAGACCCACCGTAGACAAGAAAAATATCTTTTGTCCTTCTCAAGTACTTTAGGATATTCTTAACTGCCTTCTCCTGGATTCGACTGGTATCTGCTCGTTACACTAAGTGTGTGAGCAACATTCGGTCTAGTACATATCATACCGTACATGATAGATCCTATTGCAGAAGCATAAGGGATCTTACTCATACGGTCTCTCTCCTCAGGTGTCTTTGGAGCCTATTTCTTGGAGAGATGTATTCCATGGCTCATCGGCATGAGACCTCTTTTGGAATCTTCCATGCTAAACCTCTTTAGCATCGTATCAATGTACGTTCCTTGGGATAAGATGAGAATCCTTTTAGATCTATCTCTAAAGATCCTTATCCCCAAAATATAGGATGCTTCACCCAAGTCCTTCACGGAGAATTGTTTAGATAACCAGATTTTTATTGATTGTAACATAGGAATGTCATTCCCTATCAGTAATATATCATCAACATATAATACAAGGAATGATACTGCGCTCCAAGCTAACCTTCTTGTATACACATGGTTCATCCTCGGTTTTGATAAAATTAAACTCTTTGATTGTCTCATCAAAATGAATGTTCCATCTACAAGAAGCTTGCTTCAACCCATAAATGGACCGTTGAAGCTTACAGACTTGATTTGTAATAGTAGTGTGCATACAAGCCAATCATGTATGATGATAAAGCACATACTTTGTAAATAATCTTATTTATTTATTAATAAAATATTCATTTAAGGCATTTAATTATCTACATGGTGCTATTTTTATAATATGTAAATAACCTATAGTTTTAAGCAATGCTTTTAGAATCATGATGAGATCATGCTAATGAGATCTAAATTCTTAGAAAGCTTAAAAACTAAAATAGTTCCCAATTGTGGGATTAATAAAATGGGGATTAGTAAATCCGGATAGATTGGTACATATGTTGCTTGCTCATTAGATGAGGATGACTGATCTCATGGTCATTTGTGTGGAGACACTAAAGCAAGTATGTAGGTGCTTATTGGAGAATAAGTTCACTGAACGTGACTCGCTATGGAATACCTAATGGAGTTTTACTCGCTTGTCAATAGGAATTTCTAATGTGATAGTAGTACAAGTGATCCTTGGACTTGAGATCATCATAGTATCTTGTATGTAACAAATTATACTTTGACTTATTCCTTAAGGCCTTTTAAGGCATATATAGGGTATGCTTGGATATAATGAGTTACATATGGAGATAATGTATGATCAATAAAGAATCTACCACCTCTAGTAAAAGATGAGATATGTCCTATGTGATTCGTTAAATGACAACCTAGGAATCCTTGGCCAAGGTAGAATAAAATTAGAAAGAGGTTTCTAATTTGCATTATTTGGAGTTGTGCATTTTCTAATCGAAATACATATGATTAAATAAATTAAAACTTGACAGTAAATCCATGTCTTATATTTAATTGGGACATTGTATGGTGGAAGGATTGAATTGTACGGTAACTATTAACTCACAGGTTCTTTTATAATTAATGTTGAAATCTATATTATCTGAAAAGTCGTTGATCGCTAGGGAGGCTTATCCCTATTATAGAATAAATGTTATTTATTCAAATAGATTAGTAGTTTAATTTATTTATTTAAATAAGATTAGAATTGTTCTAATTGATTTATTCACAACCGGTTTAATATGGAGAACCTAAAGGGTCACACCATAAAAGGAAGAAGAATTATTTAAAAAGAAAATGGCATGATAGTAATAATGCATTAAGTATAATTAATTTAATCTATGGTGATAGAATAAATTAAATAGCTTAATGTTTATTATTTAATATTTTAGAAATATTAAATATAAATTAATAAGAGGAGTCTTATTAATATTATTATTATTATTATTATTTTAATTCTAAAGGAGTTTAGGAATTAATATAATATCAGTACTCTTTCTCTTGATCCTAATAAGATTAGGATATAAATTAATTATAAGTATTTAATTAATTAATAAAACCCTATTCTAATTGGATTAGGAGGGTTAACCTAATATTTATATAAGAGAGTCTTATATCATAAATAAGGGACGTGAATTTTTCCAAGAGTTGAGAGTACACATATTCTATAGAGATAGAAATAAGGGTTAAGCCAATAACCCATCTTCCTGAGTTCTTCATCTTCCTTAGTGGATCACCGTTAGAGGCCAAATATTTGGGTGGCTGACATTGATCAAGGGAAGGAGCCACTACAGAGGAATCAAAGGAATCAAAGGAGTAGAGCTTGTACCTGAGGAAGCTTGGATCTTCAAAGGAATAATTCCATCCTTTTTTCTGTTATTGATAACTAGCACAAAGCATGATCATGGTTATGGGTTTGTATAAATTTTTGAATACATATGTTTCGCGCTTCCGCTATATTTATGTGATTTGATTGCATGATTGCATTACGTACAAACCCAACTATTTGTTCCAACCTTTGAAATAAATCCCTTTGGCTGTGTCATATACACATCCTCCTCAAGTTTCCCATTGAGGAAGGTCGTTTTCACGTCCATCTGCCAGATCTCATAGTCGTTATAAGCTGCAATCGCAAGCAAAATCCGAATGGACTTAAGCATAGCTACTAGTGAGAAGGTTTCATCATAGTCAACTCCTTGTCTTTGTTTGAAACCTTTTACAACCAGTCGGGCCTCATAGGTCTCTACCTTCCCGTCTGCTCCAGTCTTTCTTTTAAAAACCCATTTACACCCAATAGGCTTAATGCCTTCAGGTGGTGAAACCAAAGTCCATACTTTGTTTTCATACATGGAGTCCATTTCGGATTTCATGGCTTCAAGCCATTTCCTTGAGTCTTTATTACTTATAGCCTGTTCGTAATTCAATAGATCATCATCATTCATAATGTGTACCTCATCGTCATCCTCTATAATGAATCCATACCTCTCAGGTATCTTCGGTACTCTTCCAGATTTACGAATATGGTGTGGTACAGTAGGTTCTTCTACTCGGTCAGGTACCTGACTTTGATCCATGGTAATTTGTGGTTCTTGAACTTCTTCAAGATATATCTTACCCCCACTGACCCCTTCATGCATAAACTCCTTTTCCAAGAAGGTAGCATATTTCACAATAAACACCTTTTGATCAGTTGAATGATAGAAATAATACTCTAAAGTTTCTTTAGGGTATCCCACAAATCTACACTTATCGGATTTAATCTGTAGCTTATCATTTTCAAACTTTTTGACATAAGCTGGATAACCCTAAGTCTTAACATGCTTAAGATTTGGTTTTCTCCCCTTCCACATCTCACATGGAGTCTTTGGGGCGGATTTGGGAGGTACCTTGTTAAGTAGGTATGCAGCCGTTTCTAGGGCATATCCCCAGAAGGAAATTGGAAGGTCGGTAAAACTCATCATGGATCGAACCATGTCCAACAGTGTTCGATTTCTCCTTTTAGATACTCCATTTAACTATGGTGTACCTGAGGAGTCCATTGTGAGATTATACCATTTTCTTTGAGATAATTGAGAAACTCACCGCTTAAGTATTCTCCAACTCGATCTGATCGAAGTATCTTAATACTCTTGCCCGTTTGTTTCTCTACTTCACTTCTGAACTCTTTGAACTTTTCAAATAATTCTGACTTGTATTTCATTAAATACACATATCCAAATCTTGAGTGATCATCAGTGAAAGTAATAAAATAAGAATACCCACCTCGTGCACTTGTTGTCATAGGTCCACAAACATCTGTGTTAATCAATGCTAACAACTCTGTAACTCTTTCTCCTTTTTCACTAAAAGGAGATTTAGTCATTTTACCCATGAGACAAGATTCACAAGTTGGATATGATTCATAATCGGATAGCTCTAGGAGCCCATCCTTATGCAACTTGGATAATCTTGTTTCATTGATATGACCGAGTCTACAGTGCCACATGTAGGTATAATTAATATCATCTCTTTTCCTTTTCTTAGTTTGTTCAATTTGAAATATATTTTTTTGTAAGTCAAGTGTATAAAGTTCATTTCACAAATTTCCAATACCATATAAAACATCGTCTTTATAAATAGAACAACCATTGTTCTTTATAACAACGTTAAATCCTTCCATATCCAATACATAAATTGAAATAATATTTTTAATAATATTCGGAATATAATAACAATTATTAAGATAAATGGATTTGCCTGAAGGCATTGCTAAACAATAAGTTCCTACAGCTAATGCAGCAACCTTTGCTACATTTCCCACTCGTAGGATCACCTCATTATTGTTCAGCTTTCTACTTCTGACCAGTCCCTGCATAGTGTTACATATGTGAGACCCACAGTCGGTATCCAATACCCAAGTAGAATTATGACTTTCAAAAAAATTAATTTCAATCATAAACAAACCTTAATTGGAAGTCGAAGCTTCTCGAAGCTTCTTCTCTGCTAGAAACTTCTTGCAGTTCCTCTTCCAATGTCCCCGCTTGTTGCAATGAAAGCACATTCCTTTAGCTGGTTCAGATTTCTTTTGCTCCTTTTCTTTCCCCTTTCCCTTAGCCTTCTTGGATTTCTTCTTTTCAGAAGATACCTTGGGCCTCTTCCTTTTATTGGAAGAATCCACCATCAGGACATGGTTCTTCTTGGATGGGAAGTTACCTTCTGTAGTTTTCAGCATGTTAAGCAGCTTAGGCAAGCTGACATCTAGCTTATTCATGTGAAAATTAACCACAAACTGCGAGAAGGTCTCAGGGAGTGACTGCAAGACCAAGTCTTGACTCAGCTCCCCATCCATGACGAACCCAAGCTGTCCAAGGTGTTCAATCAAATTGATCACCTTTAGGACATGAGTCTCGACG
This sequence comes from Panax stipuleanatus, assembly GCA_020205555.1. Lineage (NCBI taxonomy): Eukaryota > Viridiplantae > Streptophyta > Magnoliopsida > Apiales > Araliaceae > Panax > Panax stipuleanatus. Next base: position 73,153,921 of record CM035121.1, on the reverse strand, counting down.
GCAGTACCCTCGGTCATCCGAGATCAAAAGTGCTCCTTAGATATCTCATAACTATCAGTTCTACTCTGTTCACCATACAACTCCTTGAGGTGAAGCAGCATAGCAGGAGCATCTATGTTTACGTGCTGACGCTGAAGCTCGTTATTCATGGATGCGAACATGATGCATTGAGCCACAGATGCATCATCTTGCCACTTATTGAAAGTGACAATCTCTTCCGTAGAGGCTGTTTTCGAAACAGATTCAGGGCCAGTTAAATTTAGAACATAAGAAATCTTTTCAACAGTGAGAACAATTCTCAGATTTCTTAGCCAGTCCTCATAATTCGGGCCGGTAAGCTTATTTGCATCAAGTATGCTTCGTAGTGAGATTAGTTATTTTGACATTTTTAAATTTCTGCATGTGAAAAGACAACATTTTTGCAAACATTCATTTTATTAATTTTGCATACCAAAATAAATTTAGGTCTTTATTTGAAATTGGTATCTCCCACTATTTTCATCAAACTATATTAACCTCACTTATATAGTTCAGCAACATCTAATTAAAGATTTGCTAGTGAGATTAAGGATCCCATTTCAAATGTATATAAACTTGTGGATGGCACAATAAGAGATATACAAATAAATAGATAGATAACTCTTGTCAATTACATCACCATGTAACTCCTTTTATTTTGCCTCTTAAATCATAATGGTCATGTGTGTGCACATCCGAACTAAAATGATTTAAGTTAAGTCCAGCCTAGCACTTCCATAAATTCAAAAAAGAAAAATGTTCGTCCTTGTGGATAGCACAACAAGACTAGATCGTTCAATTTTCTTGATAAGCATCAAATGTGATTAATTAACATCATAAATACTCAATACTCGCCTTGTGGATAGCACGACTAACTCATATTAAATATTTAATGCTCTATTAATTAATCATACTAGAAGGCGACGTTCGATATTCCAAATATCTTTGAACGCTTCAGACTTAATCTTGTTTCTTTGAGGGGTTTGTTATTATTTGTCTCATCTTGTTTAACGCGCATGCACATATATATATAAAATATGCTTCATTTTATTATACATGCGAAGCATGTTTTCATAAAATATAATATATATAATATCTAGCATGCAATATAGAATACTATATTCTACCCGGATTGATTATGAACTTTTATTCTAGTTTGGTTCACTAGAGACACCAAGTGAACCAAAAGGTCAAACCTAGGAGTGCAAGAATTTAAATTTAAACGTAACTATTACATTTAAACTAAGGCTCCATACAAACGGGTCTTCACGCGCTCCTTGCTCCTTGGTCTCCAGTTTCTTCAAGATAATTCTAACTATCTCTATTAAATAAACTACTTATAATTAAATATAAACCTTGATCAATAGTTAAGTGGAAGTACATAGGAGGGAGATAGAATTTACATCGAGAATAAAACCAGAGAAGACAAGGTACGCAGACCCCATTTTATAAAACCCATTCATTCAAGCTTTCATCCAAAATAAAATCCAATCACATTGGTCATAGTCCATAATCAATCCCTTTTATTATCAAACATATCATCATACGTATCAATAAAACATCCATTCATCTCACGAAAATAAAATCATTCCATATATGTATTAATATTAGTTAATGGGCAAAAGTTTGCTAAACTTTGTTTTTGGAAAAATAAACTCCTTTATTTCATTCAAAAACAAATCCAAATTAAACTCTTTAACTTTAGCAATTCTGAAATCTCATTTCATTTAAAATAAACATCTTTATTTTAAACCTTTGTTAATTAAATAAACCATTCATTTAAATAATCAAAACAAAAAAAAATTAGTTCCTGTCCAGTGGCGTAGCTGCCCCAGGAATGTATAGGGAACCGGCGCAGCTGCGCAGCGCGAAAACCAGGAATAGACACAGGCGCAGTTGCGCAGCAAGAAAGGCTTGCACCGGCGCAGCTGCGCAGAATCTGAAAAAAAATTTGTTGCCCAAGAACTCGATCTAATCGCATATCATACATGTATGGAATCACATAGACTGATAATTAGCACAAGATTGGCTCTGATACCACTGTTGGGTATGTTCATAGCAAAATCATGCAATCAAATCACATAAATAAGGGTGAAAGCACAAAAACTAGGTTTTTAAAATTTTATACAAACCCATAACCATGATCATTCTTGTTCATCAATTATCAGTCAATATAGAAGGAGAAAAATAGAATTATACCTTTGAAAATCCAAGCTTCCTCAAGTACTAGTTCTACTCTTTGCTTCCTTTGATTCCTCTGTAGTGGCTCCTTCCCTTGATCAATGTCAGCCACCCAAATGTTTGGCCTCTAATGGTGATCCACCAAGGAAGATGAAGAACTCAAGAAGATGGGTTATTGGCTTAACCCTTGTTTCTATCTCTATAGAATATGTGTACTCCCAACTCTTGAAAAAACTCACGTCCCTTATTCTGATATAAGACTCTCTTATATATATATTAGGTTAACCCTACTAATCTAATTAGAATAGGATTTTATTTAATCAATTAATTAAACCCTTTTAATTAATTGACTTCCCAACAAATTGGGATTAATTAAACTCTTTAATTAATTTATCTCATAATCACATTAGGATTGAGTGAAAGTACTTATATTAAATTAATCCTTAAACTCCTTTAGGATTAAAATAATAATAATAATAATAATAATAATAATAATAATAATAATAATAATAATAATAATAATAATAATATTAATAAGACTCCTCTTATTAATTTGTATTTAATATTTTCAAAATATTAAATAATAAACATTAAGCTATTTAATTTATTCTATCACCATATATTAAATTGATTACACTTAATGCATTATTACTATTATGCCACTTTAGGTTCTCCATATTAAACCGGCTGTGAATAAATCAATTAGAACAATTCTAATCTTATTTAAATAAATAAATTAAAATAATAATCTATTTAACTAAATAATATTTGTTCTACAATAGGGATACGCCTCCCTAGCGATCAACAACTTTCCAGATAATATAGATTTTAACATTAATCATAAAAGAACTTGTGAGTTAATAGTTACCGTACAATTCAATCATTTCACCATACAATGTCCCAATTAAATATAGGACATGGATTTACTGTCAAGTCTTAATTTATTTAATCATATGTATTTCGATTAGAAAATGCACAACTCCAAATAATGCAAATTAGAAACCTCTTTCTAATTTCATTCCACCTTGGCCAAGGATTCCTGGTTTGTCATTTAACGAATCACATAGGACATATCTCCTCTTTTTACTAGAGGTGATAGATTTTTTTATTGATCATACATTATCTTCATATGTAACTCATTATACCCAAGCATACCCTATATATGCCTTAAAAGGCCTTAAGGAATAAGTCAAAGTATAATTTGTTACATACAAGATACTATGATGATCTCAAGTCCAAGGATCACTTGTACTACTATCATATTAGGAATTCCTATTAATAGGCGAGTAAAACTCCATTAGGTATTCCACAGCGAGTTACGTTCAGTGAACTTATTCTTCAATAAGCACCTACATACTTGCTTTAGTGTCTCCTCACAAATGACCATGCGATCAGTCATCCTCATCCAATGAGAACAACATATGTACCAATCTATCCGAATTTACTAATCCCCATTTTAGTAATCCCACGATTGGGAACTATTTTAGTTTTTAAGCTTTCTAAGAATTTAGATCTCATTAGCATGATCTCATCATGATTCTAAAAGCATTGCTTAAAACTATGGGTTATTTATATATTATAAAATAACACTATGTAGATAATTAAATACCTTTAATAAATATTTTATTAATAAATAAATAAGATTATTTACAAAGTATGTGCTTTATCATCATACATGATTGGCTTGTATGCACACTACTATCCGTGTCTCCTTGGCTTTAGTATAGAATTCAAGACCAATGGCCAATGGGACAGGCAGCGGTGTTGCACAAACTCCTTGCCAATTTATCTCTCTGATCATGGCCAGCATCTGGCCATCTTCCCTTGTGGGTTTCAGCCCCCTCTCCTTTACAATTGACTTGGCCGTCATCCGATAATACTCTAGTTGTGCGTCAAGGCTGATGAACCTAGTCAAATCCACAGTGTCCTCGCCCTGGCTACTCTAAGCGGGCAAATCAGGAGTGGCAGAACGTGCTCTCTTTGGACCCATGAGAATTTCTAAAATTATCCTTGAAAATCGTAATTGATTAACTTGAGAAGCAACCCCCAAAATGATACTTCTGTAAAGTGATTCCACAAACCCTAATTATTGCACCCAATTTCCCTAATTCGTAGCCTCTGTAATTCTGTGAATTTTCCAAACCCTAACTTTGGAACCCTAACTCTGTTTCTTTAAGTGTATTGGACTGATATGGTGGCTATGGCTAGGGTTAGGTTTTATAGAGATTGATAGAAGAAGAAGATGGGGTAGTGAGGAAGAGATCGTGGTAGATAGATTAGGGAGATGTAGAGTTGTATATGAAAGGGAGATGGAGTTTGTATATGAGAGGTTTGGGTTTAATAGGAGAATTCGATTCACTTAAGATGTTGTATCAGGATGGGTCTGTTTCTTTTTCATTTAAAAACCGGCAGGCAGTTGGAGTTAGGGGCGGCAGCGCGGGATTTAGCTATGAGGACGGCGCGGGCACCCGTGTACCCAGAACTGGTCTCTGGCACTACATATTAGCGCGACCGCCCTGTATTAAGTCTTGATGATGGCGCGATCGCGCTGCTCTGAGCCCAGCCAAAAATTTTGCAGCAGTGATGTAGATGAGCAGAAAACCAGCATGCAATTCTTTCCTGCACACATAGCATTCAAAAATGGGATATTACTTGATTCCAATCATCAAAAATAGACTATTCAAAATGTATGCTTGTTTGTATTCTCAGAAGAATGATATATGTGCAAATCATATCTAAGTGAATCCTCAAAATTGGTGTATGTGCGAAGCATATATACGTGAATCCTCAAAATACTATATGAGTGAATATGAAATATGCTCGCAAGTCCAAAAATATATTCAATAAGATTCTAAAACCAAAAATATATACAATGAGCTCCTCACTTCAAAATTTTTCGAAAATTTTCAAACTTTTCACAATGTTTAGAATTAAATAGGGGGGAGGAAAATATAGAGACATGTAACCAGAATTAAATAAGAGGGAGAAATAGAAATATGTAACAAGAATTATATATGAGGAAGAAGAGTGAGATGATGGGGTGCCTCCCATCGAGCGCTTGTTTACAGTCCATTAGCTTGACTATGTCTGAAATGGTCATGTGGTAGAAAAAATCGAGGCGACCTTCTCTCGATTGACCTCGCCGCCATAATAATTCTTCAACCTCCGTCCATTCACTTTGAAAGGCTTGTCCGGGTATTGATCAAAAATCTCCACTACACCATGCGAAAATACAGTTTTCACCGTGAAAGGGGCTAACCACCTCGATTTGAGCTTTTCAGGAAAGAGTCTGAGATGAGAGTTATACAGCAACACTGCTTGCCCCAGCTCAAATGTCCTTTCCATGATATTCCGGTCGTGCCACCTTTTTACCTTTTCTTTATACAGCTTGGAGTTTTTATGGGCTTGCAATCTAAATTTATCTAACTCATTTAGTTCGAGAAGCCTCTTCTCCCCTGCAGCCTTCAAGTTAAAATTCAGCTTCTTTATAGCCCAGTAGGCCTTGTGTTCAAGTTCCATGGGAAGGTGATAGGCCATCCCATACACTAGCTGATATGGTGACATACCTAGTGGTGTCTTGTAGGCAGTCCTATATGCCCACATTGCATTGTCAAGCTTGAGGGACCAATCTTTCCTCGTGGGATTCACAATTTTCTCTAATATTTGTTTCACCTCACGGTTAGACACCTCAGCTTGGCCATTTATTTGGGGATGGTACGCCGTAGCAACACGGTGATTCACCCCATACTTGGCCAATAGAGCAGTAAACTGACGATTGCAGAAATGGGTTCCTTCATCACTTATTATAGCTCTAGGGGTCCCGAAGCATGTGAATATACTCTTCTAAAGAAAACACAAGACCACCCTAGCATCATTAGTCGGTAAGGCTGCTACTTCTACCCACTTGGACACGTAATCCACTGCCACAAGATATATTGATTTCAACATGACGAAACAAAAGGACCCATGAAGTCTATCCCCCAGACGTCAAAGATCTCGACCTCTAGAATCATATTCAAAGGCATCTCGTTCCGTTTAGATTTATTGCCCATTCGCTGACACCGGTCACATTTTTGGACGAAGTTGTAAGCATCTTTAAACAGTATTGGCTAATAGAAGTCTGCCTAAAGTACCTTGGAAGCTGTCCTCTCACCCCCGTAGTGTCCACCATAGACTGATGAGTGGTAATCCTGAAGTATGTTGTCCATCTCATTTTTCGGGATGCACCGCCTGATCATCCTATCAGCGCACTGCTTAAACAAATATGGCTCATCCCAACTATACCATATAGCATCATGTAAAAACTTCTTCTTCTAGGCTCTAGTGAAGTCAGAAGGGATAATATTGCTCACTAGAAAGTTCACAAAGTCCGCAAACCAGGGCATTTTACCTTGCACCACAAATAACTGTTCGTTCAGGAATGACTCATTAATCATCCCTTTGTCGTTTGTGTTCATTCCTGGGTTCTCCAGTCAAGATAAGTGGTCAACCACTTGGTTTTCGGTCCCCTTTTTGTCTTTGATTTCTAAATTAAATTCCTGTAGAAGAAGTATCCACCGAATGAGACGAGGCTTAGCATCTTTCTTTGAAATCAGGTATCGGATTGCAGCATGGTCTGTGTATACAACTACCTTTGTCCCAATCAGATAAGACCTGAATTTATCAAAAGTGTATACCACCGCTAGCAACTCCTTCTCTGTGGTGGTGTAGTTCAATTGGGCATCCATCAGGGTTTTTCTTGAATAGTAGATAACATGAAAAACCTTATCCCTACATTGTCCCAAGATGACTCCCACAGCGAAGTCACTTGCATCACACATCAATTCAAATGGAAGAGACCAGTCAGGAGCTGTAATAATGGGTGTCGTAGTCAATTTCTTCTTTAAGTGCTCAAAGGCCGCTAAGCATTCCTCGTCGAATCTAAATGTGACATCCTTCTCAAGCAAACTACATAGAAGCTTAGTGATCTTTGTGAAGTCTTTTATGAAAAGCCGATAAAAGCCTGCATGCCCGAGGAAACTACGGACCCCCTTTACTGAGGTTGGTGGCGGTAAACTTTCAGTGGTCTCCAATTTCGCTCTGTCCACCTCTAAACCTTTCCTAGAAATCTTGTGCCCCAAAATAATGAATTCCTGTACCATGAAATAGCACTTTTCCCAATTCAGTACTAAGTTAGTCTCAACACACCTCTTTAACACCAGCACCAGATTCTCTAAGCAGATGTCTAAAGAGTCTCCAAACACGGAGAAATCGTCCATGAAGACTTTTACATTTTGTTCGACCATATCAGAGAATATTACCATCATACATCTCTGAAAAGTGGCTGGAACGTTGCATAGTCCGAAAGACATCCTCCTGAATGCAAAAGTACGGTATGGGCACGTGAAGGTAGTCTTCTCTTGGTCCTCTAGGGCTATAACAATCTTGTTATACCCTGAATAACCATTCAGGAGGCAATAGTAGGTGTGTCCCGCTAACCTATCCAGCATCTGGTCAATGAACGGGAGAGGGAAATGGTCCTTCCTTTTAGCTTTGTTTAATCTGCAATAGTCCATACAGACCTTCCATCCCGTGACTGTTCTGGTAAGTATAAGTTCATTCTTCTCATTTGACACGACTGTCATGCCTCCCTTCTTCAGAACGCATTGCACCGGGCTCACCCAAGAGCTGTCTGAGATTGGATAAATAATTCTGGCATTTAACCACTTGAGGATCTCCTTTTTGACGACCTCTTTCATAATCGGATTCAATCTCCGTTGTTTCTCTATTGATGGTTTACTCTCATCCTCTAGGAGTATTTTGTGCATGCAGTATGAGGGGCTGATCCCTTTGATGTCAGCTATGGTCCACCTAATGGCTGATTTGAACTCTCGTAGAACCCCCAGCAATTTTCTTTCCTGACAGGATGATAGAGCAGAAGCAATAATAACCAAAAACGTGTAAGATTCCCCCAAATATGTATATCTCAGATGATCAGGAAGAGGTTTAAGGTCAAGGTTGGGAGGCATCTCAAGAGAAGGCTTTAGTCGCACTGATGACTCCCCGGTATGTTCGAGTGGTTCGATGGGAATCTTAAATTTTCTCATCCGAGGCACCGTGTTCAAAATTTATATGTATTCCACCACATCAGTATCCTCCAAGTTAGAGCCTCCCAGTAGAGCACTCTCTAATGGATCTACGTTCATAACCTGCTCAGCCTCTTCATGCAGTACCTTGTCGACAATATCAACTATGAAGCATTCTTCTTCATCTTTGGGGAACTACATAGACTTGAAGACATTAAACGTGACCTCTTGGTCCTGAACTCTTATAGTCAGTTCTCCCTTTTGTACGTCTATGAGTGTTCGCCCAGTAGCTAGAAATGGTCTCCCAAGAATGATTGGTATGTTCTTATCCTCTTTGAAATCAAGAATGATAAAGTCGGCAGGGAAGATAAACTTATCCACCTTTACCAGTACATCTTCTACAATACCTCTTGGGTAGGTGATGGACCTATTGACTAATTGCAATGATATGCTTGTCGGCTTAGAAGCCGGCAATCCCAACTGAGTGAATACCGATAGAGGCATCAAGTTTATACTTGCCCCCAACTCGCATAAGCACTTATTGAAGGACAACTTCCCAATAGAGCATGGTATCGTAAAACTCCCTGGATCCTTGAGCTTTGGAGGTAATTTTTTTTAAGACTGCACTGTATTCTTATTTCAAGGCCACTGTTTCATAGTCCTCTAGCTTCTTCTTCCTTTACTGTATCCCTTTTATAAACTTCGCATAGCTTGGAATTTGTTCCAAAGCTTCGGCGAAAGGAATATTAATCTGCAGTTTCTTGAACAGCTCCAAAAACTTCGCAAATTATTTGTCTAGTCTCTACTTCTGAAGCCTTTGTGGATATGGTGCAGGAGGGTAAATCACTTGTGGTGTAGCATTGGTTTTCTTAGTGGATACCTCCTTTTCTGACTCAACTGCCTTATCTCCATCTTTTCCATCTTTCAAAAGTTCTTCAGAATTTTCTGCACATGGGTCTGCCCAGGCCAGGTTTTGTTCTTCCTGGGGCGCGGTCGCGCCAGTCTCTAGATTTTCCAGTTGCATCCTTGATCTCAATGTAATGGCTTGACATTGTTCGTTGCCGTCCCGTCTTCCTGGATTTGCTTAAGTATTGCTTGGTAGAGTCCCTTGCGGTCTGTTAAGGACTGCTTTGGCAATCTGGCCTAATTGAGTCTCCATTATTTTAAGAGACACCGCTTGGCTCTTAACCATCAACTTGAGTTCTTCTATCTCAGCTCTCTCGTCTAATTGTGGACTAGGAGCTGGATTGTGTTGATGTTGTTGTTGATGAAATTCGGGAGGATGTGACTGTCTAAGGCATACTGTTGTTGAGACTGTTGTGGCTGAGATTTCTGTTGTTGATATGGATGGTATTGAGACTGTTGAGCACTTTGGTATGGTTTTTGTTGAGGAGGTTGGTATTGAGATTGTTGAGTACTTGATTGTTAATACTCCAGCTGAAATTAGGATTATTCCTGTTGTTTGGATGGTAGGAATTAGAAAATTAATTCTGAGGCTTCTGATAGTTGCTGACGAACTGAATCGACTTAGTAGTGATGGCACAATGTTCTGTCGGGTGTGATCTGGCACACAACTCACATACGAAAGTAACTTGTTGAACTATATTTTTAGCCATAGAGTCAATTTTCTTTGACATCGCCGCCATTTGAGCTGAAAGGGCTGTAACGGCATCCACATCCAAGACTCCTACCACTTTTGGTTGCGGCATTCTAGATGTAGGATTCTGTTATTCATTAGCCGCCATGGTCTCAGTTAAGTTATAAGCTGTCTCATAGCTCTTAGCCCATAGAGTTCCTCCTGATGAGGCATCAATAATCGTCCTTGACTGCCACCCCAAACCAATATAGAATGAGCCGATTACCATCCAGTCTGGCATTCTGTGATGCGGGCATTTCCTTAACATCTCTTTGTATCGTTCCCATGCCTCATATAAAGATTCCCCCTATTGTTGTGCAAACTGAGACAGGGCACTCCTCATCTGAGCGGTCTTAGCCATGGGAAAGAATTTGGCGAGAAACTTATGTGCTAAGTCCTCCCACGTAGTGATTGAGCCTGAGGGTAGTGAATGCAACCAACTCTTCGCTTTACCCCTCAAGGTGAATGGAAATAGTCGAAGCTTTACCGCATCATCCGTCATATTGTTGTATTTGAATGTGTCACATATTTTAATAAAACTCAAGATATGCTCATTAAGATCTTCTGTAGCTGCACCCCCAAATTGGACTGTGTTGTGAACCATCTGAATTGTCCCTGGTTTGATTTCAAAAGTTTTTGCAGCTATCACTGGCCTGACTATACTGGATTTTTAATCATTGATCTTTGGCATTGAGTACTCCCTCAATGCTCTATTTTTGGCTCTCTATTCCTCGGCTGCCATTTGTACCGGCTGTTTAGGGTCTTCTTGTGTGTTAGTAGTTCTTGTGTTCATTCTCCAAGCTCTACCATTGATGTTGTCTTATAGAGGCACCAACACAGAATTTGTGGATCGAGTGTGCATATACTAACCACAAGTACTTGAAACACAAATAAAAATAAAATATAAATGAGATAAGAAGTGAATTGTTCAAGTCAGACAAATCTAACAAAAATTGATGTCAATAGTAATAAAATAACAACTTATCCCCGGCAACGGCGCCAAAAACTTGTTGCTCCGTTTCTGTGTTAACAAAACAGATACAAACGCGTGCAAGTATACACGGTCAACAAGTAATATATGTGATAAGTAAATATCGTTCCCACAGTGAAAAACAATTATGTTTAAACTATCATGCAACAATTCTATAGCTATTTTTGGCTGCTCAAACGAGTAAATAAGGTGTAAAGTAATGACTAGAATTATTGTAAACTAAAATTAACTATTTAACAGACAATTGATTAAAATTGGAGAGATATGGGATCCTAACTTCACCTATTGCATCATCCAGATTACACACCTCATGTTAAGCATAATTAATTAATTAGGATTACTAGTCGAGAGCAAGAATGTGAGAAATGGCTATTTTTCAATGTACCAAGTCCATATCATATATAATCCACTAAAGAGAGAATTCACATGAACATCAATAAAACCTAAATCACTATATGTCTATGTGACTTACAAGAAATATCGATTTAAGTGCAAGCTCTCAATTGGCTACATATGGTAAACCGGTATATGTCTATCCAGATTACGAATCACAAAATTCATCGCATGCAAATTTCATGAACATATGCTAGCATGGCAAAATCTGAGTTTATACTTCCTCTTTCAATTCCATATAAACTATTAAGGTAGATGGTGATCAAGCATCTAATCAATACACAAAACTATACTAGGCAATCCATACATAATCAACCATACATATCAACGCGGCATACAATTCTAAACTAAGCAATAAGATTCATTAGAATCCCATAATGGTGGTTAGTTCATCTCTAAACCAATAACCATTATGGGATTTGATCTAAACATTGTAAGCAAATATGAAAGTCAAGAGATTAAGAGAGATGGAATTGCAAATCTGATGATCCTCCTTTCAAATGAATCCTTCAAGCTCAGTTCCAAATCACAATCAAATCCAGAATGCAACCCTAACAATGGAAATCTACTAGAACTAGATGAGAGAAGAAATGAAGCTCCAAATTCTCTCTCGCTCTCTAAACCTAGAATAGGAAAATAAAACTGAATTCTCAAAACTGAGTCTCACGTCCTTTGCCAAATACACCCATATATGGAATACACGCTCAGCAGAAAAATTAAATGAAAAGTCTATTTTTTTCCTCAGTCTTGACTGGCGCGGCCGAGGGGCCCCGTAGTTCATTTGGGGCTAGGGCGCGTGGTTCCTCAGAAATCCGAAATGACTGCATCCTGGCGCGGGCGCGCGTCTTTTCTTCTTCCAACTGGCTTGGTCGCGCAATGCTGTGTTTTCTGCTGGTGTTTTCTGGTGCATTACTGATCTTTTTTGCTTTCTTGCTGCTCCCTTTTGCTTTCACTTACCTTCACTCCCTACTAAATGAGACCCTTTTGCACAAGCCATAAACTACCTTCACTTGCCAAGTCCATCTTCATACCATCAAGAGCTCTTTACCTTGCGTTTTTGCCAATTCCATGCCAAACCATGCCATTTTATGCCATTTCTTTGCCAATTAAGCTTCCTGACTAAAATATATCAAACAAAGACAAAACACATCAAAAGACACTAAAATACTTGAGATTAAGCCATAATCCTAGCAAGTTGATAGACAATAAGTAGGTATAAATCCTACTTATCAGGAGACCTTCTTATTATTTCATTGGTTCTCCCAAATTATCAAAGAAAGAGGTTATTATGAGTCCTATGACTTTCTTTTACTTTGATTAGCATCAAAAGGAGCAATCCTATCACTAGTTCTTTCAAAACGATTCGTACATCTCACACAAGTATTTATTTATGAAAACCTTCGTACTATTTCATTAGTTCTCTCAAATTGTCAAAATATTGGTGATTATGAGCCCTATTACTTTGTTCTAGTTAAAATTAGCATCAAAAAGAGTAATCTTATCACTATCGGATCCAAAACGATGTGTAAATCTCACACAAGTCTTTATTTAGGGAGACCTTTATATTATTTCATTTGTTGTTTCAAATCTACAAAGAAAGAGGTTATTAAGAGTTGTTTTACTTCGACCTAGTTTGATTAGCGTCAAAAGGAGAAACCCATGACTATCGCGTTCAAAACCATGCGTACATCTCACACAAGTCTTCATTTAGGTAGACCTTCTTATTGTTTCATTGGTTCTCTAAAATTGTCAAAGAAAGAGGTGATTAGGAGTCCTATAACTTTGTTCTAGTTTGATAAGCCTCAAAAAGAGCAATCTCATTACTATCACGTTCAAAACGATGCGTACATCTCACATAAGTCTGTATTTAAGTAGACCTTCTTATTGTTTCATTGGTTCTCTAAAATTGTCAAAGAAAGAGGTGATTAGGAGTCCTATTACTTTGTTCTAATTTGAAAAGCATCAAATGGAGCAATCCCATGACTATCGCGTTTAAAACGATGCGTACATCTCACACAAGTCTTTATTTAGGAAGACCTTCTTATTGTTTCATTGGTTCTCTTAAATTATCAAATAAGAGGTGATTATGAGTCCTGTGACTTCGTTCTAGTTTGATTAGCATCAAAAGAAGCAATCCTATCACTAGTGCCTTCAAAACGATCCGTACATCTCACACAAGTCTTCATTTACAGAAACCTTCTTACTATTTCATTATTTCTCTCAAATTATCAAAATATAGGTGATTATGAGTCCTATTACTTTGTTCTAGTTGAAATTAGCATCAAAAGGAGCAATTCCATCACTATCGCATCCAAAACGGTGTGTAGATCTCACGCAATTCTTCATTTAGAGAGACCTTCATATCGTTTCATTGGTTGTTTCTAATTTACAAAGAAAGAGGTGATTAAGAGTTGTATTATTTTGTTCTACTTTGATTAGCGTCAAAAAGAGAAACCCATGACTATCGCGTTAAAAACCATGTGTACATCTCACACAAGTATTCATTTATGAAGACCTTCTTATTGTTTCATTAGTTCTATAAAATTATCAAAGAAGGAGGAGATTAAGTATTCCAATAACTTTGTTCTAGTTTGATAAACATCAAAAGGAGCAATCCCATTACTATCACGTTCAAAACGATGCGTACATCTCACACAAGTTTTCATTTAAGAAGACCTTCTTATTATTTCATTGGTTCTCTAAATTTGTCAAAGAAAGAGGTGATTAGGTGTCCTATTACTTTGTTCTAATTTTATTAGCATCAAAAGGAGCAATCCCATGAATATCGCGTTAAAAAAGATGCGTACATCTCACACAAATTTTTATTTATGGAGACCTTCTTATTATTTCACTGGTTCTTTAAAATTGTTAAAAAAGGAGGTGATTATGAGTTCTATGACTTTGTTCTAGTTTGATTAGCATTAAAAGGAGCAATCATATCACTAGTGCCTTTAAAATGATCCGTACATCTGACACAATTCTTCATTTAGGGTAACCTTCTTACTGTTTTATTAGTTCTCACAAATTGTTAAAATATAGGTGATTATGAGTCCTATTACTTCTTTCTAGTTAAAATTAGCATCAAAAGGAGCAATCACAACACTATTGGTCCAAAACGATGCTTAGATTTCACACAAGTCTTCATTTAGGGAGACCTTCATATTATTTCATTGGTTATTTTAAATTTACAACTAAAGAGGTGATTAAGAGTTGTATTGCTTCGTTCTAGTTTGATTAGCGTCAAAAGGAGAAACCCATGACTATCGCGTTCAAAACCATGCGTACACCTCACACAAGTCTTCATTTAGAAACACATTCTTATTGTTTCATCAGTTCTCTAAAATTGTCAAAGAAAGAGGTGATTAGGAGTCCTGTAACTTTTTCTAGTTTGATTAGCATCAAAAGGAAAGAGGTGATTAGGAGTCCTATTACTTCGTTATAATTTTATTAGCATCAAAAGGAGCAATCCCATGACTATCACGTTTGCGTACATCTCACACAAGTTTTTATTTGGGGAGGCTTTCTTATTGTTTCATTGGTTCTCTCAAATTATCAAAGAATGATGTGATTATGAGTCCTATGACTTCGTTCTAGTTTGATTAGCATGAAAAGGAGCATTCATATCACTAGTGCCTTCAAAACGATCCGTACAACTCACACAAGTCTTCATTTACAAAAACCTTCGTACTGTTTCATTAGGTCTCTCAAATTTTCAAAATATAGGTGATTATGAGTCCTATTACTTCGTTATAATTGAAATTAGCATCAAAAGGAGAAATTCCATCACTATCGCGTCCAAAACGATGTGTAGATCTCACACAAGTCTTCATTTAGGGAGACATTCTTATTGTTTCATTAGTTGTTTCAAATTTACAAAGAAAGAAGTTATTAAGAGTTATATTATTTCGATCTAGTTTGATTAGCATAAAAATGAGAAACCTATGACTATCGCGTTCAAAACCATACGTACATCTCACACAAGTCTTCATTTAGGTAGACCTTCGTATTATTTCATTGGTTCTCTAAAAGTTTCAAAGAAAGAGTTTATTACGAGTCCTATAATTTCGTTCTAGTATGATTAGCATCAAAATGAGCAATCCCATTACTATCACGTTCAAAATGATGCGTACATCTCACACAAGTCTTCATTTAAGGAGACTTTCTTGTTGTTTCATTGGTTCTTTAAAATTGTCAAAGAAAGAGGTGATTAGGAGTCCTATTACTTCGTTCTAATTTGATTAGCATCAAAAAGAGCAATCCCATGACTATCACGTTAAAAACGATGCGTACATATCACACAAGTCTTTATTTAGGGAGACCTTCTTATTGTTTCACTGGTTCTGTCAAATTATTAAAGAAAGAGATGATTATGAGTCCTATGACTTCGTTCTAGTTTGATTAGCATCAAAAGGAGCAATCCTATCACTAGTGCCTTCAAAACAATCTGTACATCTCACACAAGTCTTCATTTACGAAACCTTCTTACTGTTTTATTAGTTCTCTCAAATTGTCAAAATATTAATGATTATGAGTCCTATTACTTCGTTCCAGTTGAAATTCTCATCAAAAGGAGCAATCCCATCATTATCGCGTCCAAAACGATGTGTAGATCTCACACAAGTCTTCATTTAGGGAAACCTTCATATTCTTTCATTGGTTGTTTCAAATTTACAAAGAAAGAGGTGATTAAGAGTTATATTACTTCGTACTAGTTTGATTAGCGTCAATAGGAGAAACCCATGACTATCGCGTTTAAAACCAGGCGTACATCTCACATAAGTCTTCATTTATGGAGACCTTCTTATTGTTTCATTAATTCTCTAAATTTATCAAAGAAAGAGGATATTAAGGAGTCCTATAACTTTGTTCTAGTTTGATTAGCATCAAAAGGAGTAATCCCGTTACTATCACGTTCAAAACGATGCGTACATCTCACAAAAGTCTTCATTTAAGATGACCTTCTTACTGTTTCATTGGTTCTCTAAAATTGTCAAAGAAAGAGGTGATTAGGAGTCCTATTACTTTGTTCTAATTTGATTAGCATCAAAAGGAGCAATCCAATGACTATCACATTAAAAACGATGCGTATATCTCACACAAGTTTTTATTTAGGAAGACCTTCTTAATATTTCATTGGTTCTCTCAAATTGTCAAAAAAAGAGGTGATTATGAGTTCTATGAATTCGTTCTAGTTTGATTAGCATCAAAAGGAGCAATCCTATCTCTAGTGCCCTTAAAACGATCCGTACATCTCACACAAGTCTTAATTTAGGGAAACCTTTTTACTGTTTTATTAGTTCTCACAAATTGTCAAAATATAGGTGATTATGAGTCCTATTACTTTTTTCTAGTTGAAATTATCATCAAAAGGAGCAATCACATCACTATCAGTCTAAAACGATGCGTAGATCTCTCACAAGTCTTCCTTTAGGGGGACCTTCATATTGTTTTGTTGGTTGTTTCTAATGTATAAAAAAAGAGGTGATTAAAAATTGTATTACTTCGTTCTAATTTGATTAGCATCAAAAGGAGAAACTCATGACTATCGCGTTCAAAATCATACGTACATCTCACACAAGTCTTCATTTAGGAAGACATTTTTGTTGTTTCATCGGTTCTCTAAAATTATCAAAGAAAGTGGTGATTAGGAGTCCTATAACTTTGTTCTAGTTTTATGAGAATCAAAAGAAGCAATCCTATTACTATCCGTTCAAAACGATGCGTACAACTCACACAAGTCTTCATTTAGGAAGACCTTTTTATTGTTTCATTAGTTCTCTAAAATTATCAAAGAAAGAGGTGATTATGAGTAATATTACGTCATTCTAATTTGATTAGCATCAAAAAGTGCAATCCCATGACTATCGTGTTAAAAACAATACGTACATCTCACACAAGTCTTTATTTGGGGAGAACTTCTTATTGTTTCATTGGTTCTCTCAAATTATCAAAGAAAGAGGTGATTATGAGTCCTATGACTTTGTTCTAGTTTGATTAGCATCAAAAGGAGCATTCCTATCACTAGTGCCTTCAAAACGATCCGTACATCTCACACAAGTATTCATTTACGGAAACCTTCTTACAATTTCATTAGTTCTCTCAAATTGTCAAAATATAGGTGATTATGAGTCCTATTACTTCGTTATAGTTGAAATTAGCATCAAAAGAAAAAATTCCATCACTATCGCGTCCAAAACGATGTGTAGATCTCACACAAGTCTTCATTTAGGGAGACCTTCATATTGTTTCATTGGTTGTTTCATATTTATAAAGAAAGAGGTTATTAAGAGTTGTATCACTTCGATCTAGTTTGATTAGCGTAAAAAGGAGAAACCCATGACTACCGCGTTCAAAACCATGCGTATATCTCACACAAGTCTTCATTTAGGTAGACCTTCTTATTATTTCATTGGTTCTCTAAAATTGTCAAAGAAAGAGTTGATTAGGAGTCCTAGAACTTCGTTATATTTTGATTAGCATCAAAAAAAGCAATCCCATTGCAATCACGTTCAAAACGATGCGTACATCTCACACAAGTCTTCTTTTAAGAAGACCTTCTTATTGTTTCATTGGTTCTTTAAAATTGTCAAAGAAAGAGGTGATTAGGAGTCCTATTACTTTGTTCTAACTTGATTTGCATCAAAGGGAGCAATCTCATTACTATCGCGTTAAAAATGATGTGTACATATCACACAAGTTTTTATTTAGGGAGACCTTTTTATTGTTTCATTGGTTGTCTCAAATTATCAAAGAAAGAGGTGATTATGAGTCCTATGACTTCGTTCTAGTTTGATTAGTATCAATAGGAGCAATTCTATCACTAGTGTCTTCAAAACGATCCGTACATCTCACACAAGTCTTCATTTACGGAACCTTCTTATTATTTTAATAGTTCTCTCAAATTGTCAAAATATGGATGATTATGAGTCCTATTACTTCGTTCTAGTTGAAATTAGCATCAAAAGGAGCAATTCCATCACTATCGCGTCCAAAACAATGTGTAGATCTCACACAAGTCTTCATTTAGGGAAACCTTCATATTCTTTCATTGGTTGTTTCAAATTTACAAAGAAAGAGGTGATTAATAGTTGTATTACTTCGTACTAGTTTGATTAGCGTCAATAGGAGAAACCCGTGACTATCTTGTTTAAAACCAGACGTACATCTCACATAAGTCTTCATTTATGGAGACCTTCTTATTGTTTCATTAGTTCTCTAAAATTATCAAAGAAAGAGAAGATTAAGGAGTCCTATAACTTCATTCTAGTTTAATTAGCATCAAAAGGAGCAATCTCATTACTATCACGTTCAAAACGATGCGTACATCTCGCACAAGTCTACATTTAAGAAGACATTCTTATTGTTTCATTGGTTCTCTAAAATTGTCAAAGAAAAAGGTGATTAAGAGTCCTATTACTTTGTTCTAATTTTATTAGCGTCAAAAGGAGCAATTCCATGACTATCGCGTTAAAAACGATGCGTACATCTTACAAGTTTTGATTTAGGGAGACCTTCTTATTATTTCATTGGTTCTCTCAAATTGTCAAAGAAAGAGGTGATTATGGATCCCATGACTTCGTTCTAGTTTGATTAACATCAAAAGGAGCAATCATATCACTAGTGCCTTTAAAACGATCCGTACATCTCACCCAAGTCTTCATTTAGGAAAACCTTCTTACTGTTTCATTAGTTCTCACAAATTGTCAAAATATAGGTGATTATGAGTCCTATTACTTCGTTCTAGTTGAAATTAGCATCAAAGGGTGCAATTCCATCAGTATCGCATCCAAAACTATGTGTAGATCTCACACAAGTTTTCATTTAGGGAGACCTTCATATTTTTTCATTGGATGTTTCAAATTTTCAAAGAAAGAGGTGATTAAGAGTTGTATTAGTTCGTTCTAGTTTGATTAGCGTCAAAAGGAGAAACCCATAACTATCGCGTTCAAAACCATGCGTACATCTCACACAAGTCTTCATTTATGGAGACCTTCTTATTGTTTCATTAGTTCTCTAAAATTATCAAAGAAAGAGGAGATTAAGGAGTCCTATAACTTCGTTCTAGTTTGATTAGTATCAAAAGGAGTAATCCCATTACTATCACTTTAAAAACGATGCGTATATCTCACACAAGTCTTCATTTAAGAAGACCTTCTTATTGTTTCATTGGTTCTCTAAAATTGTAAAGAAAGAGGTGATTAGGAGTCCTATTATTTTGTTCTAATTTTGTTAGCGTCAAAAGGAGCAATCCTATGACTATCGCGTTAAAAACGATGCGTACATCTCACACAAGTTTTGATTTAGGGAGGCCTTTTTATTATTTTATTGGTTCTCTCAAATTGTCAAAGAAAGAGGTGATTATGAGTCCAATGAATTCATTTTAGTTTGATTAGCATCAAAAGGGGCAATCCTATCACTAGTGCCTTTAAAACGATCCTTACATCTAACACAAGTCTTCATTTAGGGAAACTGTAAGAACCCGAATTTTTAAAAATTATTAAATAAGAATTTAATAAATAAAATTCTTAAGCATGAGATGGGTTCGAATAATAATATATGTGTTAGGAAGTATGTGGTATTGTGTTGCATAAGATAATATGAACTATGCAATATAAGATTCTTGTGTTTAATAAATATATTATTATATATATTTGTTAAGAATTGTAAAGATGAATTAGTAATAACATGGATAAAATTTATCTATCGACATTAAATAATTTATAGAATTATTTTATCATAGTAAGTTGGTGACATTAAATATCTCTAATGCATAATCACATTCTTCTTGTGTATGTATACTAATAACTAGTATGTTTGTAATATAGGTTATTATTAGTGCTTAAGCTATCCATAGATAGATTGAGATAGTAAAGCATGAATTAGTTAATTATGATAATTAACTAACAAGAATAAGTATTGGTTAATTTAAGTTGAAAGTTATATTATGAAATAATATAATTAACTATGATAATATAGTATAGGGTTTAATTTACTTAAGTAAAGGGTGAATTAATATATGTGTTGAATATATAATTATAGTTGGTACTTTTTATATATATTACTTAGAATGGTAATATGTGAAAAAGTCTAATGTGCAAATAACGTTAATAAATATAAAGAGAGATGGTAATCAATATATCTTTAAATGAATATTAATTAGAGAATTAACTAATATTTGAGATATGATTAAATGTATAGATTAAAGAAGTTGTGTTGGGGCAATTTATAGAAAGGAAAGAGAAATAGTTATTATATATTTCTAATAAAGGATATTAAAATAATTTTTAATATTGAATTATTTTAATAAAAGGAGTAAATGTTATTTTTGAATAATAATATTTTCATATATGTTTTTGTATGAAGTAATAGGTATGATTAATTAATATGGTAAATATATTAAAATATATTTGCTATATGTAAATAAATTGATAGAAACAATCTATTATAATAAAAAAATAAACTTATTATTTTTTCTATATATAATATATATACATGTGCCGCACATGTAATTATTTTGAATAAATATTGTATTAAGAATAATATCTTGAGACAATAAGTAAATTATTTTATAATAATGAATATCTTTATTTGGAGAAAACATAATATGTTATGGCAAAATACATAAATTCTAATGTAGTTTCAAGAGAGTTAATTAATGAAAGAAAACTAAGTTATTTTAATTAAATAACTTAAGTTATTATTTTATCGTGGATATTATTATTTAAATAATTAATAGAGTAAATCTTAATTATTCTAAGCGTAAAGGTTATACAAATTATAAGTGTATAATTAATTGAGGTAGTTTAGCATTAAAATACTTGAGTCACACAAACATTATATTAAAAGAATATTAAGTGTGGTGAAAGTGATAATAAGCTTAAGATTGAGCTTGTAAGAGATGCCTTGTGTGACACGATAATAGATTCGATGATGAATGAATTAAGTCAAAGATAGAAGAATTATTAATTAAACAATTAATCTATATTAATTGTTAATTGTTGTTATTATAGTATGTTGATTTATTATTATGGCCAGTAATAGTATAATAATAAGAAAATTGATATAATCGGAATTGTGATTATTAAATTGATGAGGAATGAGATAAATTGTCTTATAATACTGATTATTGATATGGGTAATATACTATTATCAAGTAATTATTTGATAATATGTTGATTAATGAGTAAATAATTTATAAATATAATAAGATTTATATTTATTTAATGTGATAATTAATCATATAAATGTTAATTAATTATTATGGAGATTTATAACTTCATTGATTGATGAAGAATGGATTACTTAATATTATTATTAATTAATTGATAAGATAAGTCATTAATTAATAATAATAAACGAGTAGATTATATTTGCTCAACTAATTGTTATGTGCAAAGGATGTGATAATTTAAAAGTATAACATATAGTAATGACACATGTGTTATATAAAATGTAGTGCAACACTTAAGTGTGACCCTACAATTATATATAAACTATATTATATAACGCAATGTAACGCATTAATGTGGCTATATATGGTATATATAGACCATATAGTAAGATTAATTGCATTATGTGAGTTACATAATAGTAAGCGTTTATGTGACAATAAGTTTATGGGTGAACATTGATGTATAGTAATATCAATTACCATTGTTAATGGATAATGTAGGCAATAAGTTATTATAATTGTAATAATAACCGTTATGATAATTAATAACCGTTATGATAATACCCAATTGAATTATATTCGGTGTTAAGAAAATGTACATGGATTATGTGGTATATATGTACCCCTACTTGATACATTGTAATTAGATATTACATTTTTAATTCATTTATAACCTAAGTTATATGGGATGTAATGTATACCTATATTATATAACCTAAGTGTGTAGAGGTGTATAAACTAAGTGTTGGGCATACATGATATACACTTGCTAGTTGTTTTTGCTGAGTCTCTAGCATATTCTCAAATTGAGTGCCTAACTTCTCCTTCACGTGAACACGCATGGCTAGTCTACACTACTCGTCTTCTCAATTTCATCAATTTTATCTAATGAGTAGATGGGGAGTGGGAATCATGATTGATCGCACCAACTTCTTATTACCCATTATACAATCATGTATTCATTTGGTTTGAATTGGGAGTTAAGTGTTTTGTCTAGGTATCCCATTTGCCTATATATATAACTTCTCTTCTTCATTGTTAACAATTACTGAGAATTCTGTCCAAATACAAGAATAGAGAGTGAGTTTATATACATTAGTGATAGACATTTTGAGAATTGAGGGAATTGATATAGCAGCATTAGCAGTAAACTGTGACCAGAGGTATATTTCCCATTCTTGATTCTTCAATGTCAACTTCTTAATTTTGCTAGATAAGATGTTAAGTTGATTTGGAATATGTTGTTAAATGCTATATAAGATTATAAACATGTTAGAATTATGTTATAGCATAGCTGGAATGAAATTTGTATGAAATTCTGAGTTGGGCTAAAGTTTCTGCCGAAGCAGAACAGTTCCATCTCTGGCCGGCCAGCTGCGCAGCTGCACCAGTTTTGTACTGGCCAGCGGTGCAGCTGCGCCAGGTACTGAGATAAAATTTTGTTTTCTATTTCTAATCTGATGATGCTAGCTAGGTTGTACCACTTTGGACAGACATGACTACTGGTTTAAACCTTGTGTATGTATTTCTTGATGCTACATGAATAATTTTGACCATGTTGATACATAGGAAGCCTTATGGTTCTAAAATGGACCTAGACTAGTTAAAGTAAACTTTGTCATAAACATACCATATGTGTATTCTGATTTTAAGAGCATGATCGTATGGTCTATATTGACATGAGAACTAAGTCTAAAGTATAAGCACACACTAGCATACATGATTAAGGAATATGAGGTTTTTAAAGAAGGACTTAAAGACTTTTTGAAATGAACTTGACAAGACTTATGTCTTTTAGATTCTGACCATTTGAGCATGTTTCTGTGGCTTTAAAATGTGTTTCAAATGCATATGAATTATATGTCGAGATGCCTTGCATGTACTAAAAGGACTTAGTTCAATTTTCAAAGAAAGCTTAGAATGTCAAAGCTAATATCATCAAGTACTAAGTGAAATAGGTTATGATCATGCAAGTATGTATATTAGGATTTCCTTATGCCTATAGACATGTTGACATGAGCATCATATATGATGAACATAGTAGCCTTGCATGACTAGCTTAAGTGTGACAAGGATTTTGAAAGGTAAACTTAGAAAGTTTAAATGTAATGGTTATATAAAACCCGGGAATTATAATTTCAATAAGGGTTGAGAAATGTAAGAGTAATATAGATCATGAATCTATGAGTTTTAAATATATGTTGAACACCTTTAGTTAAGTGTGTCGATGTTGGTATTAAGTATGTATGGTTAAGGTATACCTATACGTACATAGTTATTTTAGGAATACGATGAGAAAGTAAAACGAAGGTTCTAAGAACCAAGTTAGACAACAATGTAATCAATTGTTATTATATTAAGAATGTATGGATGCATGTAACTGATAAGTATGAATCTATAATTGTATGATTGTGTAGGAATACACGAAGTGCAGATATCTTTAAGTAGTTCAGTCGTAGTTGTTAAACTACGAATCAGGCAAGTCTTTCAGTTCCTATTTGATACAATAATTCAATAACTGTTAGTTGAATTATATTATGATGTGATGATGTGAACTTATATATGAACTGTATATGAGATATGTATGAGATTGAAAGTTGATCTTTGATGATATACTTGTTATGTGAGAAGTAACATGATTAGTAAATATAAGTTAATAATAAATGCATGAACTGAGTATGATGTTATATGCTATGTGATGCATGAAAACTGTAAGAATTGATGAGCTGTCGAGCTCACTCTTGCAAATAACCACTTTTGCAGGTTAAGGACTCACGATAAGAGTAACGTGCTACGTGATAAAGTTCAAAGATTTCTGCTTATTTAGATATATGCTCTCGAACCATGTTTAGGTTCTAGGAGCTGTACTTTATAGTTGTTTCTAATGTTTAGTACTTGTCGTATCGTAAAGATATATTAGTTAATGCATAGAGGATATCGAATTGAGATGTAAATGTTTATACAATAATTCGGATATAGTGAATCATATATAGTGATTCAAGGAATTGTAATTGATTTAAGATTGTGAAATCAATAACAGATTTTAGTTAAGGAAGATTGAAAAAGTTTAAGTTATTCCGCATTTTTATAATATAGAACATAATATAAGACAGGAATGGTAAATGACCAAGATTGTAACTTGTAAAAGTTTGGAGTCATTATACGAGATCCTAATAATGAAAAGAAATTATATTCTAGATTATAATAATTAAGTTATATTCATTAAGTTATGAACAAAAGATGTAAATATTCGACTAATAGTATTGTGACTGCACCGAATTTGAGGTAATAGAAGGGACCCAGATTTGGGGGCGTCACAGAAACCTTCTTACTATTTCATTAGTTCTCACAAATTATCAAAATATAGGTGATTATGAGTCCTATTACTTCTTTATAGTTGAAATTAGCATCAAAAGGAGCAATCACATCAATATCGGTCCAAAACGATGCGTAGATCTCACACAGGTCTTCATTTAGGGAGACCTTCATATTGTTTCGTTCGGTTGTATCAAATTTACAAAGAAAGAGGTGATTAGAATTTGTATTAATTCGTTCTAGTTTGATTAGCGTCAAAAGGAGAAACTCATGACTATCGCGTTCAAAATCATGTGTACATCTCACACAAGTCTTCATTTAGGGAGACATTTTTATTGTTTCATCGGTTCTCCAAAATTGCCAAAGAAAGAAGTGATTACGAATCCTATAACTTTGTTCTAGTTTGATTAGCATCAAAAGGAGCAACCCTATTACTATCACGTTCAAAATGATGCGTACAACTCACACAAGTCTTCATTTAGGAAGACCTTCTTATTGTTTCATTATTTCTCTAAAATTGTCAAAGAAAGAGGTGATTAGGAGTCCTATTACTTCGTTCTAATTTGATTAGCATCAAAAAGAGCAATCCCATGAATATCACGTTAAAAACGATGCGTACATCTCGCACAAATCTTTATTTAGGGAGACCTTTTTATTGTTTAATTGGTTCTCTCAAATTATCAAAGAAAGAGGTGATTATGAGTCCTATGACTTCAATCTCATTTGATTAGCATCAAAAGCAGCAATCCTATCACTTGTGCCTTCAAAATGATCCGTACATCTCACACAAGTCTTCATATATGGAAACCTTCTTACTGTTTCATTAGTTCTCTCAAAAACTGTCAAAATATAGGTGATTATGAGTCCTATTACTTCTTTCTAGTTGAAATTAGCATCAAAAGGAGCAATCTCATCACTATCACGTCCAAAACGATGCGTATATCTCACACAAGTCTTCATTTAGAGAGACTCTCAACTTGTTTTATTGGTTGTTTCAAATTTACAAAGAAAGAGGTGATTAAGAGTTGTATTACTTCGTTCAAGTTTGATTCTCGTCAAAAGGAGAAACCTATGACTATCGCGTTAAAAGTAATGCGTACATCTCACACAAGTCTTGATTTTGAGAGACCTTCTTATTGTTTCATTGGTTCTCTCAAATTGTTAAACAAAGAGTTAATTATGAGTCCTATGACTTCATTCTAGTTTGATTAGCATCAAAAAGAGCAATCCTATTACAAGTGCCTTCAAAACGATCCGTACATCTTTCACAAGTCTTCATTTAGGGAAACCTTCTTACTATTTCATTAGTTCTCTCAAATTGTCAAAATATAGGTGATTATGAGTCCTATTACTTCATTCTAGTTGAAATTAGCATCAAAAGAAGCAATCTCATCATTATCGCGTCCAAACGATGCTTATATCTCACACAAGTTTTCATTTAGAGAGACTCTCATCTTGTTTCATTGGTTGCTTCAAATTTACAAAGAAAGAGGTGATTAAGAGTTGTATTACTTCGTTCAAGTTTGATTAGTGTCAAAAGGAGAAACCTATGACTATCGCGTTAAAAATAATGCGTACATCTTACACAAGTCTTGATTTAGAGAGACCTTCTTTTTGTTTCATTTGTTCTCTCAAATTGTCAAAGAAAGAGTTAATTATGAGTCCTATGACTTCATTCTAGTTTGATTAGCATCAAAAAGAGCAATCCTATTACTAGTGCTTTCAAAACGATCCGTACATCTTTCACAAGTCTTTATATAGATAAACCTTCTTACTATTTCATTAGTTCTCTCAAATTGTCAAAATATATGTGATTATAAGTCCTATTACTTCGTTCTAGTTAAAATTAGCATCAAAAGGAGCAATCACATCACTATCGCTTACAAAATGATGCGTAGATCTCACACAAGTCTTCATTGAAGGATACCTTCATATTGTTTCATTGGTTGTTTCAAATTTACAAAGAAAGAGGTTATTAAGAGTTGTATTACTTCGTTCTAGTTTGATTAGCATCAAATAGAGAAACCCATGACTATCACTTTCAAAACCATGCGTACATCTCACACAAATCTTCATTTAGGGAGACCTTCTTATTGTTTCATTGGTTCTCAAAAATTGTCAAAGAAAGAGGTGATTAGGAGTCCTATAACTTCGTTCTAGTGTTATTAGCATCAAAAGGAGCAATCACATTACTATCACGTTCAAAACGATGCGTACATCTCACACAAGTCTTCATTTAAAGAGACCTTCTTATTGTTTCATTGGTTCTCTAAAATTGTCAAAGAACGAAGTGATTATGAGTTCTATTACTTTCGTTCTAATTTTATTAGCATTAAAAGGAGCAATCTCATGACTATCGCGTTAAAAATAATGTGTACATCTCACACAAGTTTTGATTTAGGGAGACCTTATTGTTTCATTGGTTCTCTCAAATTTTCAAAGAAAGAGGTGATTATGAGTCCTATGAATTCGTTCTAGTTTGATTAGCATCAAAATGAGAAATCCTATCACTAGTCCCTTCCAAACGATCCGTACATCTCACACAAGTCTTCATTTAGGGAAACCTTTTTACTGTTTCATTAGTTCTCTCAAATTGTCAAAATATAGGTGATTATGAGTCCTACTACTTCATTCTAGTTGAAATTAACATCAAAATGAGCAATCACATCACTATCGCGTCCAAAACGATGCGTAGATCTTACACAATTCTTTATTTAAAGAGACCTTCATATTATTTCATTGGTTGTTTAAAATTTACAAAGAAAGAGGTGATTAAGAGTTGTATTACTTCGTTCTAGTTTGATTAGCGTCAAAAGGAGAAACCCATGACTATCGCGTTCAAAATCATGTGTACATCTCACACAAGTCTTCATTTTGGGAGACCTTCTTATTGTTTCATCGGTTCTCTAAAATTGTCAAAGAAAGAGGTGATTAGGAGTCCTATAACTTCGTTCTAGTTTTATTAGCATCAAAACGAGCAATCTCATTACTATCACGTTCAAAATGATGCGTAGATCTCACACAAGACTTCATTTAAGAAGACCTTAATATTTCATTGGTTCTCTAAAATTGTCAAAGAAAGAGTTGATTAGGAGTCCTATTACTTCTTTCTAATTTGATTAGCATCAAAAGGAGCTATCCCATGACTATCGCGTTCAAAACGATGCGTACATCTCACATAAGTCTTTATTTAGGGAGAACTTCTTATTGTTTCATTGGTTCTCTCAAATTATCAAAGAAAGAGGTGATTAAGAGTCCTATGACTTCGTTCTAGTTTGATTAGCATCAAAAGGAGAAATCCTATCACTAGTGCCTTCAAAATGATTCGTACATCTCATACAAGTCTTCATTTACGAAAATGTGACGCTCCCAAATCAGGGTTTCCTAACCTCGGGTTTGGTGCTCACAATCCATCAAACATATCACATCAAATAATGACAGAACATATCGTATCAAGTTTATATAAAAGCAAGAAAGACTTAAAGGTACGAAGAGGTGTTAAAACCCCAGATTCGTAGCAAAATATCAGTGTTCCAAGTAAACACTTTCCCTGAAATTCTAGAGAAAGCTATTATAGCTGAAAGCGAAAATGAGAACCTTATTAAATTCCACAAAGATAAAAGGAGTCAGAGTGAGGGAGGAAAATATGAGGGAGAATCTAGTTCAGATAAGTTTAATAATAATAACAAAAGGAAATGGGATAATACCTTTTCAAGCAATTCTGCGAAGAACGTGAGTAATGTTAATAACAACTTTAACAACAAGAACAATAAGGTTAAAATTGACCATTGTATCACCTGTGGAAAAATGCATAAAGGGGAGTGTCGGATGAAGAAGGACAAGTGTTATACCTGTGGTCAGGAAGGACACTATTCTCCTTAGTGTTCTAATAAGGTTAGATGTTTCAACTGTGGTTCTTTGGATCATAAAGTTAGAAACTGCCCAAAACCAAAAGACCAGAGTGGAGGGATGAACTGGACACCAAATAACAAATCAACAGTAGTTGTAGTTGGAGAGCAGAGTCTTCCGACTGCCAGAACGTTTAATATGTCGGTGAGGGATGTTGTTGCTTCACAGGAAGTGGTGACAGGTATCATCCCTATCAACACTTTAAACGCATATGTATTATTCGACTCTGGTGCTACTTGTTCATTTGTATCTAAAAATTTTCTAAAAATTTGAATATGCCATGTGAAAACTTAGATATACCATTTTGCGTAGAAATTGCGAACAATGAGAAAATTCCTGTTAAAAATATTTATAGAAATTGTAGTATGGATATTAAGGGGCATAAGTTTCTTGTGAACCTTATTCCAATAGAGTTAGGGGAATTTGATGTAATCCTAGGAATGGATTGGTTGGTAAATCACAATGCTATGATAGACTGTCATCATAAGCAAGTGAACCTTTTGACTGCATCAAAGTCAAAGGTAGTATTTAACGGAGATTATTCACCTAAGCAGTCTCAATGTCTGACCCTAGCTCAGGCAGAAAGATTAGTTAGAAAAGGTTCTACAGGATATTTGGCCTATATAATAGATACTCGGCAAGAAGAAGTACAACTTGAACAAATACCTGTAGTTAGAGAGTTTTTCGATGTATTTCCAGATGACTTACCAGATCTTTCACCCCGGTAAGGAGATCGAGTTTGTTATTAATCTTGCACCGTGGACGGCGACAGTTTCTAAAGCACCATATAGAATGGCACCAGTAGAACTGAAAGAGTTGCTAGTACAATTACAGGAACTCTTAGATAAAAAGTACATACAACCTAGTGTATCACCTTGGGGAGCACCAGTGTTGTTTGTAAAGATGAAGGATGGAAGCATGAGGCTATGTACTGACTATCGAAAGTTAAATAAACTAACCATAAAAAATAAATATCCTTTACCTAGAATTGATGATCTGTTTGACCAATTAAAAGGGGCTGAACATTTTTCAAAAATCGACCTACGGTCTGGTTATCATCAGTTAAAGGTAAGAAAAGAAGATGTGCCGAAGACAGCGTTAAGGACACGTTATGGACATTATGAGTTCCTTGTAATGTCCTTTGGATTAACAAATGCACCAGCAACATTTATGGATATGTTGAATCAAGTGTTTAAACCATGCTTCGATAAATTCGTTGTCGTGTTCATCGATGATATCTTGATATATTCAGAAACACGAGAAAAGCATGCTGAACATTTGAGAAGCGTATTGGAGATATTACGCAAGGAACAACTTTATGCAAAGTTTTCCAAGTGTGAATTCTGGTTAGAACGAGTTCAATTTTTAGGTCATGTAATTGAAAAAAATGGAATTTCGGTAGATCCAGCAAAGATCAAAACAGTTGTGAATTGGGAACAACCAACCACTCCAACTAAAGTAAGAAGTTTTCTCGGTTTAGCGAGTTATTATCAGCGTTTTATACAAAAATTTTCAAAAATAGCAACACCGCTAACCAATTTAACTCGAAAGACGGTGAAATACATCTGGACAGATAAATGTGAGAAAAGCTTCCAGGAGTTGAAGAAAAGACTAAGTATAACGTCAGTGTTATCTTTACCAGATGATACCGGCGGTCTGGTAGTCTATAGTGATGCATCACACAAAGGATTAGGGTGTGTGTTGATGCAACATGAAAAAGTTATAGCTTATGCATCACGGCAGCTAAAAGATTATGAAAAGAAATATCCTACTCATGACCTCGAATTAGCCGCTATAGTATTTTGCCCTGAAGATTTGGAGGCATTACCTGTACGGAGAGAAGTGTGAAATATACATAGATCACAAAAGTCTGAAATATTTTTACACAAAAGAAATTGAACATGAGACAGAGGAGATGGCTGGAACTGATAAAAGATTTTAACTGTGAAATCTTGTATCATCCCGGAAAGGCCAATGTAGTTGCAGATGCATTAAGCAGAAAGAACCAAGAGAAAATAAATGTAATAACTAGCAATAAGGTTCTAATAGAGGAATTTAATAAACTTGAGATAGAGGTAAGAGATCCAACTACCTCTACCCAAAAGTTGTTCTTCTAGAAGGTGTTTCAACTCTTCTAGATAGAATCAAAGACATTCAGGAGAAGGATGAAGAATGTCAAAAGTGTAACTCTGGAATAACTCTCATCAAGAATGCTAAATTCAGAATAGATAAGGAAGGGGTAATAAGATATGAAGATAGAATTTGGATTCCGTCAAATCAAGTATTAAAAGATGAAATCTTAAAAGAAGCCCATAATTCTAAATTTACTGTGCACCCAGGTAGTACGAAAATATACAAAGACGTAAGTCGACATTTCTGGTGGTCAAACATGAAAAGAGAAATAGCAAAATGGGTAAGCAAATATCTCACGTGTCAAAGGGTTAAGGCAGAACATTAAAAGCCGAGTGGACTATTACAACCCTTACCTATACCAAGTGGAAGTGGGAACACATAACCATGCATTTCGTGGTAGGTCTTCCTGCTACACAAAAGGGAAATAATGCCATTTGGTTAATAGTTGATAGACTTACTAAATCTGCTCATTTTCTACCTATGAAGGTTACTGATAACTTAGATAAGTTAGCTAAAATATACATAAATGAAATTATTTCTAGGCACGGGGTTCCTGTTTCTATAGTGTCAGATAGAGATCCAAGATTTACTTTCAAATTTTTGGGGAAGTCTTCAAAAACACTTAGGAACTCAGTTAAGATTAAGTACCGCATATCACCCATAAACAGATGGCCAGAGTGAAAGAACCATTCAAACCTTAGAAGATATGTTAAGGACGTGTGTCATAGACTTTAAGGGAAGTTAGGAAGATTAGTTACCTTTGGTAGAATTTGCTTACAACAACAGTTATCATGCTAGCATAGGTATGCCACCTTATGAAGCCTTATATGGTAGGAAGTGTAGAACACCTTTGTGTTGGGACGAGGTTGGGGAAAGATAAATGTTAGGACCCGAGATAATCCAACAAACAACTGAGACCATCCAAGTTATACGCGGGAGATTGGAAGCAACTCATGATCGACAGAAAAAGTATGCAGATCCACACCGACAACAACGAAACTTTAGCGTAGGAGGTCACGTATTTTTAAAAGTGTCCCCTTGGAAAGGAAAGATACTTTTTGGCAAGAAAAGAAAATTAAGTCCAAGATTCATCGGACCCTTTGAAATTTTGCGAAAGATAGGTGAGGTAGCTTATGAAATAGCTCTACCGCATGAATTGAACCATATCCATAACGTGTTTCATGTGTCCATGTTACGGCCGTATAAACCTGATTATAAACACGATATCAACTACGAGCCTATTCTAATCGAGAAGGATTTATCTTATATGGAAGAACCTATTCAGATCATCGACCGGAATGAGCAAGTCTTGAGAAATAAAGTCATAGCATCTGTTAAGGTGATATGGAGAAATCAGAACGTTAAAGAGGATACATGGGAGCACGAAAGTAAAATGCGAGAAAACTATCCCCAATTACTTACTTAACCTGTACTGTAAATTTCGAGGAAAAAAATCTTATTAGTGGGGGTGAATGTAAAATCCCAAAACCCTAATACGAACCGGTTATGTAAATTTCGTGTTTATTAAATAAAATCTCTCCGTTCTGAATGCGTATTGTGTTGTTATTAAAGAAATTAGGTCAAATAAAGATTTGTCCGAAAATTGACGTGCTTGTCACCTCGTGCTTAAATTTTTTCTCCGTATTCGGACTTTTCAGTATATTTGATTTTTCAAGCTGCTTTGTCGTGCTTACACTAACAAAACGCTTTGTCGTGCTTATTAGGATATATGCAAACCCAAGTTTAGGAAACCCTAATCTTAAATTAGGAAACCCTAAACTTAAATTTGAAAACCCTAAACCTAATTACTAAACCCTAATCCTAATTACTTGTTACAAACCTAATTTAGATTATCCTTAACTCTAATTATGTTAACTAAACTTTAATTAGGTGTTAATTACATAATTATAACACCCTAATCCTGAAAAACAAAACCCTAATTGTAATTAGGGTTAATTAAAGTGGGATTTAGCTACTAATTAAGGTAAACTAGCTCACAAGTAGGTGCCAACACATAGGACTAGGTTCAATGAACTTGATATCAGATAGAAACCCTCCCCAAGGCAGCACAAGTGTAATGGCTAGGATATTTTTGGAGGCAAGTAGGTAAAAAGGACCAAAAAACCCTAACTTCTAACTTCTATAAATAGCAGCCCATATTCTAGCCAAAACCCACAAAATTCTGAAGCTACAACACTCATAATACATGCTATAAGAAGCCCAAGCAACCACAAGATCAGAATCAGTAGCTAGAAAGAAGAAATCAAGCAAGAAAGGTACAAACCCTAATTCTATGCTAGATCTATGATGCTATTGTAAAAATGTTGTTTAGATGTTTAGTAATACATAATAACATGTTAGTTAGTGATCTGGGTTCATAGAACATGTTTCCATAACATCTAGACGCATCAAAATGAAGTTTTAAGCAAACTAAAAATTCTGGAAAAAGAGGTCTGACAGTCGAATGTCAGGGCCTGTAGATCCGTGTATGTTAATTAATTGATGTGTTATTTGTATTGTAGTCATAGTATGTCACGAGCTGAGTAAACTGGAAGTGAAATCACGCTAAACGGATCAACAGGTTGAGAGATATAATCGTTGCAAGGAGCCTACTCGAATCGCTCATTTCTAATTTCTGGGTTACCCAGAAATCTTATGAACAGCCGAGCGGGGTACTTTTACCGACATGCATCTCTCAATCGTTATGTTATTTGTGTTATCTTTTGTATCTATGTTGTAGTCTTACATGTAGAGTTCACCACTGAAGCACTCTAACATATAAAGGAATCATAGGATTACCGGAATTAATGGTCAAATAGCGTTGACCGAGCTTAACCGAGTTTCTAGGTTTTCCAGAAAATTGATGAACACGAAGAACAGATCTTGGTTGTACTTTGACCGACTTAGATCTAGACCTTAGGATCTTACTCTGTCCAACTAAATGTCACATATATGTACCTTGGTATATAGACTACAACCTACTACAATTAAAACACAAACATATCACATGAACTGATAAATCTGGAGGCCATAAAAATGTTAACCGACGTTGACCAAGTTTCTAGGTTACCCAGAAATTGATAAACAGGCTTGGTAGTGACTTTGACCATTAATAACTTATTGTTATGTTACACTTAGAATCAAGAAGTGATACTAAGTTGTAGTACTACCTGAATATTACACGATTGAAGCACTTAGCAACCTAAAAACAGATTAAACCAACAAGAATCATGATGGTCAAACGGTCTACCCGACGTTGACCAAACTGGTTCTTCAGAGGTGAAGAACACCTAAGACTACACTTTCCGTCGCTAAAGGCCTATAGCGACGGACAAAATAAAAAATATTTTCAGAAAATTAAAAAAATAAAAATAAATAGAAATAATTATTAATAATTATAAAATCAGTTTTAAAAATTATTTTAAATTACAAAAATTAACTTTTGATAATTTGACATAAAATTCAATAAATATTTTATTTATTTATAATTAAATTATTTAATAATTTAATTAAATAAATAATTTATAAATAATAATCCATTATTTAAAAATGATAATTATATTATAAAAATTATAATAAATGACTATTAATAATTTAAAAATAAAACTAAGGTTTTAAAAATTATTCTAAGCATATATTAATTATCTAGAGATAAAATAAATGATTTAAAAATCATTTAAAAAGATAATTAAATGTTTAATATTTACTTTAAGCTTCTAAAAATTACTA
The DNA here is from genome assembly GCA_020205555.1 of Panax stipuleanatus. Lineage (NCBI taxonomy): Eukaryota > Viridiplantae > Streptophyta > Magnoliopsida > Apiales > Araliaceae > Panax > Panax stipuleanatus. Next base: position 73,119,380 of record CM035121.1, on the reverse strand, counting down.
TAAATGATAAATAAATTATCAAAAATAATAATAAAGCTTATAAATAAAGTTTAACTATAAAATTGACATAATAAATAAATAATGATGTTTTAGGACACCGAAATCATGTTAAACTTAGACCAAAATTAAATAGTTTAAGTAGTTAGGTATTGCTATCGATACTAACGAACTATATAAATATGTTTTAACGTATCTAGGTGTTTCCAATACTTCAAGTAGCATTATATAATCGTTCTTCGCTCAGGTAAGAATTCTAAACCTTATCGATTTACTATAAACGTAAGTACTTGAACCCTATTTAAATTCTGTTCAATATATTATACCGAACGAAGTTGTTACCAGTTATTGTGAAGTATTGCTATTGTTTCAGCATTACTTAAGAAATGAATTGCTTATTCAGTCAATATTATATTATTATTTATTAAGCATAAATTATTGGTCAAACCAAATTGTTTTGGTAAGACATATTATACTGAGATGGAAATTACCCTGAAATGAGACTTATATAGTGTTAATAAAACACTTGAAGTGCACGGGGGCACAGTTAGGATGATATGCATACTCCTACGATATTGACTAGGCTGATCCCTTATATCATATCTGAATGAAATATATATATTTCTAAGTCCTTGCAACTGACAGAAATGGTTGATATGACTCCAATTCAGTTATCAACCCTTAGTTAAAATTACTTGTTGAACTGCAACTTCTTCAAATCAAAAGCTATTTATTTACAATTATAAACTTGTTGAGCATGTCATAGCTCATTCATGCAAATTATTTCCCTTGCAGTGTTAGACGGTAACCCTGGAACATCTGGAACAAATAAGGGGAAGATGCCTTGTGCTAATTAGTTTAAATTATCGTTTTAATGTTCTAAAGTCTTTTAAAGACCTTTGTTTTTTAATTCAGTACTCTATGTTGAGAACCATGTAATCAAACTTATTATATATATATATATATATTATTATTATGTTTTGCTTCCGCAATCGTGTTTCTTTATATTCTTAGATGATTGAATAGTATAGTAGAATTAGTACAGCATCCCTAAGAACAATCTACCCGAGTGAGGATATTGGCAATATGGACTGATCATGTTATTGCCGATATTCTGGATTTCGGCTATATAGGTCTTAGGAAAATAGATATTCATATGATACAGTCTTTACACATTCTGAGTGAGGATATTGGCAATATGGACTAATCATGTTATTGTCGATATTCTGGATTTTGGTTGTGTAAGTAATATGAATAATAGAAACTCATCAGATACAGTCTATACATATCCAAGTGAGGCTATCCAAACACAGCTATGTATAGTCTTGACAAAGGATCGTCATCAGTTATGGGATACTATGAACCTTGGATGAATAGGAATTATATCTTATCGAGTAAATATCGTTGATTTAGTTAGATGCGATCACCGAATCGGATATCGCGGGTGTACAGATTTGGGGGCATTACATTAATTGGATAATTGCGTGAGCACCAAATCGGATACTGCGGGTGTATAGATTTGGGGGTGTCACAGGTTGGTATCAGAACTGTAAGCTATAGCTTTAAGTTAGAGGTATCTTAGGATATAGTTTTTGAGTCCGTAAAAATATGAAATACACAGAAAATAACATTAAAAGCCTTTTTGTTTTGTGTAAAGTCTTTTAAAAGCTAGTTATGAAATTAAATTATTTTATAGAATGGCCAACTCAGATACTGAGGATATGCCAGAAGTTATAAACCCACCTAAGTTAATGACAGAACAAGATAGTGATCCGGAAGAAGGAGATATAGTGCATGACCAAGAATTGTTAGATGCTGAAGAGGATCAAGATCCTGTGGCTAGACAATTAATGGGAATAGAAGCGCATAATGAGGCAATTACAGCAATAAAATTATAATCTGAAATCTACATTACTAATGCTGAGTTTAGGGCACATGTGACTGGGAATTTGCTAGAGCATGAGAGGGGTAATACCACTCGACTGAGGATATTACTGCATAATGCTCAGAGGGGAAGGCAGGAGGCACTGACAAGGGTATCTAGGAATGTTAGAGGGACTCGAGATACATTTGACGGTTTACAGCGTCGAGTAGTCAGATATCCGATAGAGAATAACAAGACTGTATACATAATAGATCGATCAGTGGTATGCCACATGATCCAGGATTCCTTTGATGAAACCATAGATTTCTAGGTATAGAATAGGAATCTAAGTGCTCTACTACTGTTGTGGTATAAATAATGAGCACGAATTTTAATGTGTACTAGCTAGTGGTGATATATATAAACCACTAGTCGGATATATAATTTCCTGTTTGTAATATAAATAAAAGTTCTATGTGAAATATCAGACTCCTATGTGAATTACCTATATTTGCATTTATACTTGTTTTTATCTTTTGATTATAGATAATATGCCACTAAGAAGAAGACCTCAGAGGGAAATAGATGATGAGGAAAACCCTGCACAGAAACTGGTAGACTTATTGTTAGGAACTGTTCAGGGTAGACAAACTAACTAACATACCCTATTTAAAGACTTCAAACAAGTAGGTCCACCTTAGTTCAAGGGTACAACAGAGCTCGTAGAGGCCCAAACCTGGATAACAGAGATAGAGAAATTCTTCATAGTAGCAAATGTTAGTGAAAACCAGAAAACTATCTATGCCACCTTTTTCCTAAAAGGGGAGGCAAATTATTGGTGGGAAACTACAAAAGTTGGAGCAGTAACTGATATAGTTTCATAGGATAGGTTTAAAGAACTATTCTTTGAAAACTATTTTCCCCAATCAACAAAAGATCGTATGGAGGTATGATTCCTGGAACTGAAATAAGGGGAACTTACTGTATCTCAATATACAGCAAAGCTTAATGAGTTAGCAAGGTTTTCTTCGCATCAAGTTGATACGGAAGCAAGAAAGACTCGAAGGTACGAAGAGGGGTTAAAATCCCAGATTCGTAGCAAAATATCATGTTCTAAGTAAACACTTTCCCTGAAATTCTAGAGAAAGCTATTATAGCTGAAAACGAAAATGAGAACTTTATTAAATTCCACAAAGATAAAAGGAGTCAGAGTGAGGGAGGAAAATATAAGGGATAATCTAGTTCAGATAAGTTTAATAATAATAACAAAAGGAAATGGGATAATACCTTTTCAAGCAATTCTGCGAAGAAAGTGAGTAATGTTAATAACAACTTTAACAATAAGAACAATAAGGTTAAAATTGACCATTGTATCACTTGTGGAAAAATGCATAAAGGGGAGCATCGGATGAAGAAGGACAAGTGTTATACCTGTGGTCAGGAAGGACACTATTCTCCTTAGTGTCCTAATAAGGTTAGATGTTTCAACTGTGGTTCTTTGGATCATAAAGTTAGAAACTGCCCAAAACCAAAAGACCAGAGTGGAGGGATGAACTGGACACCAAACAACAAATCAACAGTAGTTGTAGCTGGAGAGCAGAGTCGACCGACTGCCAGAACGTTTAATATGTCGGTGAGGGATGTTGTTGCTTCACAAGACATGGTGACAGGTATCATCCCTATCAACACTTTAAACGCATATGTATTATTCGACTCTGGTGCTACTTGTTCATTTGTATCTAAAAGTTTTTCTAAAAATTTGAATATGCCATGTGAAAACTTAGATATACCATTTTGCATAGAAATTGCGAACAATGAGAAAATTCTTGTTAAAACTATTTATAGAAATTGTAGTATGGATATTAAGGGGCATAAGTTTCTTGTGAACCTTATTCCAATACAGCTAGGGGAATTTGATGTAATCCTAGGAATGGACTTGTTGGTAAATCATAACGCTATGATAGACTGTCATCATAAGCAAGTGAACCTTTTGACTGCATCAAAGTCAAAGGTAGTATTTAACGGAGATTATTCACCTGAGCAGTCTCAATGTCTGACCCTAGCTCAAGCAGAAAGATTACTTACAAAAGGTTGTAAAGGATATTTGGCCTATATAATAGATACTCGGGAAGAAGAAGTACAACTTGAACAAATACCTATAGTTAGAGAGCTTCCCGATGTAGTTCCAGATGACTTACCAGATCTTCCACCCTGGTAGGGAGATCGAGGTTGTTATTGATCTTGCACCGGGGACGACGCCTGTTTCTAAAGCATCATAGAGAATGGCACGAGTAGAACTGAAAGAGTTGCTAGTACAATTACAGGAACTCTTAGATAAAAAGTACATACAACCTAGTGTATCACCTTGGAGAGCACCATTGTTGTTTGTAAAGATAAAGGATGGAAGCATGAGGCTATGTATTGACCATCGAGAGTTAAATAAACTAACCATAAAAAATAAATATCCTTTACCTAGAATTGATGATCTGTTTGACCAATTAAAAGGGGCTGAACATTTTTCAAAAATTGACCTACGGTCAGGTTATCATTAGTTAAACGTAAGAAAAAATGATGTGCCGAAGACAGCGTTTAGGACACGTTATGGACATTATGAGTTCGTTGTAATGTCCTTTGGGTTAACAAATGCACCTGCAGCATTTATGGATATGATGAATCGAGTGTTTAAACCATGCTTAGATAAATTCGTTGTCGTGTTCATCGATGATATCTTGATATATTCCAAAATACGAGAAGAGCATGTTGAACATTTGAGAAGCGTATTGGAGATATTATGCAAGGAACAACTTTATGCAAAGTTTTCCAAGTGTGAATTCTGGTTAGAACGGGTTCAGTTTTTAGGTCATGTAATTGACAAAAAATTGAATTTCGGTAGATCCAGCAAAGATCAAAACAGTTGTGAATTGGGAACAACCAACCACTCCAACTAAAGTAAGAAGTTTTCTCGGTTTAGCGGGTTTTTATCGGCGTTTTATACAAAAATTTTCAAAAATAGCAACACCACTAACCAATTTAACTCGAAAGACGGTGAAATACGTCTGGACATATAAATGTGAGGAAAGCTTCCAGGAGTTGAAGAAAAGACTAAGTATGACGCCAGTGTTATCTTTACTAGATGATACCGGCGGTCTGGTAGTCTATAGTGATGCATCACACAAAGGATTAGGGTGTGTGTTGATGCAACAAGGAAAAGTTATAGCTTATGCATCACGGCAGCTAAAAGATTTTGAAAAGAAATATCCTACTCATGACCTCCGAATTAGCAGCTGTAGTATTTGCCCTGAAGATTTGGAGGCATTACCTGTACGGAGAGAAGTGTGAAATATACACAGATCACAAAAGTCTGAAATATATTTTTACTCAATAGAAATTAAACATGAGATAGAGGAGATGGCTGGAACTGATAAAAGATTTTAACTGTGAAATCTTGTATCATCCCGGAAAGGCCAATGTAGTTGCAGATGCATTAAGCAGAAAGAACCAAGAGAAAATAAATGTAATAACTAGCAATAAGGTTCTAATAGAGGAATTTAATAAACTTGAGATAGAGGTAAGAGATCCAACTACCTCTACCCAAAAGTTGTTCTTCTAGAAGGTGTTTCAACTCTTCTAGATAGAATCAAAGACATTCAGGAGAAGGATGAAGAATGTCAAAAGTGTAACTCTGGAATAACTCTCATCAAGAATGCTAAATTCAGAATAGATAAGGAAGGGGTAATAAGATATGAAGATAGAATTTGGATTCCGTCAAATCAAGTATTAAAAGATGAAATCTTAAAAGAAGCCCATAATTCTAAATTTACTGTGCACCCAGGTAGTACGAAAATATACAAAGACGTAAGTCGACATTTCTGGTGGTCAAACATGAAAAGAGAAATAGCAAAATGGGTAAGCAAATATCTCACGTGTCAAAGGGTTAAGGCAGAACATTAAAAGCTGAGTGGACTATTACAACCCTTACCTATACCAAGTGGAAGTGGGAACACATAACCATGCATTTCGTGGTAGGTCTTCCTGCTACACAAAAGGGAAATAATGCCATTTGGTTAATAGTTGATAGACTTACTAAATCTGCTCATTTTCTACCTATGAAGGTTACTGATAACTTAGATAAGTTAGCTAAAATATACATAAATGAAATTATTTCTAGGCACGGGGTTCCTGTTTCTATAGTGTCAGATAGAGATCCAAGATTTACTTCAAATTTTTGGGGAAGTCTTCAAAAACACTTAAGAACTCGGTTAAGATTAAGTACCACGTATCACCCACAAACAGATGGCCAGAGTGAAAGAACCATTCAAACCTTAGAAGTTATGTTAAGGACCTGTGTCATGGACTTTAAGGGAAGTTGGGAAGATCAGTTACCATTGGTAGAATTTGCTTACAACAACAGTTATCATGCTAGCATAGGTATGCCATCTTATAAAGCCTTATATGGTAGGAAGTGTATAAAACCTTTGTGTTGGGACGAGGTCAGGGAAAGATAAATATTAGGACCCGATATAATCCAACAAACAACTGAGACCATCCAAGTTATACGCGGGAGTTTTGAAGCATCTCAAGATTGACAGAAGAAGTATGCGGATCCACACCGACAACAACAAAACTTTAGCGTAGGAGGTCACATATTTTTAAAAGTGTCCCCTTAGAAAGGAAAGATACGTTTTGGCAACAAAAGAAAATTAAGTCCAAGATTCATCGGACCCTTTGAAATTTTGCGAAAGATAGGTGAGGTAGCTTATGAAATAGCTCTACCGCCTGAATTGAACCATATCCATAACGTGTTTCATGTGTCCGTGTTACGGCCGTATAAACCTGATTATAAACACGTTATCAACTACAAGCCTATTCTAATCGAGAAGGATTTATCTTATATGGAAGAACCTGTTCAGATCATCGACCGGAATGAGCAAGTCTTAAGAAATAAAGTCATAGCATTGGTTAAGGTGATCTGGAGAAATCAGAATGTTGAAGAGGCTACATGGGATCACAAAAGTAAAATGCGATAGAACTATCCCTAACTATTTACTTAACCTGTACTGTAAATTTCGAGGAGACAATTCTTATTAGTGGGGGTGATAGTAAGATCCCAAAACCCTAATACGAACCGGTTATGTAAATTTCGTGTTTATTAAATAAAATCTCTCCGTTCTGAATGCGTATTGTGTTGTTATTAAAGAAATTAGGTCAAATAAAATTTTTTCCGAAAATTGACGTGCTTGACACCTCGTGCTTAAAATTTTTCTCCGTATTCGGACTTTTCAGTATATTTGATTTTTCAAGCTGCTTTGTCGTGCTTACACTGACAAAACGCTTTGTCGTGCTTATTAGGATATATGCAAACCCTAGTTTAGGAAATCCTAATCTTAAATTAAGAAACCCTAAACCTAAATTTGAAAACCCTAAACCTAAATTTAAAAACCCTAAACCTAATTACTAAACCCTAACCCTAATTACTTGTTACAAACCTAATTTAGATTATCCTTAACTCTAATTATGTTAACTAAACTTTAATTAGGTGTTAATTACATAATTATAACATCCTAATCATGAAAAACAAAATCCTAATTGCAATTAGGGTTAATTAAAGTGGGATTTAGCTACTAATTAAGGTAAACTAGCTCACAAGTAAGTGCCAAAACATAGGACTAGGTTCAATGAACTTGCTATCAGATAGAAACCCTCCCCAAGGCAGCACAAGTATAATGGCTAGGATATTTTTGGAGGCAAGTAGGTAAAAAGGACCAAAAAACCCTAACTTCTATGTTTTATAAATAGCAGCCCATATTCTGGCCCAAACCCACAAAATTCTGAAGCTACAACACTCATAATACATGCCATAAGAAGCCCAAGCAACCACAAGATCAGAATCAGTAGCTAGAAAGAAGAAATCAAGTAAGAAAGGTACAAACCCTAATTCTATGCTAGATCTATGATGCTATTGTAAAAATGTTGTTTAGATGTTTAGTAATACATAATAACATGTTAGTTAGTGATCTGGGTTCATAGAATATGTTTCCATAACATCTAGACGCATCAAAATGAAGTTTTAAGCAAACTAAAAATTCTGGGAAAAGAGGTCTGACAGTCGAATGTCAGGGCCTGTAGATCCGTGTATGTTAATTAATTGATGTGTTATTTGTATTGTAGTTATAGTATGTCACGAGCTGAGTAAATTGGAAGTGAAATCACGCTAAACGGATCAACAGGTTGAGAGATATAATCGTTGCAAGGAGCCTAATCGAATCGCTCGTTTCTGATTTCTGGGTTACCCAGAAATCTTATGAACAGCCTAGCGGGGTACTTTTACCGACATGCATCTCTCAATTGTTATGTTATTTGTGTTATGTTTTGTATTTATGTTGTAGTCTGACATGTAGAGTACACCACTGAAGCACTCTAACATATAAAGGAATCATAGGATTGCCGGAATTAATGGTCAAATAGCGTTGACCGAGCTTGACCGAGTTTCTGGGTTTTTTAGAAAATTGATGAACACGAAAAACAGCTCTTGGCTATACTTTGACCGACTTAGATCTAGACCTTAGGATCTTACTCTGTCCAACTAAATGTCACATATATGTACATTGGTATATAGACTACAAGACTACAACCTACAACATTTAAAACACAAACATATCACACAAACAGATAGATCTGGAGGCCATAAAAACTTTAACCGACATTGACCAAGTTTCTGTGTTACCCAGAAATTGATAAACAGGCTTGGTAGTGACTTTGACCATTAATAACTTATTGTTATGTTACACTTAGAATCAAGATGTGATACTAAGTTGTAGTACTACCTAAATATTACACGATTGAAGCATTTAGCAACCTAGAAACATATTAAACCAACAAGAATCATGATGGTCAAACGGGCTACCCGGCGTTGACCAAGCTGGTTCTTCAGAGGTGAAGAACACCAAAGACTACACTTTCCATCGCTAAAGGCCTATAGTGACAGACAAAATCAAAAATATTTTCAGAAAATTAAAAAAATTACAATAAATAGAAATAATTATTAATAATTATAAAATCAATTTTAAAAATTATTTTAAATTACAAAAATTAACTTTTGATATTTCGACATAAAATTCAATAAATATTTTATTTATTTATAATTAAATTATTTAATAATTTAATTAAATAAAGTCATTTATAAATAATAATAAATTATTTAAAAATGATATTTTTATATTCTGAAAATTATAATAAATGACTATTAATAATTTAAAAATAAAACTAAGGTTTTAAAAATTATTCTAAGTATATATTAATTATCTAGATATAAAATAAATGATTTAAAAAACATTTAAAAAGATAATTAAATGTTTAATAATTACTTTAAGCTTCTAGAAATTATTATAAATGATAAATAAATTATCAAAAATAATAATAAAGCTTATAAATAAAGTTTAACTATAAAATTGACATAATAAATAAATAATGATGTTTTAGGACACCGAAATCTTGTCAAACTTAGACCAAACTTAAATAGTTTAAGTAATTAGGTATTGCTATCGATACTAACGAACTATATAAATATGTTTTAACATATCTAGGTGTTTTCAATACTTCAAGTAGCATTATATAATCGTTCTTCGCTCAGGCAAGTATTCTAAACCTTATCGATTTACTTTACGCAAGTACTTGAACCCTATTTAAATTCTGTTCAATATATTATACCGAACCAAGTTGTTACCAGTTATTGTGAAGTTATTGCTATTGTTTCAGCATAACTTAAGAAATGAATTGCTTCTTCAGTCAATATTATATTATTGTTTATTAAGCATAAATTGTTGGTCATACCAAATTATTTTGGTAAGACATCTTATACTGAGATGGAAATTATCCTGAAATGGGACTTATATAGTGTTAATAAAACACTTGAAGTGCACGTGGGCACGGTTAGGATGATATGCATACTCCTAGGATATTGACTAGGCTGATCCCCTATATCATATTCGACTGAAATATATATTTTTTTAAGCCCTTGCGACTGACAGAAATGGTTGATATGACTCCAATTCGGTTATCAACCCTCAGTTAAAATTACTTGTTGAACTGCCACTTCTTCAAATCAAAAGCTATTTGTTTACAATTATAAACTTGATGAGCGTGTCATAGCTCATTCATGCAAATTATTTCCCTTGTAGTGTTAGATGGTAACCCTGGAACATCTGGAACAAATAAGGAGACTATGCCTTGTGCTAATTAGTTTAAATTATCTTTTTAATGTTCTAAAGTCTTTTAAAAACCTTTGTTTTGTATTTCGGTACTCTGTGTTGAGAACCATGTAATCAAACTTATTATATATATTATCATCTTTTGCTTCCGCAACCGTGTTTCTTTATATTCTTAAATGATTGAATAGTATAGTAGAATTAGTACAGCATCCCTAAGAACTATCTACCCGAGTGAGGATATTGGTAATATGGACTGATCATTTTATTGCCGATATTCTGGATTTCGGCTATATAGGTCTTAGGGTTAATAGATATTCATATGATGTAGTCTTTACACATTCTGAGTGAGGATATTGGCAATATGGACTAATCATGTTATTGTCGATATTCTGGATTTTGGTTGTGTAAGTAATATGAATAATAGAAACTCATTAGATACAGTCCATACACATCCAAGTGAGGGTATCCAAACACGGCTATGTATAGTCTTGATAAAGGATCACCATCTGTTATGGGATACTGTGAACCTTGGATGAATAGGAATTATATCTTATCGAGTAAATATCATTGATTCAGTTAGATGTGATCACCGAATCGGATACCGCAGGTGTACAGATTTGGGGGCGTTACATCAACTAGATAATTGCGTGAGCACCAAATCGGTTACCTGCGGGAGTATAGATTTGGGGGTGTCACAGGTTGGTATCAGAGCTGTAAGTTATAGCTCTAAGTTAGAGGTATCTTAGGATATAGTTTTTGAGTCCGTAAAAATATGAAATACACAGAAAATAACATTAAAAGCCTTTTTGTTTTGTGTAAAGTCTTTTAAAAGCTAGTAATGAAATTCAATTATTTTGTAGGATGGCCAACTCAGATACTGAGGATATGCCACAAGTTATAAACCTACCTCAGATATTGACAGAACAAGATAGTGATCCGGAAGAAGGGGAGATAGTGCATGACCGAGAATTGTTAGATGCTGAAGAGGATCAAGATCATGTGGCTGGACAATTAATGGGAATAGGAGCGCATAATGAGGCAATTACAGCAATAGAATTATAATCTGAAATGTACATTACTAATGCTAAGTTTGGGAACATGTGGCTGAGAATTTGCTAGAGCATGAGAGGGGTAATACCACCCGACTGAGGACATTACTGCATAATGCTCAGAGGGGAAGGCAGGAGGCACTGACAAGGGTATCTAGGAATGTTAGAGGGACTCGGGATACATTTGACGGTTTGCAGCGTCGAGTAGTCAGATATCCAGTAGAGAATAATAAGACTACCTACATGATAGATCGATCAGTGGTATGCCACATGATCCAGGATTCCTTTGATGAAACCATAGATTTCTAGGTATAGAATAGGAATCTAAGTGCTCTACTACAGTTGTGGTATAAATAAAGAGCACGAATTTTGATGTGTACTAGCTAGTGGTGATATATATAAACCACTAGTCGGATATGTAATTTCCTGTTTGTAATATAAATAAAAGTTCTATGTGAAATATCTGACTCTTATGTGAATTACCTGTACTTACATTTATACTTTTTTTATCTTTTGATTATAGATAATATGCCACCAAGAAGAAGACCTCAGAGGGAAGTAGATGATGAGGAAAACCCTACACAGAAACTGGTAGACTTATTGTTAGGAACGGTTCAGGGTAGATAAAGTAACCAACATACCCTGCTTAAAGACTTCAAACAAGTAGGTCCACCTGAATTCAAGGGTACAACAGAGCCCGTAGAGGCCTAAACCTGGATAACAGAGATAGAGAAATTCTTTATAGTAACAAATGTTAGTGAAAACCAAAAAACTGTCTATGCCACCTTTTTCCTAAAAGGGGAGGCAAATTATTGGTGGGAAACTACAAAAGTTCGAGCAGTAACTGATATAGTTTCATAGGATAGGTTTAAAGAACTATTCTTTGAAAACTATTTTCCCCAATCAACAAAAGATCGTATGGAGGTACGATTCTTGGAACTGAAACAAGGGGAACTTACTGTATCTCAATATACAGCAAAGCTTAATGAGTTAGCAAGGTTTGCTTCGCATCAAGTTGATACGGAAGCAAGAAAGACTCGAAGGTCCCCAGATTCGTAGCAAAATATCAGTGTTCCAAGTAAACACTTTCCCTGAAATTCTAGAGAAAGCTATTATAGCTGAAAAAGAAAATGAGAACCTTATTAAATTCCCCAAAGATAAAAGGAGTCAGAGTGAATGAGGAAAATATAAGGGAGAATCTAGTTCAGATAAGTTTAATAATAATAACAAAAAGAAATGGGATAATACCTTTTCAAGCAATTCTGCGAAGAAAGTGAGTAATGTTAATAACAACTTTAACAACAAGAACAATAAGGTTAAAATTGACCATTGCATCACCTATGGAAAAATGCATAAAGGGGAATGTCGGATGAAGAAGGACAAATGTTATACCTGTGGTCAGGAAGGACACTATTCTCCTTAATGTCCTAAAAAGGTTAGAGGTTTCAACTGTGGTTCTTTGGATCATAAAGTTAGAAACTGCCCAAAACCAAAAGACCAGAGTGGAGGGATGAACTGGACACCAAACAACAAATCAACAGTAGTTGTAGCTGGAGAGCAGAGTCGACCGACTGCCAGAACGTTTAATATGTCTGTGAGGGATGCTGTTGCTTCACAAGACGTGGTGACAGGTATCATCCCTATCAACACTTTAAACGCATATGTATTATTCGACTCTGGTGTTACTTGTTTATTTGTATCTTAATGTTTTTCTAAAAATTTAAATATACCATGTGAAATCATAGATATACCATTTTGCATATAAATTGCAAACAATGAGAAAATTCCTGTTAAAAATATTTATAGAAATTGTAGTATGGATATTAAGGGGCATATGTTTCTTGTTAACCTTATTCCAATATAGCTAGGGAAATTTGATGTAATCCTAGGAATGGACTTGTTGGTAAATCACAACGCTATGATAGACTGTCATCATAAGCAAGTGAACCTTTGGACTGCATCAAAGTCAAAGGTAGTATTTAACGGAGATTATTCACCTAAGCAGTCTCAATGTCAGACCCTAGCTCAGGCAGAAAGATTACTTAGAAAAGGTTGTAAAGGATATTTGGCTTATATAATAGATACTCGGGAAGAAGAAGTACAACTTGAACAAATACCTATAGTTAGAGAGTTTCCTGATGTATTTCCAGATAACTTACCAGGTCTCCCACCCTGATAGGGAGATCAAGTTTGTTATTGATCTTGCACCGGGGATGGCGCCAGTTTCTAAAGCACCATATAGAATGGCACCAGTAGAACTTAAAGAGTTGCTAGTACAATTACAGGAACTCTTAGACAAAATGTACATACAACCTAGTGTATCACCTTAAGTGTTGTTTGTAAAGAAGAAGGATGGAAGCATGAGGCTATGTATTCACTATCGAGAGTTAAATAAACTAACCATAAAAAATAAATATCCTTTACCTAGAATTGATGATCTGTTTGACCAATTAAAAGGGGCTGAACATTTTTCAAAAATTAACCTACGCTCATGTTATCATCAGTTAAAGGTAAGAAAAGAAGATGTGCCAAAGACGGCGTTTAGGACATGTTATGGACATTATGAGTTCCTTGTAATGTCATTTGGCCAGCAGCATTTATGGATATGATGAATCGAGTGTTTAAACCATGCTTAGATAAATTCGTTGTCGTGTTCATCGATGATATCTTGATATAATCGAAAACACAAGAAGAGCATGCTGAACATTTGAGAAGCGTATTGAAGATATTATGCAAGGAATAACTTTATGCAAAGTTATCCAAGTGTGAATTCTAGTTAGAACGGGTTCAGTTTTTAGGTCATGTAATTGACAATAATGGAATTTTGGTAGATCAAGCAAAGATCAAAACAGTTGTGAATTGGGAACAACCAACCACTCCAACTGAAGTAAGAAGTTTTCTCGGTTTAGCGGGTTTTTATCGGCGTTTTATACAAAAAATTTCAAAATTAGCAACCCCGCTAACCAATTTAACTCGAAACACGGTGAAATATGTCTGGACAGATAAATATGAGGAAAGCTTCCAGGAGTTGAAGAAAAGACTAAGTATGACACCAGTATTATCTTTACTAGATGATACCGGCGGTCTGGTAGTCTATAGTGATGCATCACACAAATGATTAGGGTGTGTGTTGATGCAACATGGAAAAGTGATAGCTTATGCATCACGACAACTAAAAGATTATGAAAAAAATATCCTACTCATGACCTCGAATTAGCCGCTGTAGTATTTGCCCTGAAGATTTGGAGGCATTACCTGTACGAAGAGAAGTGTGAAATATACATAGATCACAAAAGTCTGAAATATATTTTTACACAAAAGAAATAAAATATGAGACAGAGGAGATGGCTGGAACTGATATAAGATTATGACTGTGAAATCTTGTATCATCCCGGAAAGGCCAATGTAGTTACAGATGCATTAAGCAGAAAGAACCAAGAGAAATTAAACGTAATAACTAGCAATAAGGTTCTAATAAATGAATTTAATAAACTTGAGATAGAGTTAAGGATCCAACTACCTCTACCCAAAAGTTGTTCATTCTAGAAGGTGTTTCAACTCTACTAGACAGAATCAAAGACATTCAGGAGAAGGATGAAGAATGTCAAAAGTGTAAATCTGGAAAAATTCTCATCAAGAATGTTAAATTCAGAATACATAAGGAAGGTGTAATAAGATATGAAGATAGAATTTAGATTCCATCAAATCAAGTATTAAAAGATGAAATCTTATAAGAAGACCATAATTCTAAATTTACTGTGCACCCAGGTAGTACGAAAATGTACAAAGACTTAAGTCGACATTTCTGGTGGTCAAATATGAAAAAAGAAATAGCAGAATGGGTAAGCAAATGTCTCACGTGTCAAAGGGTTAAGGCTGAACATCAAAAGCCGAGTGGACTGTTACAACCCTTACCTATACCGAGTGGAAGTGGGAACAAATAACCATGGATTTCGTGGTAGGTCTTCCTGCTACACAAAAGGGAAACAATGCCATTTGGGTAATAGTTGATAGACTTACTAAATCTGCTCATTTTCTACCTATTAAGGTTACTGATAACTTAGATAAGTTAGCTAAAATATACATAAATGAAATTATTTCTAGGCACGGGGTTCATGTTTCTATAGTGTCAGATTGAGATCCAAGATTTACTTCAAATTTTTGGGGAAGTCTTCAAAAACACTTAGGAACTCAGTTAAGATTAAGTACCGCATATCACCCATAAACAGATGGTCAGAGTGAAAGAACCATTCAAACCTTAGAAGATATGTTAAGGACGTGTGTCATAGACTTTAAGGGAAGTTAGGAAGATTAGTTACCTTTGGTAGAATTTGCTTACAACAACAGTTATCATGCTAGCATAGGTATGCCACCTTATGAAGCCTTATATGGTAGGAAGTGTAGAACACCTTTGTGTTGGGACGAGGTCGGGGAAAGACAAATGTTAGGACCCGAGATAATCCAACAAACAACTGAGACCATCCAAGTTATACGCAGGAGTTTTGAAACATCTCAAGATTGATAGAAGAAGTATGCGGATCCACACCGACAACAACAAAACTTTAGCGTAGGAGGTCACATATTTTTAAAAGTGTCCCCTTGGAAAGGAATGATACGTTTTGGCAAGAAAGGAAAATTTAGTCCAAAATTCATCGGACCTTTTGAAATTTTGCGAAAGATAGGTGAGGTAGCTTATGAAATAGCACTTACCCCTGAATTGAACCATATCCATAACGTGTTTCATGTGTCCGTGTTACGGCCGTATAAACCTGATTATAACCATGTTATCAACTACGAACCTATTCTAATCGAGAAGGATATATCTTATATGGAAGAACTTGTTCCGATCATCAACCGGAAAGAGCAAGTCTTAAGAAATAAAGTCATAGCATCGATTAAGGTGATCTGGAGAAATCAGAACATTGAAGAGGCTATATGGGAGCACAAAAGTTAAATGTGAGAGAACTATCCCCAATTATTTACTTAACCTGTACTGTAAATTTCGAGGACCAAATTCTTATTACTGGGGGTGAATGTAAGATCCCAAAACCCTAATATGAACCGGTTATGTAAATTTCATGTTTATTAAATAAAATCTCTCCGTTCTGAATGCATATTGTGTGGTTATTAAACAAATTAGGTCAAATAAAATTTTGTCCGAAAATTGACGTGCTAGACACCTCGTGCTTAAAATTTTTCTCCGTATTCGGACTTTTCAGTATATTTGAATTTTCAAGCTGCTTTGTCGTGCTTACATTGACAAAACGCTTTGTCATGCTTATTAGGAGATATGCAAACAATAGTTTAGGAAACCCTAATCTTAAATTAGGAAACCCTAAACCTAAATTTGAAAACCCTAAACCTAATTACTAAACCCTAACCCTAACCCTAATTACTTATTACAAACCTAACTTAGATTATTCTTAACTCTAATTATGTTAATTAAACTTTAATTAGGTGTTAATTACATAATTATAACATCCTAATCATGAAAAACAAAACCCTAATTGCAATTAGGGTTAATTAAAGTGGGATTTAGCTACTAATTAAGGTAAACTAGCTCACAAGTAGGTGCCAACATATAGGACTAGGTTCAATGAACTTGCTATCAGATAGAAACCCTCCCCAAAGCAGCACAAGTTTTGTGACAACCCGAAAGTTTATAAGATCTTAAGTGATTAAAATAAAGGTTAAGGAATATAACCTAGATGGGAATTTGAGGATTGATTAAAAATTTTAAAGAACCTATATGGTTTAATCTGAATTTTTAAGCAATGTAAGGAAATTAAACAAGAATGATGGAAATGTTGAAAAGAATAAGAAGTTAAGTTTAAGTTGTGGTACAATCGTACTCTTTAATGGTTGATGTATAGTATCTGGGCTAAACGATTCCTTCAGGGAGCGAAGGTATATACGAACTAGCTACCGATTTAACTCACTGTGAAAACAGTGTAGACGATACGGGAAACTAGTTTGTTGGTTGTTTGTGGAAAACCACTCAGATTACTATATTGAACATTGTTAGAGACTTGATTTGTGCTGAGTATAGAGTTATGGATATGTATGATGACAAGGATAAATATATTAGGACTTACATGGAACATGTCTCAACCTATTAAATTATTTTGTATGAATATTATGTGATGGTTATATTTGTTTATTATATAAACAAATAAAAGAAACTAATGTAACCTAATTATATATTAGGAGTGAAAAAATTGAATAACTAAGTGTTATGGTATGAGAGAATAATAGTATTTAAAATATATACTAACCCTTAGAGATTTATTTTATATATCTCAATTAACTAATTTTATAACCTAAGTAAAGCAAATCTAATTGGGTTATGAAATTGAAGATACATGAGTAAGAATTTAAATTACAAATGTGTGTAATGAAAACCCTAACTAAATGATTATGGTAGGATAAAAATTTAAAAGTATTGAATTATGTGGAATTCATTGGCCCAAGGAATTAATTTACCAGCCCAAGATAAATTAGTTAAAGCCCAATGGGAGATGGGACATTCTGGGCCTTTAGCAAGCTAATTAAAGCATTGGGCCATATTAGTTTACATAGCCCACACAATTAGTTGGGAGGCCCAAAAAGAATTAAAGTCCTGGCCCAATCTTAGCCCAATGAGGATTTATTTAGTAACCCAAAATAATGGGATATGTGCTAGTAGAATAACTATGGTTAAGAACTATCCATACTTGAGTTAAATGTAGGAATATATTGATAAATAAGGGTGGGCCCCACTAGAAATGATGTGTGATGATTGTTAGAAAATTTCCTAGGAAATTTCCTTGAAGTGGCAAAAGACTATTTTGCCTAACAGAAAATTATTAATGACTTTTGAGTCCTAGGAAGGAAATTGCTAGGAAGTTTCCTAGTAATAGGAGAATTATCATTTTACCCTTTTCTAGTGATGGCGTAATAACAATTTTGCCCTTGATGGTAGCTAACTAATTGGCCAAATTAGTGTAGGGACTTTAATGTCATTTGATTAAGGTAAATTTAGCAATTAAAAATAAACCAAAAATGGGGGATAATGGAGGGAGTATACCCGGCTATTAGAGGAAGAAAAAGAAGAGATCACATGTTGGTTTATTTGGTCAAAAGTTGTTCACCAACTACACTTAGGTGTCACAAATTGATTTGGCCACCTTATTTCACCACATTTGCAAGTAACACTTTAATCCTTAAAGAGAGGAAGAAAGAAAGAAGATGGGGGAGATGTATATTAGATATACAAAACATATCTATACATTTTTTATAAAACAAAAATCCATTTTCTTTCTCTTTCATTTATTTCTCCAAAATAGTAAAAGAAACAAGAGAGAAAGAGAGAGAAGGGCACGGCAGCCATAGGAGTAAAGAAGGGAGAGCTTTGATCTTTCATACATCTTAGATTCATCACCTACCTTGGAAAGAAAGGAAGAAAAAGCGACAAAGGAAGGTAAGGAAAGAGAATAAATTTTTAGATTTAGTTAATGTTTTGTGTAGTTTATATACTTTTATGTTAGATCTATGAAATTTTATGATCTAGATGGTTAAAACCCTATGAAAAGGTTAGATCTTAAGATATGTTATGTATCTTGGTTATATATGTTAGAAACATTTGGGAATAATGAAGTTAGTAAATTTTTATAGATGTTTTTAGTTAATATGTGGGATCCATGTGATTTATTTTGAAGATTCATTTTTGATATTTGAGATTTACTTATTGGTTGTGCTAGAGCTTTAAGTTACGAGTATAATCCCTTTTGAATAACCCAAAAATGTTGTGGGATGAATAAGTTAAGGAATTTTTAGTAAAACACATCCTTGATGGAAAAATAGAAAATGAGGCTGCTGATCAGCCACTTTGGGGCTGTTTTCCGGAAGCTAGACAAATCCAAATTGAGTGTTTGATAAATGAAAACTGTAGCTTGAGAAGTTACGAGTCCAACGCCTCTGACGGAACTTAATTCCGAGTTGTACATTTGGTTTTACAAGCGTTTCCGTAAAGGACGCCATATCTGAAAATTGTGGGCGAGAATGGCATAATCGTAAATAAGTGGAAGTGATTAATTATTTAAAATAATTATTTAAAGCCATTAAATGGTTAGCAAATTAATTACATACAAAATTAAATGTAATTAATTATTTAATTATGATTTAAGTGATAATTAAGTAAAGTTAGTGTTAATAAAGTAACTAGTTATTATTGTAAATAAATAATAATTAGAGATTAACAAATTGATTAATTGCTATTTAATTAATATTAAATAATGATTAAAGAATATTAAAGTAAGATTAGGTAATTGTTTATTATTTAATTAATATTAAATAATAAATAAGAGCAAATAATAATTAATTATTCCTAAATTAATAAGAAAGAATAATTAAAGAATTACGAAGTGAATTGATTATCTATTATTCTAGGATAAGTAATTAATTAATCATTATTTATTTAATATTAATTAATGACACATAGTAAGTAATTAATTAATTATTATTTAATTAATATTAAATACTAATTAAAGATAAATAATAATTTGATTATTCATTATCTAATTACCATTAAATAATGAATAGATCTAATTGGCTATTATTTATTAGTTAAATAATAACTACAGGTAATTAATTAATTACTATTTAATTAATATTAAATAGTAATCAAATGAAGGTATAGATTAATATTATGATAATAAATTTATTTAATAATTATATTAAATAAATTATGTAAAAATAGTTTTAATGTTTTAAAAATTATTTAAAAATGATTTAAAGGTTATATAAAATATTTTAAGTTATAAAACATAACTTTTAATATTTTGTCATGAAATACATTAATATTTTAATATTAATGGCAGTTATTTAATAATAGTTTTAAATGTTTTAAAATCATTTAAAAGTGATATTAAGGTATTAAAAATATTTTGAGATATTATAAATAACTTATAATATTATGACATGTATTTCATTAATATTTGAAATTAAATAAATATTAATGATAATAGAATATTGTGGTATTTAAATCATATAAAAATGATATTTATGATCGAAAAATCATTATAAATGATAATAATTATTTAAAAATTATTATGAGCTTGTGAAAAATATTTTGAATGATTACTAAATTATCTAAGTTAATATTATAGTGTTTAAGTAGAGTCTTATTAATATTAGGCTCGATAATTATCCGATTAGGCAATCGGGAGATCGAAATAGTACCGAATTCAACTCAGACTGAAATAGTTTGACTTGATACTTGGTCTTATGTGTTCTGTTGACCGATAGGATTATGTGATAATATGTTTAGGTTATTTTACTACTGTAATTAGCAATAGTTATTGCGATGATATTATTCTAATGTGGAGATCGGTATTATTAATATTAGGTCTTCAGATGAAGCTAAATAGACTGCGTAGCAGTAGTCGACGATAAAGGAAAGTTTTCTTTAACTCAACCTTGAGTTATGATTCTTCAATTATGCTAGTGGTTAATCCTTTTTGATTACATCACGTCTATGATTTATTGATTCGCACGTTGTGCATGTTGCATATGTTCATCAGGTATGAAAGGTTGATCACCTTCATTACCATATTGTTCAGTTAAATTTATTCATGTTCCTTATTGACCAATCATTTTTATTGTCTCGATCGTTCAGTTATGTAAATTTGATTCATGCTATTTCACAATGGTTATATTGTTGAAAGTCATCCAGCTTATTGTTCATTCTTTTCAATCACGATATATCTTTTCTTGAAATTAAACTTGTTGGGCAAACTTGTTGCTCACCCTTGCTATATCATGATAAACATTACAGATTAGGATGAATACGTCGAATACAGGAAAAGTCAAAGACAGTTCTAGTATTAGTTTATCGTACAAATAAAACATGTAATAGTATTATAAGCTAGTGACATTGTATGTCGAGTATAATATTGAATTCAGGTAATACGTTAAGGTTATCGACCTTGGAGATTATGTGTAAAAGTTTATTGTATAAACAATTTATGTTTATATCTTCCGCAATAGTTATAAAAATGATGTATCGTAACGTACCCGGTCCGAGGTTCAAAGGACCCGGATTTGGGGGCGTCACAGGTTGGTATCAAAGCTATAGGTTATAAACCTTAGGTAGGGTTACCTTAGGCTAATAATCGTAGTGATAAGGATAAGGACTAACTCAAATAGAGTTAGTGCGTCGATAAGATTCAAAGACGAATCTCGGCGAGTTATAAAAGTTCCAGAGTTACCTAACTCTGATAATTAGATGAACAGTATTAATGAATGATAGAGTCTAAAAGACTAAAAGTATAAAAGGAAAGAAGATCGTAAAACAAAACGATCATAACATAGAAAAGAATCGTAATATAATACGATTATAAGATAAGATCACAACGTGATCTAATGAGATCATAGGAGGACAGATGATCAATCTATTGATTAAAGACTTTATAGCAGAATTGCTATACGAATATGGTACTATGAAATAGTACGAGTTAAACTCAAAAGAGTTGAAAATGATGAGATATAGATTAAATGAAATTCGTATTAAGTAAAGAGAAGACTAAGATTATGTGGGATTTCAATTGAGAACTCATGTTAATGGCTGAGTTGACCAAGTCCTTGTATGGGCGGGGGATTGTGCTTAGTTTTACGACCACTTAGTTTATTATATTGATAATCATTGAAATGTCGGTGTCGCGCTATTCGCTATATGTATGTTGAGAAGGTGATTCTTTTCTCATATTTATAACGGATAGATAGAGAATATAAGGTTAGGTGCGAGTTCTTAAAACTCATACGTATGGTAAGTTCGTGACTCATAATCATATGGTTGAACCCCTCAGCGAATGGACGCCAATGGTCTGTCTAGGACAAGTTCTTAAACTCATATGATTGTGGAAAGTTCCTGAACACATACGTGTGGCAAGTTTGACGAACTGGGTATAGTTATGTGTGAAATAAAGGATTGAGGATAATAGAAATAGATAGAATTATTAAGCAAGTGATCATTAGAAAAATTGATGTTGATGATGGAAGCATAGGTATTCCAAATCTTCTAGCTATGCTAGACTTCAAAATTTTTGATATCAAGCTAAATTCGCACTGATGTGCCTTTAAAAATATAAATAAATTTTTGTTATCAGCAATATATGGTTACAATTGTGTAGAAGTGGGCTTCGTACCACTAATACATCGTTACCTGCTGCGGCATGATAACATTAAAAATGATTTTTTTACAATGGTTTTGAGCTGGTTAAAGAAGAGTCTATGCTAATTGTTTCGGCTAGACAAAATAATTTGAGATATCAAAAGGTATTTTATTTATCATTGATGCATCATGGAACCTGATGCATAAATGATAAAAATGATGGAGTTATCAATGTAGAATTACCTAGTGTTGGATGTGATCTAAGGATCGTCAACCCACTATGGTACTATGTAGTATGACAAAGTCAAAAAATGACGGAATTCTCAAACGGACTGTAAATACAGTGCGGTGTCATGACGTCATAAAATGATTTTTAGAATTTTAAAGAAAAATTAAGTGCCAATTAAATTTGGCCAGACACATGTTTCGATTGATATTCAAATTATTGGTATACGTCTAAGCTATTTGATTCAGCTAGACAAATATTTATGAAAATTCAAGTAATTCTTTGAGAAGTTATCCCGAACCAAATTGTTTTGGTGCGGAATCTGATGCTAAGTCTGACGTGAACAACCCCGAAAAATGGGGATATATATACTAATTGGATAAAATATTCCAATCTAAGAACGCATATAGTCGTTCTGAAAACTAAGGTACGATAGGCTAATCACCTAACGTACCCGACTGGGTAGTTTGCCTTCTTCATGATTGTAAACATACCTAGTACAACATGTTTTAGATTTGGTTACGGTGAATACTTTTAAACCTGAGAGTTCATGGTCTATATGACCCCTCAACATAATATGAAATTTTTAACTCCTTATAGAGGAGTCATAGAAGAATGTGATGATAGAAGAATGTGATGATAGAAGAATGTGATTGTAATTTCGAGAACGAAATTCTTAGAAGAAGGAGTTAGCTATATGTACTTATGGTGCAATAGTGATTCCAATGACGGAATCCTTATAAGGGGGGAAGAATGTGACAACCTGAAAGTTTATAAGATCTTAAGTGATTAAAATAAAGGTTAAGGAATATAACCTAGATGGGAATTTGAGGATTGATTAAAAATTTTAAAGAACCTATATGGTTTAATCTGAATTTTTAAGCAATGTAAGGAAATTAAACGAGAATGATGGAAATTTTGAAAAGAATAAGAAGTTAAGTTTAAGTTGTGATACAATCGTACTCTTTAATGGTTGATGTATAGTATCTAGGCTAAACGATTCCTTCAGGGAGCGAAGGTATATACGAACTAGCTACCGATTTAACTCATTGTGAAAACAGTGCAGACGAGACGGAAAACTAGATTGTTGGTTGTTTGTGGGAAACCACCCAGATTACTATATTGAACACTGTTAGAGACTTGATTTGTGCTGAGTATAAAGTTATGGATATGTATGATGACAAGGATAAATATATTAGGACTTGCGTGGAACATGTCTGAACCTATTAAATTATTTTGTATGAATATTATGTGATGGTTATATTTGTTTATTATATAAACAAATAAAAGAAACTAATATAACCTAATTATATATTAGAAGTGAAAAAATTAAATAACTAAGTGTTATGGTATGAGAGAATAATAGTTTTTAAAATATATACTAACCCTTAGAGATTTATTTTATATATCTCAATTAACTAATTTTATAACCTAAGTAAAGAAAATTTAATTGGGTTATGAAATTGAAAATACATGAGTAAGAATTAAAATTACAAATGTGTGTAATGAAAACCCTAACTAAATGATTATGGTAGGATAAAAATTTAAAAGTATTGAATTATGTGGAATTCATTGGCCCAAGGAAGTAATTTACCAGCCCAAGATAAATTAGTTAAAGCCCAATGGGAGATGGGACATTCTGGGCCTTTAGCAAGCTAAGTAAAGCATTGGGCCATGTTTGTTTACATAGCCCACACAATTAGTTGGGAGACCCAAAAAGAATTAAAGTCCTGGCCCAATCTTAGCCCAATGAGGATTTATTTAGTAACCCAAAATAATGGGATATGTGCTAGTAGAATAACTATGGTTAGGAACTATCCATACTTGAGTTAAATGTAGGAATATATTGATAAATAAGGGTGGGCCCCACTAGAAATGATGTGTGATGATTGTTAAGAAATTTCCTAGGAAATTTCCTTGAAGTGGCAAAAGACTATTTTGCCTAACAGAAAACTACTAATGACTTTTGAGTCCTATGAAGGAAATTGCTAGGAAGTTTCCTAGTAATAGGAGAATTATCATTTTACCCTTTTCTAGTGATGGCGTAATAACAATTTTGCCCTTGATGGTAGCTAACTAATTGGCCAAATTAGTGTAGGGACTTTAATGTCATTTGATTAAGGCAAATTTAGCAATTAAAAATAAACCAAAAATGGAGGATAATGGAGGGAGTATACTCGGCTATTAGAGGAAGAAAAAGAAAAGATCACATGTTGGTTTATTTGGTCAAAAGTTGTTCACCAACTACACTTAGGTGTCACAAATTGATTTGGCCACCTTATTTCACCACATTTTCAAGTAACACTTTAATCCTTAAAGAGTGGAAGAAAGAAAGAAGATGGGAGAGATGTATATTAGATATACAAAACATATCTATATATTTTTTATCAAACAAAAATTCATTTCCTTTCTCTTTCATTTATTTCTCCAAAAAAGTAAAAGAAACAAGAAAGAAAGAGAGAGAATGGCACGACAGCCATAGGAGTAAAGAAGGGAGAGCTTTGATCTTTCATACATCTTAGATTCATCACCTACTTTGGAAAGAAAGGAAGAAAAAGCAACAAAAGAAGGTAAGGAAAGAGAATAAATTTTTAGATTTAGTTAATGTTTTGTGTAGTTTATATACTTTTATGTTAGATCTATGAAATTTTATGATCTAGATGGTTAAAACCCTATGAAAAGGTTAGATCTCAAGATATGTTATTTATCTTGGTTATATATGTTAGATTGTGTTAGAAACATTTGGGAATAATGAAGTTAGTAAGTTTTTATGAATGTTTTTAGTTAATATGTGGGATCCATGTGATTTATTTTGAAGATTCATTTTTGATATTTGAGATTTACTTATTGTTTGTATTAGAGCTTTAAGTTACGAGTATAATCCCTTTTGAATAACCCAAAAATGTTGTGGGATGAATAAGTTAAGGAATTTTTAGTAAAACACATCCTTGATGGAAAAACAGAAAATGAGGCTGCTGAGTAGCCACTTTGGGGCTGTTTTCCAGAAGCTAGACAGATCCAAATTGAGTGTTTGATAAATGAAAACTGGAGCTTGAGAAGTTACGAGTCCAACGCCTCTGACGGAACTTAATTCCGAGTTGTACATTTCGTTTTACAAGCGTTTCCGTAAAGGACGCCATATCTGAAAATTGTGGGCGAGAATGGCATAATCGTAAATAAGTGGAAGTGATTAATTATTAAAAATAATTATTTAAAGCCATTAAATAGTTAGCAAATTAATTACATACAAAATTAAATGTAATTAATTATTTAATTATGATTTAAGTAATATTAAATGATAATTAAGTAAAGTTAGTGTTAATAAAGTAACTAGTTATTATTGTAAATAAATAATAGTTAGAGATTAACAAATTGATTAATTGCTATTTAATTAATATTAAATAATGATTAAAGAATGTTAAAATAAGATTAGGTAATTATTTAATTAATATTAAATAATAAATAAGAGCAAATAATAATTAATTATTCCTAAATTAATAAGAAAGAATAATTAAAGAATTATGAAGTGAATTGATTATCTATTATTCTAGGATAAGTAATTAATTAATCATTATTTATTTAATATTAATTAATGACACATAGTTAGTAATTAATTAATTATTATTTAATTAATATTAAATAATAATTAAAGATAAATAATAATTTGATTATTCATTATCTAATTACCATTAAGTAATGAATAGATCTAATTGGCTATTATTTATTAGTTAAATAATAACTAAAAGTGATTAATTAATTACTATTTAATTAATTTTAAATAGTAATCAAATGAAGGTATAGATTAATATTATGATAATAAATTTATTTAATAATTATATTAAATAAATTATGTAAAAATAGTTTTAATATTTTAAAAATCATTTAAAAATGATTTAAAGGTTATAAAAAGTGTTTTAAGTTATAAAACATAACTTTTAATATTTTGTCATGAAATACATTAATATTTTAATATTAATAATAGTTATTTAATAATGGTTTTAAATGTTTTAAAATCATTTAAAAGTGATAGTAAGGTATTAAAAATACTATGAGATATTATAAATAACTTGTAATATTATAACATGTATTTCATTAATATTTGAAATTAAATAAATATTAATGATAACGGAATATTGTGGTATTTAAATCATATAAAAATGATATTTTTGATCGAAAAATCATTATAAATGATAATAATTATTTGAAAATTATTATGAGCATGTGAAAAATATTTTGACTAATTAATAAATTATCTAAGTTAATATTATAGTGTTTAAGTAGAGTTTTATTAATATTAGGCTTGATAATTATCCGATTAGGCAATCGGGAGATCGAAATAGTACCGAATTCAACTCAGACTGAAATAGTTTGACTTGATACTAGGTCTTATGTGTTCTGTTGACCGATAGGATTATGTGATAATATGTTTAGGTTATTTTACAACTGTAATTAGCAATAGTTATTGCGATGATATTATTCTAATGTGGAGATCGGTATTATTAATATTAGGTCTTCAGATGAAGCTAAATAGAATGCGTAGCAGTAGTCGGCGATAAAGGCAAGTTTTCTTTAACTCAACCTTGAGTTATGATTCTTCAATTATGCTAGTGGTTAATCCTTTTTGATTACATCACGTCTATGATTTATTGATTCGCACGTTGTGCATGTTGCATATGTTCATCATGTATGAAAGGCTGATCACCTTCATTACCATATTGTTCAGTTGAATTTATTCATGTTCCTTATTGACCAATCATTTTTATTGTCTCGGTCATTCAGTTATATAAATTTGATTCATGCTATTTCACAATGGTTATAATGTTGAAAGTCAGCCAGCTTATTGTTCATTCTTTTCAATCATGATATATCTTTTCTTGAAATTAAACTTGCTGGGCAAACTTGTTGCTCACCCTTGCTATATCATGATAAATATTGCAGATTAGGATGAATACGTCGGATACAAGAAAAGTCAAAGACAGTTCCAGTATTAGTTTATCGTACCGATAAAACTTGTAATAGTATTATAAGCTAGTGACATTATATGTCGAGTAGAATATTGAATTCAGGAAATACGTTAAGGTTATCGACCTTGGGGATTATGTGTAAAGGTTTATTGTATAAACAATTTATGTTTATATCTTCCGCAATAGTTATAGAAATGATGTATCGTAACGTACTAGGTCCAAGGTTCAAGGGACCCGAATTTGGGGGCGTCACAAGTATCATGGCTATGATATTTTTGGAGGTAAGTACGTAAAAAGGACCAAAAAATCCTAACTTCTAAGTTCTATAAATAGCAGCACATATTCTGGCCAAAACCCACGAAATTCTGAAGCTACAACACTCAAAATACATGCCATAAGAAGCCCAAGCAACCACAAGATCAGAATCAGTAGCTAGGAAGAAGAAATCAAGCAAGAAAGGTACAAACCCTAATTCTATGCTAGATCTATGATGCTATTGTAAAAATGTTGTTTAGATGTTTAGTAATACATAATAACATGTTAGTTAGTGATCTGGGTTCATAGAATATATTTCCATAACATCTAGACACATCAAAATGAAGTTTTAAGCAAACTAAAAATTCTGTGAAAAGAGGTCTGACAGTCGATTGTCAGGGCCTGTAGATCCGTGTATGTTAATTAATTGATGTGTTATTTGTATTGTAGTCATAGTATCTCACGAGCTGAAGTAAAATGGAAGTGAAATCACGCTAAACGGATCAACAGGTTGAGAGATATAATCGTTGCAAGGAGCCTAATCGAATCGCTCGTTTCTGATTTCTGAGTTACCCAGAAATCTTATGAATAGCCGAGCGGGGTACTTTTACCGACATGCATCTCTCAATCGTTATGTTATTTGTGTTATCTTTTGTATCTATGTTGTAGTCTGACATGTAGAGTACACCACTGAAGCACTCTAACATATTAAGGAATCATAGGATTACCGGAATTAATGGTCAAATAGCGTTGACCGAGCTTGACCGAGTTTCTGGGTTTTCTAGAAAATTGATGCACACGAAGAACAGCTCTTTGCTGTACTTTGACAGACTTAGATCTAGACTTTAGGATCTTACTTTGTCTAACTAAATGTCACATATATGTGCCTTGGTATATAGACTACAACGTACAACAATTAAAACACAAACATATCACACGAACTGATAGATCTGGAGGCTATAAAAACGTTGACCGACGTTGACCAAGTTTCTGGGTTACCCAGAAACTAATAAACAGGCTTGGTAGTGATTTTGACCATTAATAACTTATTGTTATGTTACACTTAGAATCCAGAAGTGATACTAAGTTGTAGTACTACCTGAATATTACACGATTGAAGCACTTAGCAACCTAGAAACAGATTAAACCAACAAGAATCATGATGGTCAAATGGGCTACCCGACGTTGACCAAGCTGGTTCTTCAGAGGTGAAGATCACCTAAGACTACACTTTCCGTCGCTAAAGGCCTATAGCGACAGACAAAATCAAAAATATTTTCAAAAAATTAAAATAAATAGAAATAATTATTAATAATTATAAAATCAGTTTTAAAAATTATTTTAAATTACAAAAATTAACTTTTGATATTTTGACATAAAATTCAATAAATATTTTATTTATTTATAATTAAATTATTTAATAATTTAATTAAATAAGTCATTTATAAATAATAATAAATTATTTAAAAATAAGGTTTTTATATTCCAAAAATTATAATAAATGACTATTAATAATTTTAAAATAAAACTAAGGTTTTAAAAATTATTCTAAGTATATATTAATTATTTAGAGATAAAATAAATGATTTAAAAATCATTTAAAAAGATAATTAAATATTTAATAATTACTTTAAGCTTTTAGAAATTATTATAAATGATAAATAAATTATCAAAAATAATAATAAAGCTTATAAATAAAGTTTAACTACAGAATTGACATAATAAATAAATAATGATGTTTTAGGACACCGAAATCATGTCAAACTTAGACCAAACTTAAATAGTTTAAGTAGTTATGTATTGCTATCGATACTAACGAACTATATAAATATGTTTTAACATATCTAGGTGTTTTCAATACTTCAAGTAGCATTATATAATCGTTCTTCGCTCAGGTAAGTATTCTAAACCTTATCGATTTACTTTACGCAAGTACTTGAACCCTATTTAAATTCTGTTCAATATATTATAGCAAACCAAGTTATTACCAGTTATTGTGAAGTTATTGCTATTGTTTCAGCATGACTTAAGAAATGAATTACATATTTAGTCAATATTATATTATTATTTATTAAGCATAAACTGTTGGTTAAACCAAATTATTTTGGTAAGACATCTTATACTGAGATGGAAATTACCTTGAAATAGGACTTATATAGTGTTAATAAAACACTTGACGTGCACGTGGGCACGGTTAGGATGATATGCATACTCCTAGGATATTGACTAGGCTGATCCCCTATATTATATCTGAATGAAATATATATATTTCTAAGTCCTTGCGATTGACAGAAATGTTGATTTGACTCCGATTCGGTTATCAACCCTCAGTTAAAATTACTTGTTGAACTGCCACTTCTTCAAATCAAAAGCTATTTTTTTACAATTATAAACTTGCTGAGCGTGTCATATCTCATTCATGCAAATTATTTCCTATGAAGTGTTAGACGGTAACCCTAGAACATCTGGAACAAATAAGGGGAAGATGCCTTGTGCTAATTAGTTTAAATTATCGTTTTAATGTTCTAAAGTCTTTTAAAGACCTTTGTTTTGTAATTCATTACTCTATATTGAGAACCATGTAATCAAACTTATTATATATATTATCATCTTTTGCTTCCGCAACCGTGTTTCTTTATATTCTTAGATGATTAAATAGTATAGTAGAATTAGTACAGCATCCCTAAGAACTATCTACCCGAGTGAGGATGTTGGCAATATAGACTGATCATGTTATTGCCAATATTCTGGATTTCGGCTATATAGGTCTTAGGGATAATAGATATTCATATGATGCAGTATTTTACACATTCTGAGTGAGGATATTGGCAATATGGACTGATCATGTTATTATCGATATTCTGGATTTTGGTTATGTAAGTAATATGAATAATAGAAACTCATCAGATACAGTCTATACACATCCAAGTGAGGGTAACCCAACACAGCTATGTATAGTCTTGATAAAGGATCACTATCTGTTATGGGATACTGTGAACCTTGGATGAATAGGAATTATATCTTATCGAGTAAATATCGTTGATTCAGTTAGATGTGATCACCGAATCGGATACCGTGGGTGTACAGATTTGGGGGCGTTACATCAATTTGATAATTGCGTGAGCACCAAATCGGATACCGCGGGTGTATAGATTTGAGGGCGTCACAGGTTGGTATAAGAGCTGTAAGCTATAGCTCTAAGTTAGAGGTGTCTTAGGATATAGTTTTTAAGTCCGTAAAAATATGAAATACACAGAAAATAATATTAAAAGCCTTTTTGTTTTGTGTAAAGTCTTTTAAAAGCTAGTAATGAAATTAAATTATTTTGTAAGATGGCCAACTCAGGTACTGAGGATATACCAGAAGTTATAAACTTACCTTAGATAATGACAGAACAAGATAGTCATCCGAAAGAAGGGGAGATAGTGCATGACCAAGAATTATTAGATGCTGAAGAGGATCAAGATCCTATGGCTAGACAATTAATGGGAATAGAAGCCCACAATGTGGCAATTACAGCAATAGAATTATAATCTAAAATCTACATTACTAATGCTGAGTTTAGGGCACATGTGGCTGAGAATTTGCTGGAGCATGAGAGGGGCAATACCACCCGACTGAGGACATTACTGCATAATGCTCAGAGGGGAAGGCAGGAGGCACTGACAAGGGTATCTAGGAATGTTAGAGGGACTCGGGATACATTTGACGGTTTGCAGCGTCGAGTAGTTAGATATCCAGTAGAAAATAATAAGACTGCCTACATGATAGATCGATCAGTGGTATTCCACATGATCCAGGATTCGTTTGATGAAACCATAGATTTCTAGGTATAGAACAGGAATCTAAGTGCTCTACTACTGCTGTAGTATAAATAAAGACCACGAATTTTGATGTGTACTAGCTAGTGGTGATATATATAAACCACTAGTCGGATATGTAATTTCCTATATATAATATAAATAAAAGTTCTATGTGAAATATCAGATTGTTATGTGAATTACCTGTACTTGCATTTATACTTATTTTTATCTTTTGATTATAGATAATATGCCACCAAGAAGAAGACCTCAGAGGGAAGTAGATGATGAGGAAAACCCTACAAAGAAACTGGTAGACTTATTGTTAGGAACTGTTCAGGGTAGACAAACTAACCAACATACCCTGTTTAAAGACTTCAAACAAGTAGGTCCACCTGAGTTCAAGGGTATAACAGAGCCCGTAGAGGCCCAAACCTGGATAACAGAGATAGTGAAATTCTTTATAGTAACAAATGTTAGTGAAAACCAAAAAACTGTCAATGCCACATTTTTCCTAAAAGGGGAGGCAAATTATTGGTGGGAAACTACAAAAGTTCGAGCAGTAACTGATATAGTTTCATGGGATAGGTTTAAAGAACTATCCTTTGAAAACTATTTTCCCCAATCAACAAAAGATCGTATGGATGTACGATTCTTGGAACTGAAACAAGGGGAACTTACTGTATCTCAATATACAACAAAGTTTAATGAGCTAGCAAGGTTTTCTTCGCATCAAGTTGATACGGAAGCAAGAAAGACTCTAAGGATCGAAGAGGGGTTAAAACCCCAGATTCGTAGCAAAATATTAGTGTTCCAAGTAAACACTTTCCCTGAAATTCTAGAGAAAGCTATTATAGCTGAAAGCGAAAATGAGAACCTTATTAAATTCCATAAAGATAAAAGGAGTCAGAGTGAGGGAGGAAAATATAAGGGAGAATCTAGTTCAGATAAGTTTAATAATAATAACAAAAGGAAGTGGGATAATACCGTTTCAAGCAATTCTGCGAAGAAAGTGAGTAATGTTAATAACAACTTTAACAACAAGAACAATAAGATTAAAATTGACCATTGTATCACCTATAGAAAAAAGCATAAAGGGGAGTGTCGGATGAAGAAGGACAAGTGTTATACCTATGGTCAGGAAGGACACTATTCTCCTCAGTGTCCTAATAAGGTTAGATGTTTCAACTGTGGTTCTTTGGATCATAAAGTTAGAAACTATCTAAAAACAAAAGACCAGAGTGGAGGGATGAACTGGACACCAAACAACAAATCAACAGTAGTTGTAGTTGGAGAGTAGAGTCGACCGACTGCCAGAACGTTTAATATGTCGGTGAGGGATGCTGTTGCTTCACAAGACGTGGTGACAGGTATCATCCCTATCAACACTTTAAACGCATATGTATTATTCGACTCTGGTGCTACTTGTTCATTTGTATCTAAAAGTTTTTCTAAAAAATTGAATATACTATGTGAAAACTTAGATATACCATTTTGCATAGAAATTACGAACAATGAGAAAATTCTTATTAAAACTATTTATAGAAATTGTAGTATGGATATTAAGGGCATAAGTTTCTTGTTAACCTTATTCCAATACAGCTAGGGGAATTTGATGTAATCCTAGCAATAGATTGGTTGGTAAATCACAACGCTATGATAGACTGTCATCATAAGCAAGTGAACCTTTTGACTGCATCAAAGTCAAAGGTAGTATTTAACGGAGATTATTCACCTAAGCAGTCTCAATGTCTGACCCTAGCTCAGGCAGAAAGATTACTTAGAAAAAGATGTACATGATATTTGGCCTATATAATATATACTCGGGAAGAAGAAGTATAACTTGAACAAATATCTGTAGTTAGAGAGTTTCCCGATGTATTTCCAGATGACTTACCAGGTCTTCCACCCGATAGGGAGATCGTGTTTGTTATTGATCTTGCATCGGGGATGGCGCCAGTTTCTAAAGCACCATATAGAATGGCACCAGTAGAACTGAAAGAGTTACTAGTACAATTACAGGAACTCTTAGACAAAAAGTACATACAACCTAGTGTATCACCTTGGGGAGCACCAGTGTTATTTGTAAAGAAGATGGATGGAAGCATGAGGCCATCTATTGACTATCGAGAGTTAAATAAACTAACCATAAAAAATAAATATCCTTTACCTAGAATTGATGATCTATTTGACCAATTAAAAGGGGTTGAACATTTTTCAAAAATTGACCTACGGTCAGGTTATCATCAGTTAAAGGTAAGAAAAGAAGATGTGTAGAAGACAGCGTTTAGGACACGGTATGGACATTATGAGTTCCTTGTAATGTCCTTTGGGTTAACAAATGCAGTAGCAACATTTATGGATATGATGAATCGAGTGTTTAAACCATGCTTAGATAAATTCGTTGTCGTGTTTATCGATGATATCTTGATATATTCGAAAACACGATAAGAGCATGCTGAACATTTGAGAAGCGTATTGGAGATATTACGCAAGGAACAACTTTATGCAATGATTTCCAAGTGTGAATTCTGGTTAGAACAGGTTCAGTTTTTAGGTCATGTAATTGACAAAAATGGAATTTTTATAGATCCAAAAAAGATCAAAACAGTTGTGAATTGGGAACAACCAACCACTCCAAAGGATCACCATCTGTTATGGGATACTGTGAACCTTGGATGAATAGGAATTATATCTTATCGAGTAAATATCGTTGATTCAGTTAGATGTGATCACCAAATCGGATACCGCGGGTGTATAGATTTGGGGGTGTTACATCAATTGAATAATTACGTGAGCACCAAATCGGGTACCGCGGGTGTATTGGTATGGTAATTAAATAACCAAAGGGATTATAATATGAGAGAATGTTAGTATTTAAAATATATAATAGCCCTAAGAGATTTATTTTGTACATCTTAGATAATTAATTTTATAACCTAAGTAGAGCAAGTCTAATTGAGTTATGAAATTAAAGATATGAGTAAGAAATTTATTTACAAAGGTGTGTAATAGAAACCCTAACTAAACAATTAGAGTAAGATAAAATTGGAGAGTATAGAACTAAGTTAATTTTATGGCCAATGAATTAAAAAAGTAGCCCAATTGTTTATTTAAGCATTGGACTTGTAAATAATTGATTTAAGATCACTTAAATTATTAAGCTAGCCCAATATATCATGTATGAGTTAAGTATTTTAATGGCCCAATTTAATTAGGGGTGGAAGTCCAAATCCAATTTATCTAGTAAGTAAATTAAGAAAAAGGTGCAAGCCCAAAGGAATTAAATGAAGGCCCAAGCTTGGCCCATTTGAGAAAAAGGTATTATAGTCATTACATAAGCTTATAATGAAAACAAAACTGATGGGGGAATTATGATGTGGCCAAAAATTGAAAGGAGATGAGATGCGGAGGAGTATGCGATGATGATATACACTTTAGTTGGTAGTTTGCTTTATTATGTGTCATTGAATGAGTGGAGCCAACACTTTTACTTTAACTTGCAAGGAACAACTATCATGATGAGAGAGAGGAAGAGAAATATCTTAGGAGATTATGATAGATATACACTTTATATCTATTCACTTTTACTACCAAAACAAATGAAGTATATCATTTACTTTTAATTTTATTTCATTTCTTTCTCTTTCATCTCATAAGCTAGCTAACAAAGCAAGAGAGAGGGAGAGAGAGGGGGGAGGTTCGGCCATGAAGGAGAGGAGAGAGAGAGAAAGTGAGTTCTTATGATTTCATTCTTTCCTAATCAAGTACTAGGAAGAAGAAGGAAGGAAAAATCAAGAGAATGTATAAAGCATTCCTACTTATGTAGTCCAATTTCTTATTGATTTGATTTGAGTTTGATTTTTTGTAAAGTTATTATCTTAAGATCAAAAACCTTAGATCTATGTGTTTTATAGTGTTTCAAGTTTATATCTAACCCTTTTATGGATCAAAAGTTGGATCTAAACTAAGAAATAGAAATTAGATTTCTCAAAAGTAGAAACCCCAAATTTCTTAGCGTTGGTTGTGATTAATCTTGTGTTTGGTCATTTTTGTTGAAATAGATCATGGATCATGATAGATCCATGAGTATATCTGGTATTAGTTTGTGTTATAATGTTTTATGATGGATTATGTTGGTGAAGGGGTAAGGATATAGAAATTTTCTTAAAATTCAACAAGTAATGAAAATCAGATTTTTGTAAAAACGAAGTATGAAATGGAAATGACCATATCTCTCATTTTATTATGAATTTTTGAGTGTGATTAATTTTGGAGTTAGATATATAAGTCTTCTAACTTTTTCAAGTGAAATCACTAAAAACTTCTTTGTAGATTTCCGTGTGGACTGTTTTTAGCAAAGGACGCCAAAACTGAAAAAGGCTAAAAAGTAGGCTGTCCAAAACTTCCAAGGGAAGTTATGTCTACTTAATTTATCTAATAAATTCCAATAATTTGGGACGCAAAAAATATATGAGATAAAGTAGCTTGTGTCCAAAAATGAGCTCATTCCGACTTAAATTGAGCAAGTTATGACCATTTCAATATTTGCGTTTTTCTGACGAAAATCGCTATAACCGGAGTTCTATAACTCCGATGGCCACAAAATTTAAACTGAATGTCCACGTTAACATGTTTAAGATCCGGCCAAGAGTTAGGAATTTCTGGAGTTAAGCGTGAGGTAGCTAATTTCTTAAGGTATTAACTAGAAATGGATTTTTGAAAAATACTTAAGGGAGTTGAAAATTTTCAGAAAAATTGTTCTTGTGTCTAGATTATATGTATATATGTATGGCTAAAGGATAGAAAAATAATAAGTTGATTTGGTATTTTTGTGAAAAAGGTATTTCAGCTTCCTGAAATGAAAAATGCAGGGTGCTGAAATGGAAACTGAAATGTCAAGAAGAGAAGTCAGTTTTGTTTCAGCTTGCTAAAATATAAACTGAAAAGGTTAGGAAGGGAAGACATATTGGTTTCAGTTTACTGAAATGATATATTAAGTCTTCTGAATTCATAAATAATTTATCGAGTTATAATAAGAACTTATAAATGAACGAGTAAATGTTAAGTGTAAGGTAGTGAAATCGTACCCTTTAATGGTTGATGTATAGTAGCTGGGCTAAACGATTCTTTCAGGGAGCGGAGGTATATACGAATTAGTAACCGATCTAACTCTCTGTGAAAACAGTGTAGACGAGACGGAAACTAATTTGTTGGTTGTTTGTGGAAAATCACTCAATATACTATATTGAATACTATTAAAGACTCGATGTATGCTAGGTTTAGACTTGTAAATAAGTATGGTGTTAAGGTTATCTTATTTGACTATGTGGTTAAGTATTAGATAGTTTACTTATATAGTAATAGTATTGTGAGATCAGGTATGTTATACTATTTGAAGGATCAACCTTATAACTGATAGGTCTTTTCGATAAAGCGCTTATATTAGATTGCGTAGCAATAATCTACGATACAGGTAAGTTTTTTTTCTCTAACTCAAACTTGAGTTATATTTTCAAAGCATGGTAGTGAATAATTATTGTTGATTATTCACCTCTATACTGACTATTGATTCGCACTTAGTGCATGTTGCATATGTTCATCAGGTATAATAGGCTGATCACCTTCATTACTCTAAGGTTCAGTTAAAGATATTCATGGTCCTTGTTGACATTAAATATTATTGGTTCAATCATTCATTTATTAAAACTCTGATTTATGCTCTTTCATAATTATTATATTGTTGAAAATTCGAAAACTTATTCTTTATTTCAATCATGATATATCCTTGTTGTATTTAAACTTGTTGAACAAAGTCGTTGCTCACCCTTGCTATATCATGATAACAAATTTCAGATTAAGAGGAAGGCTCGAAGAAAGACAGAGACAAAGGCAAACTACAATAGTAGATTATTACGCATTCTTAACTATTTAGTTATCATATGCAAGTAATATTGTAAATCTCTTTAATTACTTAAGGCATGTATTCAGTTAAGGTTAACACACCTTGGGATATGTTATAGAATCTTGTGAAATAAACAATATATATTTATATGTTTCGCATTAGTTTATAGAATATGTATGAAGATGATGTATCGTGACGTACCATGTTCGAGGTTATTGGGACCCGGATTTAGGGGCGCTACATTTGGTATCAGAGTTGTAGATTATAAACCTTTGGTAGGGTACCTTAGGCTATAGCCACAGAGATGAGGAAAAGGAATAAACTCAAATAGAGTTTAAGTGATAAGAGATGAATTCAGAAAATTCATTATTAAGATAAGAAGATCATAAAATAAAACGATCATAAGATAGAAAAGAATCGTAATATAACATGACTATAAGAAGAGATCACAACGTGATCTGATGAGGTCATAGAAAGGCAGATGATCAATCATTTGATTAAAAACTTAATAGCATAATTGCTGTACGACAGTTGTACAATGAAATGGTACTATGAAAACTCAGGAAAGAGTTATAGAATTGTAGATACGGATTAAATGAAATTCTTATTGAGCAAAGAGGGAGTTAGGATTATGAGGGAGTTAGGATTATGTGGGATTTCAATTAAGGACTCATGTGATAGCTGAAATGTACAAACCTTTGTATGGGGGGGGGGGGTTTGTGCTTGGTCTAACGACTACTTAGTTATCACATTGATAATCATTGAAATGTTAGTGTCGTGGTATTTGCTATATGTATGTTGAGAAGGTGATTCTTTTCTCATGTGTATAACGAATAGGTAGAGAATATAAGATTAGGTGCTAGTTTATAAAACTCACACTTATGGTAAGTTTGTGACTCATAATCATATGGTATATTTTTGAACCCCTAAGCGTATGGACAATTCCTGATTGGTTCTTAAACTACGTATTGCTAGGATAAGTTCCTAAACTCATATTATTGTGGTAAGTTCCTGAACTCATAACGTGTGGTATGTTTGATGAACTATACTGGGGTATAGAAAAGTTGTGGATGAAGAATTGAGGATTTTTAGTGTAGTAAGTTTTATGTATGATAAAAATAGATAAAATTATTAAGCAATTGATCATTTGAGGAATTGAAGTTAATGGTGAAAACATAGGTATTCCAAATCTTCTAGCTATGCTAGACTTCGACATTTTTAACATCAAGCTAAATT
Source organism: Panax stipuleanatus (assembly GCA_020205555.1). Classification (NCBI taxonomy): domain Eukaryota; kingdom Viridiplantae; phylum Streptophyta; class Magnoliopsida; order Apiales; family Araliaceae; genus Panax; species Panax stipuleanatus. The sequence continues at coordinate 73,080,728 of CM035121.1, read as the reverse complement.
CGCACTGATGTGCCTTTAAAAATATAAATGAATTTTTGTTATTAGCAACACATGGTTACAATTGTATAGAAGTGGATTTCGAACCACTAACACCTCGTTACCTGTTGCGACATGATAACACTAAAAATGATTTTTCAATGGTTTTGAACTTTTTAAAGAAGAGTATACGCTAATTGTTTTGGCTAGACAAAAATTATTTTAAATACCAAAATGTATTTTATATATCATCAATGCATCATGGATACTAGTGCAAAGATGATAAAAACGATAGAGTTATTAATGCAATCTTACCTAGTGTTGTATGTGATTTAAAGTTTGTCAGCCCACTATGGTATATTGTATTATGACAATGTCACAAAAATGACGGGATCGTCAAACGTATTGTAAATACAGTGCGGTATCATGACGTCATAAAATGATTTTAAGAATTTTAAAGAAAAGTCAAGTGTTAATTAAATTGGTCAGACACATGTTTCGATTAATATTAGAATTATTTGTATATGTCTAAAGCTATTTGATTCAGCTAGACAAATGTTTATGAAAATTCAAGTATCTCTTTGAGAAATTATCTCGAACTATATTGTTTTGATTCAGAATCCATGCTGAGTATGAACATCCCTAAATTGAGAAATATTTTGCGCCAAAGGCGAATAAGATGAACGCGAATGTCGTTTATAGCATCTGATCAATGCAGGGTATAACAGGCTGATCACCCACCATGCCCGTAAGTATGACGGTTTACAAATGAATTTCTGTTCAAACCTTTTCGAAATTGAAAAATGAAAGTTCATGGTCTATATGACCCCTCAGCATGATTTAAAAAGTTTTTAACTCCGTAGAGAGAAGTATGGGTAGAATGTGATGATAGAATAGTTCCTCATAGAAGGAAGTCGTATGTACTCATTAAATGAGAATGAAATCAGATAGAGGTTAAGTTGAAAACCTAGTTTTGATGAATAAAAGGAGTAGGGATTAGTAGGCTGTAATTTCGAAGACGAACTTCTTAGAAAAAGGGGTGAATGTGACAACCCAAAAATTTATAAGATCTTAAATGATTAAAAAAAAGGGGGTTAAAGGATAAAACCTAGATGGGAATTTGAGTATTAAGTTAAAAATTTTAAAGAACCTATAAGGTTTACTATTTGAATGAGGATAGAGACTATATAGGTTACAAAATTTCAAAACCCTAGAAATGAATCTATATGTATTTGAAGGAATATTAAGGATAAGGTACTACGATACCTATAAAAATTTGGTAACCTAATATATATATTAGGTATGGTAATTAAATAACCAAAGGGATTATAATATGAGAAAATGTTAGTATTTAAAATATATATAACCCTAAGAGATTTATTTTGTACAGCTTAGATAATTAATTTTATAACCTAAATAAAACAAGTCTAATTGGGTTATGAAATTAAAGATATATGAGTAAAGAATTTATTTATAAAGGTGTGTAATAAAAACCCTAACTAAATAATTAAGGCAAGAAAAATTTGGAGAGTATAGAGCTAAGTTAATTTTATGGCCAAGGAATTAAATAAGTAACCCAATTATTTATTTAAGTATTGGACTTGTAAATAATTGATTTAAGATCACTTAAATTATTAAGCTAGCCCAATATATCATGTATGGGATAAATATTATAACGGCCCAATTTAATTAGGGGTGGAAGTCCAAGCACAATTTATCTAGTAAGTAAATTAAGAAAAAGGTGCAAGCCCAAAGGAATTAAAGGAAGGCATAAGCTTGGCGCATTTGAGAAAATGGTATTCTAATCATTAGATAAGCTTATAATGAAAAAAAAATTGATTGGGGAATTAGGATGTGGCCGAAAATTGCAAGGAGATGAGAAGGGGAGGAATATGTGATGATGATATACACTTATTTGGTAGTTTGCTTTATTATGTGTCATTTAATGAGTAGAGCCAACACTTTTACTTTAACTTGCAAGGAACAACTATCATGATGAGAGAGAGGAAGAGAAATATCTTAGGAGATTATGATAGATATACACTTTATATCTATTCACTTTTACTAACAAAACAAATGAGGTATATCCTTTACTTTTCATTTTATTTCATTTCTTTCTCTTTCATCCCATAAGCTAGCTAACAAAGCAAGAGAGAGGGAGAGGGGGGGAGGGAGGTTCGGCCATAAAGGAGAGGAGAGAGAGAGAGAGTTCTTATGGTTTCATGCTTTCGTAATTAAGTACTAGGAAGAAGAAGGAAGAAAAAATCAAGAGAAGGTATAAAGGATTCCTACTTATGTAGTCCAATTTCTTATTGATTTGAGTTTGAGTTTGATTTTTTATAAAGTTATGATCTTAAGATCAAAAACCTTAGATTTATGTGTTTTATAGTATTTCAAGTTTATATCTAATTTTTTTATGGATCAAAAGTTGGATCTATACTAAGAAATAGAAATTAGATTTCTCAAAAGTAGAAAACCCTAAATTTCTTAACCCTTGTTGTGATTAATCTTGTGTTTGGTCATTTTTGTTGAAATAAATCATGGATCATGATAGATCCATTAGTATATCTGGTATTAGTTTGTGTTATGATATTTTATGATGGATTATGTTGGTGAATGGGTAAGGATATAGAAGTTTTCTTAAAAATCAGCAAGTAATGAAAATCAGATTTTTATAAAAATGAAGTATAAAATGGAAACGACCATATCTCTCATTCTATTACAAATTTTTGAGTGTCGTCAATTTCTGGAGTTAGATATATAAATCTTCTAACGTTTACAAGTGGAATCACTGAAAAATTCCTTATAGATTTCCGTCTGGACTATTTTTAGCAAAGGACTCCAAAACTAAAAAATACTAAAAAGTAGGTTGTCCAAAACTTCCAATGGCAGTTTCGTCCACTTAGTTTATGTAATAAATTCCAATATTTTGGGACTAGAAAATTTATGAGATAAAGTAACTTGTGTCCAAAAATGAGCACATTTCGACTTAAATTGAGCAAGTTATGACCATTTTAATATTTGCATTTTTTTCGACGATAGACGCTATAACCAGAGTTCTATAACTCCGATGGCCACGAAATTTAAACAGGATGTCCACGTTAACATGTGTAAGATCCGACCAAGAGTTGGGAATTTCTGGAGTTAAGCGTGAGGTAGCTAATTGCTTAAGGTATTAACTAGAAATGGATTTTTGAAAAAAAAACATAAGGGAGTTGAAAAATTCAAGAAAAATTATTTTTGTGTATAGATTATATGTATATATGTATGGGCAAAGGACATGAAAATAATAAGCTGAATTAGTATTTTTGTGAAAAAGGTATTTCAGCTTCATGAAATGAAAAATTCAGGATGCTGAAATGGAAACTAAAATGTCAGGAAGAGAAGTCAATTTTATTTCAGCTTGCTAAAATAGAAACTGAAAAGGTTAGGAAGGGAAGACATATTGGTTTCAGTTATTGAAATGATATATTAAGTCTTCTGAATTCATAAATAGTTTACCGAGTTATAATAAGAACTTGTAAATGAACGAGTAAGTGTTAAGTCTAAGGTAGTGCAATCATACCCTTTAATGGTTGATGTATAGTAGCTGGGCTAAACGATTCCTTCAGGGAGCGGAGGTATATAAGAATTAGTAACCGATCTAGCTCACTGTGAAAACAGTGTAGACGAGACAGAAACTAATTTGTTGGTTGTTTGTGAGAAAACACTCAGTATACTATATTGATTACTATTAAAGACTCGATGTGTGCTAAGTTTAGACTTTTAAATAAGTATGGTGTTAAGGTTATCTAATATTTGACTATGTGGTTAAGTGTTAGATATTTTACTTATATAGTAATAGTATTGTGAGATAAGGTATGTTATACTAATTGAAGGATCAATCTTATAACTAATAGGTCTTTTCAATAAAGCGCTTATATTAGATTGCGTAGCAATAATCGACGATACAGGGAAGTCTTTTTTCTCTAACTCAAACTTGAGTTATATTTTCAAAGCATGGTAGTGAATAATTATTGTTGATTATTCACCTCTATACTAATTATTGATTCGCACTTAGTGCATGTTACATATATTCATCAGGTATGAAAGGCTGATCACCTTCATTACCCTAAGGTTCAGTTAAAGTTATTAATTATCCTTGTTGACATTAAACATTATTGGTTCAGTCATTCATTTATTAAAACTCTAATTTATGCCCTTTCACAATTATTATATTGTTCAAAATTCGAAAGCTTATTCTTTATTTCAATCATGATATATCCTTGTTGTATTTAAATTTGTTGTGCAAAGTCGTTGCTCACCCTTGCTATATCATGATAACAAATTTCAGATTAAGACGAAGGCTCGAAGAAAGACAGAGACAATGGCAAACTACAGTAGTAGATTATTACGCATTCATAACTATTTAGTTATCATATGCAAGTAATGTTGTAAATCTCTTTAATTACTTAAGGCATGTATTAAGTTAAGGTTAACAGACCTTGGGATATGTTATAAAATCTTGTGAAATAAACAATATATATTTATATGTTCCGCATTAGTTTATAGAATATATATGAAGATGATGTATCATGATGCACCATGTCCGAGGTTATTGGGATCCTGATTTGGGGGCGTTACTTCCGCTCCCTGAAGGAATTGTTTAGCTCAGATACTATATATCAACTATTAAAGAGTACGATTGTATTACTTTAGATTTAACACTTATTCTTTTATTTATAAGTTCTTATTAATAACTAGTAAATCATATAACCTATTATAAATAAAACTACTTGTACTATACATGAAATAATTTCATCATTATAATTGTTTTCAAAATAAATATTCATCAACTATATTTAAAATAAATTGAGCATTATAACTGCCTGTAAAATGAATATTCATTTACTATGTTTGAAATAAATCGAGCATTATAACAGCTTTATAAATAGAATATTTGACTATTCTATTTGAAATAATTTCAGCATTATAACTGCTTATAAAATGAATATTTGGCTATTCTATTTGAGATAATTTTAGCATTATAACTGCTTATAAAAGTATATTTTCTACTTTTTAAGAGAAATAAATTGGATATTATAACTACTTGTAAATAGTACTTTTGTACTATATATTTAAAATAATTTGGGCATTATAACTGCGTATAAAAGTATATTTTTACTAAATATATAAAGAAGAATTAAAATAATAACCACTAGAGTAAATATGTGACGAACGATATTTTATAATTTAATTTGAATATTTATTGAATTAAATAAATATTTTTTTGATGATTTAATTATTGAGTTAAATAATTAATTGATGTATTTGTGGTAGAGTAATTTAATTATATGTGTTACATTAGTTAAATTAATGTAGAGAATTTTTATATTCAAAGTATGTATTTAATTGAGTTTATTTGATTTAATGAATTAATTAATAAGCATAATGTTATTCTAATTAATTTAATAATTAATTAGAGATTTAATGATTTGATATAATTAATAAATAAGAAGTTTAATTATGTGACTATGTGAATTATTGTGGAATTATGCAATTTTATTTAATTGATTTAAATAGGATTATTTGATTAATTGGGTGTGACATTTAATTAACTATATAATAGTAAGTTAATTAAATTAAATGGAAAAGGGGGAATAAGGGACAAGCAAACAAGGCCTTAGTGACGGTTGAGGCCAGTTAACCCATTATGGGATTAACTGACGACCATGACCCCACGACTAATTATACGTATATGTATATTATTCATATCAGACTTATATCTTATAACATATATCATAACTACTATATATCATATACATACTCTGAGAAAACTTAGAGAAAAGAGAATTGAGAGAGAGTTGAAAGAATTTGAAGAATAAAAAAAAGAGTCTATATCATCTTCATAGAGCTTGCAAGGGGTAATTCCTTTGTCTCAATTTTATTTCACGTAATATGTTTCCTTCATGAACATATATTCTGAGTTCTCTGTGTATGGGAAAAATTAGCAATTTTTGATTATATGCTTATATGTGTGTTATTATATCATTATAACATATTTTGTATTTGGTATGAATGAATTAAAATAATCGAATTCATGTAATTAGGCCTTAATTGGGTTTTCAAAATTTTACAGAGTTTTTCCATTTACGTGCTTTAAAAATTCTCTGTGAATGAAAAAAATTGATATTTGTTCATTATATGGTTGTATATGTATTCATATGTGTTTATAACATATTATATGCCATATATGCATAACTTACAGTGATCGAATTTTGTTTAAATTGGGTTTTCAAAAATTACAGAGTCGTATATATGGCCATACGGCCCTTACGGCCCTTACGTACAAATTTTATACCATGAATCGATGGTTTAACTTTGAATTAGCATTTGCATATGATTGTACACGTGTATACGAACAAAATAGAAGTTAAACGAACGGATTCGGTGTTATAACGAATCAGTAACGTTGAATTTCTTGATTTTCCTTCAAAACATGATAAAGTATGAAAACAGTGAAATTAGATGCCTTGGATTGTGTGATTACATGATTTTAATTGCCAAGATCATGCTAGAAATGTTGTATAGCGTTTCTGTGAAGTTTTTACATTATGGGTAGCCTTAAAATTTATTACGTTAGTTTAATTTGAATTTATTTGGGTTGCTCTGGGTGTTCATCGCGAACCAGGGAGTGCACCAGTAGGGGGACCCGCCCCAGCAGGTGTTCATGGGCATTAGGACCCGCCCCAGCGGGTATAAGGGTTGTCCGGGAGCCTTTTTTTTTGTTTTTGAGACTGTTTTGACCTCCTGTAATAAAATAAGCATAACGTTTTCATACGAACTCCGATTAAGGCGATTCAAGATGATTCGGAAAGATAACGATTATACCTACAACTTTTATTCTTTACATTTTTCAATTTGAAATCGTTAAAATTGGTAAACATGGCCATCTTTGTGACTGATGCGTATTCGGAGGCAATCGGAGGGCTTCGGACATGCACGCACACAAGTGTAGTGTTCTCGATAATAAAAGATGTTGTTTTAAGTTACATACAAGAATATTATATGATTTGAAGTTCATGATTAATAAATTAAGTCATTGACATGTATAAGATAATGTGAAGGTTCAGGTTAACAAACTAAGTGCGAACTTGAATATCGTAATTGTAAAACTTGATTATGATTGTTTAAAAGGCTATACATGTGTGATATGCATGTTGTGAGTTTATATTCATGTTATGTGGTTAGCCATTGAGTAATATTATAAACCAAGTTGTAAGTCGAACTTAAGTGAATAGTTCAACAGTTAAACATGGTAGTTATGAAAACTAATCGATGTCGTATACATAATGTAATGTGTAGGACCTTGAGGAAGTGAATTATAATTATATTTGTAGCTTGTGCAAGAGGCAAGTATCCTATCCCTAACTTATTGATTTAGCAAGTTCCCTAAATTCTAATTTATTCATTTATTAAGTCTTAGACTTGTGTTTCTATATCGAGTAAGCTCGTGTTCTTAATTGTTCCAGTTCAAAATTCATATTACATCTTGTAACTCTTTTAAAAGCATGATTCAGTTATACAATACTTATTCGATATTCAAGTTGAATATCGATGTTATTGTTGAACCTTATAGGACTAGTGAACCCTTATTGATTCGACTAGTCCATAGTTGATGAACGTTCTAAATTCTAAAATACTTATTGAGCTTATCCAAACCAAACTTCCTATGGTGCGGACTCTGATGTCAAAACTGAGACGAACAACCCTGTAAAAGGGGATTATTTACGCTTTAGCGTTGAGATATTGTGCACAGTAAGGTACTAAGGGCTGATCCCCCTAAGTACGAGAAGTAGAGTCCATAGTCTTATGACTGTTAAAGGTTTAAAGTATAAACACTTTACAACCTAGGACATAGTTCAAGGTCTTATGACCCTCAGATGTTCTTTTAATTCCTGTTATTTATCCTCGAGTCAAAAGTTGAGTTTCTTTATTCAGATGTCTTTGATTCACTCGCATGTTATTATATTGTTGTCATATTATTATACTTGTGGGCAATCGTGCTCACTCTTGCGTAATAATAACATTGTAGTTAAAAATGAAAGGTCCGACGAGCCTTCTACTAGCAAAGGCAAGGGCAAGGTCAACAAGTGATGAAGACTTGTTGTTTATTTTATATGTTTATGTTTCAGCTCTATGTTAAAGTTGTGTAAAACTATTTATTTGTTATGTTCCGCACAGATGTTTAAGGTTAGTATTACCTGGGATTAATATATTTATTTTCAGATGTTGTAACTCCATAAGGGGAGGATTATTTCTATTTATTTCATGGTTTACATTTATTATGTGTAGATAGATAGATGATATTTGTACAGTGAACACCAAGTCCCGTGGAAATTGAAGTACCCGAATTTGGGGGTGTCACAGGTTGGTATCAAAGTTGTAGGTTATGAACCTTAGGATGGGGAAAAACCTTAGGATAGTAGCCTTTTTAGAGATCGAGAACATAGTAATGATAACTCTTATCGAGTTCTAAGAAAGATAATAACTTACCTTATGTGCTATGTGCTTATACTTATATATTCGAGTATCGATTAGCATCACGTAATTACTAAAACTTAAAATTTTATTTTTCAGGATGACGGATACTGGAGAACCTAGTCAGTCCAGGGACCTTGTACCCCTAGAGGCTAGAAAGGAGGAGCCCCGAGATATCCACGTAGTCTGGGAGCAGTTAGTCCAACGAGAGCCATCACCCTTGATCACAGTCATTGGTTAGGAGTATGTGCCGGTGTCTGATTCAGAGGAGGACTCTGAGGAAGACCCTGAGGAGATTGAGGTTCAGGCTGAGGTAGCCGAAGAGGAGGAGGAAGACCCTGAAGAGTTCCCGCCGAGCTCTATCAATGCCGAGATGTATGACGAGCTGTATGACAGTAACATAGAGTTACGTGATACTGTTCAGGAGCTGAGGGAGCGGTCGGTTACTCAACAGTCTACTATCGAGCTGAGGGATGGAGAGGTTGAGGCTCTTCACACACGTTTAGGAAATGTGGAGTGGAATTTGGTTCACTAGAAAAGCCAAACCGAGCAGAAGTCAGAGGAAATAGAGGAATTGAAGAATGAACTAAAAGAGAAATCAGCAAGGCTGGCCATAGCCGAGGAAGCCTGGGTAAGGGAATCACGACGAGCAGATCTCGCAGAAGACAACTGTTGGGCGAAGAAGCCCAAGCTTGAGGAGACGTACTCTACACTTCAGTATGCAATTGACGAGGCCCATGATCGGGTTATGAGGTACCCAATTCAGTTCGAAGGACTACCGTCGTACATGCTAGATGACGATGTCCCGAATTATGGAAGAAGAGCGTGGCAAAACTGTTCGTCACCTTAATGGGCAGTGATAGGAACATTTGATTTTGTGAAACCTATCTGGTAGTTAATAATGTAAATTCCAATGTGTTTATAAACAGAGGAATATTTTATGTTTTAAATCCTGTAGATTCTTTATCTCGGGATAGTTGATGTAAATAGCAGTAATGCTATCGTATTATGTTAAAACTTTTGATTTAGTACTATATCAGAGTTTATTTGAGATAATGTGTTGACTGATTGTGTCTAAATGTTTAAGTTAAGCCTTAAATATTTAAAAGATTGAATAAAGTTCTAATAAGCGTATATCTTAACATAAATATGCCGCCAAGGAGAAGACCGAACCGTCCACCGGCCCAGGAAGGGTCAACTAACAACAACAACGACACCAATGCTAACCCCGTTCAGCAGTTGGCGAACTTACTTGCTGGAGCACTTAATAACCAACCTCAAGCTCCACCGAACACAACGTTCAAGGACTTCAAGGCGGTGGGGCTGCCAGAGTTTAAAGGCACCATGAACCCGATAGAAGCTCAAACCTGGGTCATGGAGATGGAAAACGTTTTCGACGTCGCCAGAGTCAGAAAAGACCAGAAAACCGCCTATACAACGTTCATGCTAAAATCTGAGGCTAGCTATTGGTGGCAAGCGAATAAGGTCCGGGGAGGTGAAGGTGTGATTACCTGGGAGAGGTTCAAAGAGATGTTCTTCGAGATGTACTTTCCGACCAGTTCGCAAAATCAATTGGAGGTTCAGTTCCTGGAGCTGAAACAGGGGAATATGTCCGTACCGAAATATGCGGCAAAATTCAATGAGTTGGCTAGGTTTGTCACGTATCAAGTGCACACCGATCAGAGGAAGGCAAGGAGGTTTGAGCAGGGCCTGAAGCCCTGGTTGTATAGAAAAGTGTCAATGTTCCAATTGAACACTTTTGCTGGAGTGTTGGAGAAGGCCATTCTCGCTGAAGGTGGGAGTGACGCTATTACAAAGTATAACCAAGATCAAAAAAAGAAGAAGAGTGAAGGTGAAGGAATCAACAAGGCTAGTGGTAGCAACACGGGAGGGAGTAATAATCAGAAGAGGAAGTGGAATGATAACTCATCAACTGTGAATCAGCTAGGAGGTCAAAAGAAGAGGATCAAAGCTTGTTCGACCTGCGAAAAAGCTCACCTGGGGGGTCTGTATGAAGGGAAAACGAGTATGCTACAATTGTGGTCAGGAAGGCCACATAGCACCTAACTGTCCGAACCCAAAGAATGGCGCTTGCTTCACTTGCGGCTCAAAGGACCATCTGGCAAGGGACTGTCCGAAGAAGGGATCTGGAGGGGCAGGATCAGGAGGGAACAGGGGAAACAACAGTGGAAGTGCTCTAACTATCACAGGACCAACCGCAACCAACCGACCGACCGCCAGGACCTTCAACATGACCATACAGGATGTTGTATAGTCTCGCGATGTGGTGTCAGGTATCATTCCGATCAATAAAGTTAATGCTTATGTACTATTTGATTCGGGTGCTACTTGTTCATTTATATCCGATGACTTTGCTAAGAACTTAGAACTTCCTATGGACGAGTTAGAATACCCCATGAACATAGAGATTGCGAATAGAGAACTGATCCCTGTTAGGTATGTACACAAGAACTGTAGAGTAGATATTAAGGGTAACATTATGAACGTAGATCTTATCCCGATTATACTTGGGGAATTCGATGTTATTCTGGGAATGGATTGGCTAGTCAATTATGGGGCTGTAATTGATTGCCAGAGGAAGTGTATCAACCTTATGACCCCGTCAAAGGTTGTGTTTTATGGCAGCAAATTGCCTAGACAAGCGAGTTGTCTGACGATGATGCAGGCCAGGAAGTTGTTAAGACAAGGCTGTGTAGGATATTTATCCTACATAGTCGATAGTTGTAAAGAAAACCCGAAAGTGGAAGATATACCAGTCGTGAGGGACTTCATAGACGTATTTCCGGATGATCTGCCAGGACTTCCGCCAGACAGAGAGGTTGAGTTTGTGATCGATTTGGCGCCAGGGACGACCCCAATATCGAAGGCACCGTACCGGATGGCTCCGGTAGAGATGAAAGAGTTGATGGTACAACTTCAAGAGTTACTGTACAAGAAGTACATCCAACCGAGCGTATCGCCGTGGGGAGCGCCGGTGTTGTTTGTAAAGAAGAAGGATGGGACGATGCGGCTTTGCATCGACTACAGAGAACTGAATAAGGTCACAATTAAGAATAGATATCCTTTACCGAGGATCGACGATCTGTTTGACCAATTGAAGGGTGCAAGGTACTTTTCAAAGATAGACTAGAGGAGTGGCTATCATCAGCTGAAGGTGAGGCCAGAGGATGTTCCAAAGACAACATTTAGGACTTGATATGGTCACTACGAATTTCTGGTGATGTCATTTTGTCTAACGAATGCGCAGCATTCATGGGCTTAATGAATGGAGTGTTCAAGCAGTTTTTGGACAAATTCGTGGTGGTCTTTATCGACAACATTTTGGTATACTCGAAGACCAAAGAAGAACATGTAGAACATCTGAAGTTAACATTAGAGGCGTTGAGAAGAGAGAAGTTGTACGCTAAATTTTCAAAATGTGAATTCTGGATTGAAAGAGTGCAATTTCTTGGACATGTGATCGACAAGGATGAAATTTCAATAGATCCCTCTAAAGTCGAAGCTGTGATGAACTTGGATCAGCCGAAAACACCGTCGGAAGTGAGGAGTTTTCTTGGATTGGCGGGTTATTATAGAAGATTCATTCAGGACTTTTCCAAGATCGCAACTTCGCTGACGAATTTGACTAGAAAATCGGTGAAATTCATTTGGACAGAGAAGTGTGAGGAAAGTTTCCAAGAGCTTAAGAGGAGGTTGAGTTCAGCACCTGTGTTATCCCTTCCGGACGACACAAGAAATTTTATTGTTTATAGTGATGCGTCGCATAAAGGACTTGGTTGTGTGCTTATGCAAAATGGCAGGGTCATTGCGTATGCGTCACGACAATTGAAAGACTATGAGAAAGGGTATCCGACCCATGACTTGGAGTTAGCTGCAGTGGTATTTGCTTTGAAAATTTGGAGACACTATCTCTATGGGGAGAAGTGTGAAATATATACAGACCACAAGAGTCTGAAATATATTTTTACACAGAAGGACTTGAATATACGCCAGAGAAGGTGGCTGGAGTTAATTAAGGACTATGACTGTGAAATCTTATACCATCCGGGTAAGGCTAATGTGGTTGCCGACGCCTTAAGCAGAAAGGGTCCGGAGAAATTGATGATGTTGACTACTTAGGAGGAGCTAATTTCAGCAATGGAAAAACTGGAATTGGAAGTGAAGTATCCGATGGAGATTGACGAGAAGTTATTTCAGATGCAAGCTGGTACAACCCTATTGAATAAAGTTAAGGAAGCTCAACTTCAGGACGAAGAATGTGAGAAAGTTAAGAAAAAGATATCTGAAGGAACCGAACCGAGATTCAAGATAGACAGTGAGGGGCTACTGAGATTTGAGAATAGAGTGTGGATACCGTCAGTGCCAGAGATTAAGGAGGACATTTTGAGCGAGGCTCATAGCTCACGGTATTCGATTCACCCCGGTAGTACCAAGATGTACCAGGATCTTCGACAACACTTCTGGTGGCCGAATTTGAAATGAGATGTTGCTGAGTATGTTGCAAAGTGTCTAACCTGTCAGAAAGTGAAAGCAGAACATCAGAGACCGAGTGGTTTGCTACAACCCCTGGAAATCCCAGAATGGAAATGGGAATATATTACGATGGATTTCGTGGTCGGCCTTTCGACGACTCAGAAAGGCTACGACGCAGTATGGGTTATTGTTGACTGACTGACGAAATCAGCACACTTCCTTTCGATCAAAATCAGATTCAACTTAGATCAGTTGGCAAGGTTATTTGTGAAAGAGATTGTTTTGAGGCACGAAGTTCCGGTGTCAATTGTTTTCGACAGAGATCCGCGCTTCACATCGAACTTCTGAAAGCGACTACAAGAATGCATGGGGACACAGTTGAGAATGAGTACGGCTTATCACCCTCAGACAGACGGGCAGAGTGAAAGAACGATCCAGACATTGGAAGATATGTTGAGAGCATGCATCATGAATTTTAAAGGAAATTGGGATGATCACCTACCGCTTGTGGAATTCAGTTACAATAACAGTTACCACGCTAGTATTGGCATGCCGCCTTACGAAGCATTGTACGGAAGAAAATGCAGAACCCCGCTATACGGGGATGAAGTTGGCGAGAGACAACTATTAGGTCCAAAACTGGTACAGCAGACAACAGAGATAGTCAAAGCGATCAGAACAAGATTGGTAGTAGCTCAGGATAGGCAGAAGAAGTACGCCGATCCACACCGTAAGAATGTTGAGTTTGAATCGGGTAGCTTTGTATTTTTGAAAGTCTCTCCCTGGAAGGGAAAGATCAGATTCGGCAAGAAGGGGAAATTGAGTCCAAGGTTAATTGGACCCTTTGAAGTACTGCGAAGGATTGGGGAAGTTGCGTATGAGGTAGCCTTACCTCCGGGGCTTGAGAATGTCCACAACGTCTTTCATCTTTCAGTTTTACGCCCCTACAAACCCTATTACAAACATATGATTGAATATGAACCCCTACATTTTGAAAAAGACTTATCCTATGAAGAAATTCATGTTCAGATTGTTGACAGGAAAGAGCAAGTCCTCAGAAACAAAGTTATACCTTCTGTTAAGGTAATTTGGAGGAACAACAATGCTGAAGAAGCTACGTGGGAACTCGAAGAGCATATGATGAAGAATTATCCAGATTTATTTACTTAATTTTTGTATATGCGATTCTGGGGACAAAATCTTTGTAAGGGGGGAGAATGTAACGGAATGAATTTTTAATTGAACCGTGATTCTGGGGACAGAATCCTTTTAAGGGGGGAAAGATGTGACGAACGAGATTTTGTAATTTAATTTGAATATTTATTGAATTAAATAAATATTTTTTTGATGATTTAATTATTGAGTTAAATAATTAATTGATGAATTTGTGGTAGAGTAATTTAATTATATGGGTTACATTAGTTAAATTAATGTGGAGAATTTTTATATTCAAAGTATGTATTTAATTGAGTTTATTTGATTTAATGAATTAATTAATAAGCATAATGTTATTCTAATTAATTTAATAATTAATTAGAGATTTAATGATTTGATATAATTAATAAATAAGAATTTTAATTATGTGACTATGTGAATTATTGTGGAATTATGCAATTTTATTTAATTAATTTAAATAGAATTATTTGATTAATTGGGTGTGACATTTAATTAACAATATAATAGTAAGTTAATTAAATTAAATGGAAAAGGGGGAATAAGGGATAAGCAAACAAGGCCTTGGTGAAGGTTGAGGCCAGTTAACCCATTATGGGATTAACTGACGACCATGACCCCACGACTAATTATACGTATATGTATATTATTCATATCAGACTTATATCTTATAACATATATCAGAACTACTATATATCATATACATACTCTGAGAAAACTTAGAGAAAAGAGATTTGAGAGAGAGTTGAAAGAATTTGAAGAATAAAAAAAAAAGTCTATATCATCTTCACAGAGCTTGCAAGGGGTAATTCCTTTGTCCCAATTTTATTTCACGTACTATGTTTCCTTCATGAACATATATTCTGAGTTCTCTGTGTATGGAAAAAATTAGCAATTTTTGATTATATGCTTATATGTGTGTTATTAAATCATTATAACATGTTTTGTATTTGGTATGAATGAATTAAAATAATCGAATTCATGTAATTAGGCCTTAATTGGGTTTTTAAAATTTTACAGAGTTTTTCCATTTACGTGCTTTAAAAATTCTCTGTGAATGAAAAAAATTGATATTTGTTCATTATATGGTTGTATGTGTATTCATATGTGTTTATAACATATTATATGTCATATATGCATAACTTGCAGTGATCGAATTTTGTTTAAATTGGGTTTTCAAAAATTACAGAGTCGTATATATGGCCATACGGCCCTTACGTACAAATTTTATACCATGAATCGATGGTTTAACTTTGAATTAACATTTGCATATGATTGTACACGTTTATACGAACAAAATAGAAGTTAAACGAACGGATTCGGTGTTATAACGAATCCGTAACGTTGAATTTCTTGATTTTCCTTCAAAACATGATAAAGTATGAAAACAGTGAAATTAGATGCCTTGGATTGTGTGATTACATGATTTTAATTGCCAAGATCATGCTAGAAATGTTGTACAGCGTTTCTATGAAGTTTTTACATTATGGGTAGCCTTAAAATTTATTACGTTAGTTTAATTTGAATTTATTTGGGTTACTCTGGGTGTTCATCGCGAACCAGGGAGTGCACCAGTAGGGGGACCCGCCCCAGCGGGTATAAGGGTTGTCCGGGAGCCTTTTTTTGGTTTTCGAGACTATTTTGACCTCCTGTAGTAAAATAAGCATTACATTTTCATACGAACTCCGATTTAGGCGATTCAAGATGATTCGAAAAGATAACGAGTAGACCTACAACTTTTATTCTTTACCTTTTTCAATTTGAAATCGTTAAAATGGGTAAAAATGGCTATCTTTGCGACTGATGCGTATTCAGAGGCAATCAGAGGGCTTCGGACATGCACGCACACAAGTGTAGTATTCTCGATAATAAAAGATGTTGTTTTAAGTTACATACATGAATATTATATAATTTGAAGTTCATGATTAATAAATTAAGTCATTGACATGTATAAGATAATGTGAAGGTTTAAGTTAACAAACTAAGTGCGAACTTGAATATCGTAATTGTAAAACTTGATTATGATTGTTTAAAAGGCTATACATGTGTGATATTCATGTTGTGAGTTTATATTCATGTTATGTGGTTAGCCATTGAGTAATATTATAAACCAAGTTGTAAGTCGCACTTAAGTGAATAGTTCAACAGTTAAACATGGTAGTTATGAAAACTAATCGATGTCGTATACATAATGTAATGTGTAGGACGTTGAGGAAGTGAATTGTAATTATATTTGTATCTTGTGCAAGAGGCAAGTATCCTATCCCTAACTTATTGATTTAGCAAGTTCCCTAAATTCTAATTTATTCATTTATTAAGTCTTAGACTTGTGTTTCTATATCGAGTAAGCTCGTGTTCTTAATTGTTCCAGTTCGAAATTCATATTACATCTTGTAACTCTTTTAAAAGTATGATTCAGTTATACAATACTTATTCGATTGTATACTCTTGAAATTTATTATTCAAGTTGAATATCGATGTTATTGTTGAACCTTATAGGACTAGTGAACCCTTATCGATTCGACTAGTCCATAGTTGATGAACGTTCTAAATTCTAAAATACTTATTGAGCTTATCCGAACCAAACTTCCTTTGGTGCGGACTCTGATGTCAAAACTGAGATGAACAACCCTGTAAAAGGGGATTATTTACACTTTTGCGTTGAGATATTGTGCACAGTATGGTACTAAGGGCTGATCCCCCTAAGTACGAGAAGTAGAGTCCATAGTCTTATGACTGTTAAAGGTTTAAAGTATAAACACTTTACAACCTAGGACATAGTTCAAGGTCTTATGACCCTCAGATGTTCTTTTGATTCCTGTTATTTATCCTCGAGTCAAAAGTTGAGTTTCTTTATTCAGATGTCTTTGATTCACTCGCATGTTATTATATTGTTGTCATATTATTATACTTGTGGGCAATCGTGCTCACTCTTGCGTAATAATAACATTGTAGTTAAGAACGAAAGGTCCGACGAGCCTTCTACTAGCAAAGGCAAGGGCAAGGTCAACAAGTGATGAAGACTTGTTGTTTATTTTATATGTTTATGTTTCAGCTCTATGTTAAAGTTGTGTAAGACTATTTATTTGTTATGTTCCGCACAGATGTTTAAGGTTAGTATTACCTGGGATTGATATATTTATTTTCAGATGTTGTAACCCCATAAGGGGAGGATTATTTCTATTTATTTCATGGTTTGCATTTATTATGGGTAGATAGATAGATGATATTTGTACAGTGAACACCAAGTCCCGTGAAATTGAAGTATCCGGATTTGGGGGTGTCACAAAATACCTCTAGAAGTTGCAAGCTTTAACTAATCCTTTGCAATCTTGAAACTCACCAAAAAAATTTTTAACGCCCCCAAATCCGGGTCCCAAGAACCTCGGACCTGGTACATCACAGTACTTTATCTTCATACAAATTTTATAAACTAATGCGAAAAATACAAACATATATTGTTTATTTCATAAGATTTGATAACATTTTCCAAGGTCTATTAACCTTAACTGAATACATACCTTTAATAATTAAAAAGGTTCACATATATGATTACATCGTTTAACTAATAGTTCTAAATGCATACTAATCTACTCTTGTAGTTCGTCTTTGTCCCTTTCTTTCTTCGAGCCTTCGTCTTAATCTGAAATTTATTATCATGATATAGCAAGGGTGAGCAATGACTTTGTTCAGCAAGTTTAAATATAATGAAGATATATCATGATTGAAAGAAAGAATAAGCTTTCGAATTTTTAACAATATAATAATTATGAAAAAGCATAAATCATAATTTTAATAAATGAATGACTGAACCAATAATGTTTAATGCCAACAAGGACCATGAACAACTTTAACTGAACCTTAGGTTAATGAAGGTGATCAGCCTTTCATACCTGATGAACATATGCAACATATATTAAGTGCGAATCAATAATCAGTATAGATGTGAATAATCAACATTAATTATTCACTACCTTGCTTTGAAAATATAACTCAAGTTTGAGTTAGAAAAAATTTACACTAAATGCAATTATTCAATAATAATCTTAGAGGTGGAATAATCAACAATAATTATCCACTACCATGCTTGAAAAATAATAGCTCGAGTTTGAGTTAGGGAACTTGCCTGAACCGTCGATTACTGCTACGCAATCTAATTTAATCTATAATACAAAGACCTATCATTAATAAGATTGATCTCTTAATTAGCATAACATACTTTATCTCACAATACTATTACTTTATACGTAAACTATCTAACATTTAAACACATAGTCAAATATTAGATAATACCTTAACATCATACGTAATCACAAGTCTAAACCTAGCACCATCTAGTCTCTAACAGTATTCAGTACAGTATGTTGAGTGGTTTTCCATAAACAACCAACAAATTAGTTTCCCGTCTCGTCTACACTGCTTGTCACAGTGAGTTAGATCGGTAGTTAGTTCGTATATACCTCTGCTCCTTGAAGGAATCGTTTAGCCTAGCTACAATACATCAACCATTAAAGAGTACGATTGCACTACTTTAGATTTAACACTTATTCTTTTATTTATAAGTTCTTATTTATAACTAGTAAATCATATAATCAATTATAAATAAAACTCCTTGTACTATACATGAAATAATTTCAGCATTATAATTTCTTATAGAATGAATATTCATTAACTATATTTAAAATAAATTGAGCATTATAACTGATTATAAAATGAATATTCGTTTACTATGTTTGAAATAACTCGAGCATTATAACTGCTTTATAAAATGAATATTCGACTATTCTATTTGAGATAATTTCAGCATTATAACTGCTTATAAAATGAATATTCTTACTAAATACTTGAAGAAAATCGGACATAGCAACTACTTATAAAAGTATATTTTCTACTTTATAAAAGAAATAAATCGAATATTATAACTGCTTGTAAATAGGACTTTTGGACTATATACTTAAAATAATTTGGGCATTATAACTGCTTGTAAAAGTATATTTTTTACTAAATATATAAAGAAGAATAAAAATAATACCCACTAGAGGAAATACCTCTTGAAGTTGCAAGCTTTAACTAATCCTTTGCAGAACCTCACCAAAAACTTTCCTCTCTCTTTCTTTCTCTATAGCAACCGAAATCCTCCACACACTCTCTCTCTCTAACTCTATTTTTTGTTTTGAAAAATGAAGAGAAATGACTTGCTACATATAGGAAAACATAGTTTCGATAATTGCACGTCAGGGGCTAGGCTTTTTACAGTTTGGCCCCGGCTTATTACAGTTTGGTACCTAGGTTAATTACACTTTAATACCTCATTAACTGCACTTTAGTCCCTCAGTGACATCATGATGACATCATCTTAGTGTTTCTTTAATGCTGATGTAATGCTTACATCATGCTTGAATCATCCTTATTTCTTTAAGGATGATGTCATTCTTGCATCATGCTTACATCATCTCTTCTCTAATTAGTCGATTTAAATGTACTTGAAGGAATATTAAGGATAAGGTACTACGATACATATAAAGTTTGGTGACCTAATATATAAATTAGGTATTTGAATTAAATAACCTCAAGTGTTATCTTTATTTAATTGTCCTAGTATTTTAACTATATAGTAGTGACCTAATCTTAGAGATTTATGATATATCTCAACCTATTAGGTTATCTTGTATGATTATATGAGTGTTTATAACTTATTAAGTCAATTAGGGCTATTAAATTAATACACTTAGTGGAGTATGTTATGACTTATGTGAATTATGTGTATGATTAAATAAATATACATTATAATGTGTATACATTTATTCTGTATAAAAATAGAATAAAGAATAAGGTTATATAACCTAATATATTTATTAGGTAGGGTAATTAAATATTCTAAGAGATTTGTTTTTGTACATCTTAAATAGATAATTTTATAACCTAAGTAAAGTAAGTCTAATTTGGTTGTTAAAGTAAAGATATCCGAGTAAGAAATTTATTTACAAAGGTGTGTAATAGAAACCCTAACTAAATAATTAGGGTAAGATAAAATTAGAGAGTATGGAACTAAGTTAATTTTATAGCCCAAGAAATTAAATCAGTAGCCCAATTGTTTATTTAAGCATTGGACTTGTAGGTAATTTGATTTAAGGGTAATTAAATTATTAAACTAGCCCAATATATCATATATGAGACAAGTATTATAATGGCACAATTTATTTATAGGTGGAAGCCCAAGTCCATTTTATTAGTAATTATAATAAATAAAATGCAAGCCCAAGGGATTAACTAATGGCCCAAGCTAAAGCCCATGTGTGGAAGGATATCTTAGTCATTTAATAAAGCTTGTAATAAAATAAAATGTGGGAGGATAAGAGGCCAAATGGCCGAACTTGGTGGGAAAGGAATAAGGAGATGTATGTAATGAGTAAAACTACTTTAGTTGGTAATTGCTTTATTAGGTGTCATTTTATAAAAGGAGCCAATACTTTATCTAATGCTTGCAAGTTATCTATTTCATAATAAGAGGGAGAGGGAAGGCAAGAGTTGGTGATAAGATATAGATATACATTATGTAAGTATATCTTTTTACTTTAATTAAAATAACTATAACTATTGATTTTGTTTTTATTCTTTCATTTACTAAGTAAAAGAGAGAGAAAAAAAAAGGTATTAGAGAGAGAGAAAGGAGAGAGTTCGGTGGAGAAAGAGAAAGGAGAGAAGAAGATTTTTGGATCTTCATAGTTCCCTAATCAAGTACTAGG
Source organism: Panax stipuleanatus (assembly GCA_020205555.1). Lineage (NCBI taxonomy): Eukaryota > Viridiplantae > Streptophyta > Magnoliopsida > Apiales > Araliaceae > Panax > Panax stipuleanatus. The sequence goes on along the minus strand of CM035121.1, from coordinate 73,059,819 downwards.
AAGAAGAAGGAAGGAAAAATCAAGAGAAGGTATAAAGGATTCCTACTTATGTAGTCTAATTTCTTATTGATTTGATTTAGTTTGATTTTTTGGTAAAGTTATGATTTAAAGGTTAAAACCTTAAATCTATGTGTTTAATAGTATTTTGTATTTAGATCTAAACTTTTTGATGATCAAAAGTTAGATCTAAAGTATGAAATAGGAAATAAGTTTTTCAAAAGTGAGAAAACCTAACTTTTCTTAGCCTTGACTGTGTTTATCTTGTGTTTGGTGATTATTTGATGAAATAGATCATGGATCATGATAGATCCATGAGTATATGAGTTATTAGTAGGTATTATGATGAGTTATATTGGTTATTATGTGAGAATATGAAAGATTTCTTAAAAATCTCCAAGTAATGAAAATTGAATTTTTATAAAAACGAAGTATGAAATGGAAACGATCATATCTCTCATTATATTTTGAATTTTTGAGTGTGGTCAATTTTTTGAGTTAGATATACAAGTCTTCTAACGTTTCCAAGTGGAATCACTAAAATAGAAGCTATAGATTTTTGTGTGGATTGATTTTCGCTAAGGACGCCAAAACTAAAAAAGGGACAAAAAGTTGTTGCCACTATTTTGTAGGGGAATTTTTGTCCACTTAATTTATGAAATAAATTCCAATCTTTTGGGACATGAAAATATATGAGATAAAGTAGAATGTGTCCAAAAATGAGCTCATTCTGACTTAAATTGACCAAGTTATGACCATTTCAATATTTTTGTTTCTCCGACAAAAATTGCTATAATCGGAGTTGTATAACTCCAATGGCCATGCAATTTAAACTAGATGTCCACATTAACATGTGTAAGATCCTGCCAAGAGTTGGGAATTTATGGAGTTAAGCGTGAGGTAGCTAATTTCTTAAGGAATTAACTAAAAATGGATTTTTGAAAAATACTTAAGGTAGTTGGAAAATTCCAGAAAAATTATTTTTTTGTAAAGATTATTTGTATATATGTTTGGCTAAAGGATAGAAAAATAATAAACTGATTTGGTATTTTTGTGATAAAGGTTTTTCAGCTTCCTGAAATGAACAATTCAGGGTACTGAAATGGAAACTGAAAAGTCAGGAAGAGAAGTTAGTTTTGTTTTAGCTTGCTGAAATAGAAACTGAAAAGCTTAGAAAGGGAAGACAGTTTGGTTTCAGTTTACTGAAATGATATAGTAAGTCTTCTGAAATAGTTCATCGAGTTATAATAAGAACTTATAAATGAACGAGTAAGTGTTAAGTCTAAGATAGTGCAATCGTACCCTTTAATGATTGATGTATAATAGCTGAGCTAAACGATTCCTTCAGGGAGCGGAGGTATATATGAATTAGTAACCGATCTAACTCACTGTGAAAATAGTGTAGACGAGACAGAAACTAATTTGTTGGTTATTTGTGGAAAACCACTCAGTATACTATATTGAATATAATTAAAGACTCGATGTGTGCTAGGTTTAGACTTTTAAATAAGTATGGTGTTAAGGTTATCTAATATTTGGCAATGTGGTTCAGTGTTAGATGGTTTACTTTTAAAGTAATAGTATTATGGGATAAGTATGTTATACTAATTGAAGGATCAATCTTATAACTGATAGGTCTTTTCAATAAAGCGATTAAATTATATTACGTAGCAGTAATCAACGATACATGCAAGTTCCTGTACTCTTTTATTGAGAAAGTTTTCTCTAACTCAAATTTGAGTTATATTTTTAAAGCGTGGTAGTGAATAATTATTGTTGATTATTCACATCTATACTGATTATTGATTCGCAATTAGTGCATGTTGCATATGTTCATCAAGTATGAAAGGCTGATCACCTTCATTACCCTAAGGTTCAGTTAAAATTCTTCATGGTCCTTGTTGACATTAAACATTATTGGTTCAGCCATTCATTTATTTAAACTCCGATTTATGCTTTTTCACAATTATTATATTATTGAAAATTCAAAAACTTATTCTTTCTTTCAATCATGATATATCCTTGTTATATTTAAACTTGCTGAGAAAAGTCGTTCATCACCCTTGCTATATCATGATAACAAATTTCAAATTAAGACGAAAGCTCAAAGAAAGACAGAGGCAGAGGTAAACTACAAGAGTAGATTATTACACATTCATAACTATTTAGTTATCATATGCAAATAATGTTGTAAACCTTTTTAATTACTTAAGGTATGTATTCAGTTAAGGTTAACAGACTTTGGGATACGTTATAGAATCTTGTGAAATAAACAATATATGTTTATATGTTCCGTATTAGTTCATAGAATATGTATGAAGATGATGTATCGTGACGCACCATGTTCGAGGTTCTGGGGACCCGAATTTGGGGGCGCTACATTTGGTATCAGAGTTGTAGGTTATAAACCTTAGGTAGGGTTACCTTAGGCTATATTCGCAGAGATGAGGAATAGAAATAAACTCAAATAGAGTTTTAGTTATAAAAGATGAATTCAGGAAATTCATTATTAAGACAAGAAGATCGTAAAACAAAACGATCATAAGCTAGGAAAGAATCGTAATATAACACGATTATAAGAACAGGTCACAACGTGATCTGATAAGGTAATAGGAGGACAGATGATCAATCGTTTGATTAAAATTTTTATAGCATAATTGCTATACGACAGCTGTACTATGAAATGGTACTATGAAAAATCAAGAAGAATTGTAGATAAGGATTAAATGAAATTCGTATTGAGTAAAGAAGGAGCTAAGATTATATGGGATTTTGATTGAGTACTCATGTGATAGCTGAGTTGTACAAACCTTGTTATGGGTTGGGGTTTTGTGCTTGGTCTAACAACTACTTAGTTTATCACATTGATAATCATTAAAATATTGGTGTCGCGCTATTCGCTATACGTATGTTGAGAAGGTGATTCTTTTCTCATGTGTATAACGGATAGGTAAAGAATATAAGATTAGGCATGAGTTCTTAAAACTCATACTTATGGTAAGTTAATGACTCATAATTGTATATTATATTTTTGAACTCCTAAGCATATGGACAGTTCCTGATTGGTTCTTGAACTACGTATTGCTAGGATAAGTTCCTAAATTCATATTATTGTGGAAAGTTCCTGAACTCATAACGTGTGGTATGTTTGATGAACTATATTGGGTACAGAAAAGTTGTGGATGAAGATTTGAGGATTTTTAGTATAATAAGTTTTAATGGTGATATAATAGATAGAATTATTAAGCAATGGATCATTAGAGAAATTGGAGTTAGTTGTGGAAGCATAGGTATTCCAAATTATCTAGCTGTGCTAGACTTTGAAATTTTTGACATCAAGCTAAAATCGCACTTATGTGCCTTTAAAAATATAAATGAATTTTTGTTATCAGCAACACATAGTTACAATTGTGTAAAAGTGGGCTTCGTAACACTAACACATCGTTATCTATTGCGGCATGATAACACCAAAAATAATTTTTTAATGGTTTTGAACTTTTTAAAGAAGAGTCTACACTAATTGTTTTGGCTAGACAAAAATTATTTGAAATATTAAAATGTATTTTATATATCATCAATGCATCATGAAACCAGGTGCAAAGATGATAAAAATGATTGAGTCATCAATACAGTTTTACCTAGTGTTAGATGTGATCTAAAGATCGTCAGCACACTATGGTATATTGTTGTATGACAAAGTCACAAAAAAATGACAGAATCTTCAAACGGACTGTAAATATAGTGCGGTATTATGACGTCATAAAATGATTTTAAAAATTTTAATGAAAAGTCAAGTGCCAATTAAGTTTGGCCAGACACATATTTCGATTGGTGTTAAAATTATTGGTATATGTCTAAGCTAATTGATTTAGCTAGACAAATGTTTATGAAAATTCAAGTATCTCTTTGAGACCTTATTTCGAACCATATTGTCTTGATTCAGACTCCAGTCTGAGTATGAACATCCCTAAATTGGGAAATACTTTTGCGCCAAAGGTGGATATGATGAACGCGAATGTCGTTTATGTAGCACCTGATCAATGCAGGGTATAACGGGCTGATCACCCACCATGCCCGTAAGTATGATGGTTTACATATGAATTTATGTTCAAACCTTTTCGAAATTGAAAAATAAAAGTTCATGGTCTATATGACCCCTCAGCAAAATATGAAAAGTTTTTAACTCCGTAGAGAGAAGTCTGGGTAGAATGTGATGATAGAATAGTTCCTCATAGAAAGAAGTCGTATGTACTCATTAAATGAGAATGAAATCAGATAAAGGTAACATTGAAAACCTAGTTTTGGTGAATAAAAGGAGTAGGGATTAGTAGGACTATAATTTTGAGGACGAAATTCTTAGAAAAAGGGGTGAATGTGACAACCTGAAAATTTATAAGATCTTAAATGATTAAATTAAAGGTTAAAAGATAAAACCTAAATGGGAATTTGAGGAATAATTTAAATTTTTTAAAGAAAAACCTATAAGGTTTATTATTTGAATGAGAATAGAGAAAATATGGGTAACAAAATTTCTACACCCTAGAAAATAATTTAAATGTACTTGAAGGAATATTAAGGATAAGGTAATACGATACCTATAAAGTTTGGTGACCTAATATATAAATTAAGTATTTGAAATAAATAACCTCAAGTGTTATTTTTATTTAATTGTCCTAGTATTTTAACTATATATTAGTAACCAAATCTTAGAGATTTATGAAATATATCTCAACCTATTAGGTTATCTTGTATGATTATATGAGTGTTTATAACTTATTAAGTCAATTAGGGCTATTAAATTAATACACTTAGTGGAGTATGTTATGACTTATGTGAATTATGTGTATGATTAAATAAATATACATTATAATGTGTATACATTTATTCTGTATAAAAAAGAATTAAGAATAAGGTTATATAACCTAATATATATATATTAGGTAGGGTAATTAAATATTCTAAGATTTGTTTTTAGTACATCTTAAATAGATAATTTTATAACCTAAGTAAAACAAGTCTAATTGGGTTATGAAATTAAAGTTATATGAGTAAGAAATTTATTTACAAAGGTGTGTAATAGAAATCCTAACTAAATAATTAGGGTAAGATAAAATTAGAGAGTATGAAACTAAGTTAATTTTATGGCCCAAGAAATTAAATAAGTAGCTCAATTGTTTATTTAAGCATTGGATTTGTAGATAATTTGATTTAAGGGCAATTAAATTATTAAACTAGCCCAATATATCATATATGGGACAAGTATTATAATGGCACAATTTATTTATGGGTGAAAGCCCAAGTCTATTTTATTAGTAATCATAATAATAAATAAAATGCAAGCCCAAGGGATTAACTAATGGCCCAAGCTAAAACCCATGTGAGGAAGGATATCTTAGTCATTTAATAAAGCATGTAATAAAATCAAATGTGGTACGATAAGAGGCCAAGTGGCCGAACTTGGTGGGAAAGAAATAAGGAGATGTATGTAATGAGTAAAACTACTTTAGTTGGTAATTGCTTTATTAGGTGTCATTTTATAAAAGGAGCCAACACTTTATCTAATGCTTGCAAGTTATCTTTTTCATAATAAGAGAGAGAGGGAAGGCAAGAGTTGGTGATAAGATATAGCCATACATTATGTAAGTATATCTTTTTACATTAATTAAAATAACTATAACTCTTCATTTTGTTTTTTTTCTTTCATTTACTAAGTAAAAGAGAGAAAACAAAAGGTATTAGAGAGAGAGAAAGGAGAGAGTTTGGTGGAGAAAGAGAGAGGAGAGAAGAAGATTTTTGGATCTTCATAGTTCCCTAATCAAGTACTAGGAAGAGGAAGGAAGAAAAAATCAGGTATAAAGGATTCCTACTTATGTAGTCTAATTTCTTATTGATTTGATTTGAGTTTGATTTTTTTGGTAAAGTTATGATCTAATGGTTAAAACCTTAGATCTATGTGTTTAATAGTGTTTCATGTTTATATCTAAACCTTTTGATGATCAAAAGTTAGATCTAAAGTACGAAATAGGAAATAAGTTTTTCAAAAGTGAGAAAACCTAACTTTTCTTAGCCTTGATTGTGTTTTTCTTGTGTTCGGTGATTATTTGATGAAATAGATCCTGGAACATGATAGATCCATGAGTATATGAGGTATTAGTAGGTATTATAATGAGTTATGTTTGTTATTATGTGAGAATATGGAAGATTTCTTAGAAATCACCAAGTAATGAAAATTAGATTTTTGTAAAAACGAAGTATGAAATGAAAACGACCATATCTCTCATTCTATTTTTAATTTTTGAGTGTGGTCAATTTCTAGAGTTACATATACAAGTCTTATAACATTTCCAAGTAGAATAACTGAAAAAGGAGTTATAGATTTTTTGTGTGGACTAATTTTAGCAAAGGACGCAAAAACTTAAAAGGGACAAAAAGCTGCTGCAACTATTTTGCAGGGGTAGTTTCGTTCACTTAATTTATGAAATAAATTTCATTCTTTTGGGACATGAAAATATATGAGATAAAGTAGCTTGTGTCCAAAAATGAGCTCATTCCGACTTAAATTGAGCAAGTTATGACCATTTCAATATCTGCATTTTTTTGACGAAAATCGCTATAACCAGAGCTGTATAATTCCGATGGCCATGAAATTTAAACTGAATATCCACATTAGCATGTGTATGATCCAGCCAAGAGTTGGGAATTTCTGGAGTTAAGCGTGAGGTAGCTAATTACTTAAGGAATTAATTAGAAATGAATTTTTGAAAAATACTTAAGAAAGTTGAAAATTTTCAGAAAAATTATTTTTGTGTACATATTATACGTATATATGTTTGGCCAAAGGATAGAAAAATAATAAACTGATTTGGTATTTTTGTGATAAAGGTATTTCAGCTTCCTAAAATGAACAATTCAGGGTGCTGAAATTGAAACTGAAATGTCAGGAAGAGAAGTTAGTTTTGTTTTAGCTTGCTGAAATAGAAACTGAAAAGGTTAGGAATGGAAGACAGTTTGGTTTTAGTTTTCTGAAATGATATATTAAGTCTTATGAAATAGTTTACTGAGTTATAATAAAAACTTATAAATGAACGAGTAAGTGTTAAGTCTAAGGTAGTGCAATCGTACCCTATAATGGTTGATGTATAGTACTTGGGCTAAACGATTCATTCAGGGAGCGGAGGTATATACGAATTAATAACCGATCTAACTCACTGTGAAAACAGTGTAGACGAGACGAAAACTAATTTGTTGGTTGTTTGTGGGAAACCACTCAGTATACTATATTGAATACTATTAAAGACTCGATGTGTGCTAGGTTTAGACTTGTAATTAAGTATGGTGTTAAGGATAGCTAATATTTGACTATGTGGTTAAGTGTTAGATGGTTTACTTTTAAAGTAATAGTATTATGGGATAAGTATGTTATACTAATTGAAGGATCAATCTTATAACTGATAGGTCTTTTCAGTAAAGCGATTAAATTATATTGCGTAGCAGTAATCAACGATAAATGCAAATTCCTATACTATTTTATTGAGCAGTTTTCTCTAACTCAAACTTGAGTTATATTTTCAAAGCATGGTAGTGAATAATTATTGTTGATTATTCACATCTATATTAACTATTGATTTCGCACTTAGTGTATGTTGCATATGTTCATCAGGTATGAAAGGCTGATCACCTTCATTACCCTAAAGTTCAGTTAAAATTGTTCATAGTCCTTGTCGACATTAAACATTATTGGTTCAGTCATTCATTTATTGAAACTCTTATTTATGCTCTTTCACAATTATTATATTGTTGAAAATTTGAAAGCTTATCCTTTCTTTCAATCATGATATATCCTTGTTGTATTTAAACTTGCTGAGCAAAGTCATTGATCACCCTTGCTATATCATAGTAATAAATTTCAGATTAAGACGAAGGCTCAAAGAAAGATAGAGGCAAAGGCAAACTACAAGAGTAGATTATTACACATTCATAACAATTTAGTTATCATATGCAGATAATGTTGTAAACCTTTTTAATTACTTAAGATATGTATTCAGTTAAGGTTAACAAACCTTGGGATATGTTATAGAATCTTGTGAAATAAATAATATATTTTTATATGTTCCGCATTAGTTTATAGAATATGTATGAAGATGATGTATCGTGACGCACCATGTCCGAGGTTCTGGGACCCGGATTTGGGGGCGCTACAGTTGATGCTAATAAAATTAGAATGAAGTAATAGGACTCCTAATCACCTCTTTCTTTGACAATTTTAGATAACCAATGAAAAAATAAGAACATCACCTTAAATGAAGACTTGTGTGAGATGCACGCATTTTTTTGCACGTGATAGTAAAGGGATTGCTCCTTTCGATGCTAATCAAACTAGAACAAAGTTATAGGACTCATAATCACCTCTTTATTTGACAATTATAGAGAACCGATGAAACAATAAGAATGTCTCCCTAAATGAAGATTTATGTGAGATGTACGCATGGTTTTGAATGCGATAGTCATGGGTTTCTCCTTTTGACGCTAATCAAACTAGAACGAAGTAATATAACTCTTAATCACCTATTTCTTTGAAAATTTGAAACAACCAATGAAGTAAGATGAAGGTCTCCTTAAATGAAGACTTGTCTGAGATCTACGCAACGTTTTGGACGCGATAGTGATGTGATTGCTCCTTTTGATGCTAATTTCAACTAGAACGAAGTAATAGAACTCATAATCACTTATATTTTGACAATTTGAGAGAACTAATGAAATAGTAAGAAGGTTTCCCTAAATAAAGACTTGTAAAAGATGTACGGATCGTTTTCAAGGCACTAGTGATAGGATTGCTCTTTTTGATGCTAATCAAACTAGGACGAAGTCATAGGACTTCTAATGACCTCTTTCTTTGACAATTTGAGAGAACCAATGAAACAATAAGAAGGTCTTCCTAAATAAAGTCTTGTGTGAGATGTACGCATCGCTTTTAATGAGATAGTCAGGAGATTGCTCCTTTTGATGCTAATAAAATTAGAACGAAGTAATAGAACTCCTAATCACCCCTTTCTTTGACATATTTAGAGAACCAATGAAATAATTAGAAGGCCTCGTTAAATGAAAACTTGTGTGAGATGTACGGATTGTTTTGAATGTGATAGTAATGGGATTGCTCCTTTTGATGCTAATAAAACTAGAACAAAGTTATAGGACTCCTTAATCTCCTCTTTCTTTGATAATTTTAGAGAACCAATGAAACAATAAGAAGGTATCCCAAAATGAAGACTCGTGTGAGTTGTACGCATGGTTTTGAACGCGATAGTCATGGGTTTCTCTTTTTGACGCTAATCAAACTAGAACAAAGTAATACAACTCTTAATCACCTCTTTCTTTGTAAATTTGAAACAACCAATGAAACAATATGAAGGTCTCCCAAAATAAAGACTTGTGTGAGATCTACGCATCGATTTGGACGCGATAGTGACGGAATTGCTCCTTTTGATGCTAATTTCAACTAGAACGAATTAATAGGACTCACAATCACCTATAGTTTGATAATTTGAGAGAACTAATGAAACAGTAAGAAGGTTTCCGTAAATGAAGTCTTTTGTGAGATGTATGGATCGTTTTGATGGCACTATTGATAGGATTGCTCCTTTTGATGCTAATTAAACTAGAGCAAAGTAATAGGACTTATAATCACCTCTTTCTTTAATAATTTAATAGAACCAATGAAACAATAAGAAAGTATCCCTAAATTAAGACTTGTGTGAGATGTACGCATCGTTTTTAACGCGATAGTAATGGGATTGCTTCTTTTGATGCTAATAAAATTAAAACGAAATAATAGGACTTCTAATAACCTCTTTCTTTGACAATTTTAGAGAACCAAAGAAATAATAAGGTCTCCTTAAATGAAGAATTGTGTGAGATGTACGCATCATTATGAACGTGATAGTAATGGGATTGCTCTTTTTAATGCTAATCAAACTAGAACAAAGTTATAGGACTCCTAATCACCTCTTTCTTTGACAATTTTAGAGAACCAATGAAACATTAAGAAGGTCTACCTAAATGAAGACTTGTGTGAGATGTACGCATGGTTTTGAACGCGATAGTCATGGGTTTCTCCTCTTGACGCTAATCAAACTAGATCGAAGTAATACAACTCTTAATAACCTCTTTCTTGGTAAATTTCAAATAACCAATGAAACAATATGAAGGTCACCCTAAATAAAGACTTGTGTGAGATCTACACATCGTTTTAGACGCGATAGTGATGGGATTGCTCCTTTTGATGCTAATTTCAACTAGAACAAAGTAACAGGACTCATAATCACCTATATTTTGACAATTTGAGAGAAATAATGAAACAGTAAGAAGGTTTCCGTAAATAAAAACTTGTGTGAGATGTACGAATCGTTTTGAAGGAACTAGTGATAGCATTGCTCCTTTTAATGCTAATCAAACTAGAACAAAGTCATAGGACTCATAATTACCTCTTTCTTTAACAATTTGAGAGAACCAATGAAACAATAAGAAGGTCTCCCTAAATAAAGATTTGTGTGCGATGTACGCATGGTTTTGAACGCGAAAGTCATGGGTTTCTCCTTTTGAGGCTAATCAAACTAGAACGAAATAATACAACTCTTAATCACCTCTTTGTAAATTTGAAACAACCAATGAAACAATATGAAGGTCTCCCTAAATGAAGACTTGTGTGAGATCTACGCATCGTTTTGAACGCGATAGTGATGGGATTGCTCCTTTTGATGCTAATTTCAACTAGAACGAAGTAATAGGACTTATAATCACTTATATTTTGATAATTCGAGAGAACTAATGAAACAGTAATAAGGTTTCCATAAATGAAGACTTGTGAAAGATGTATGGATCGTTTTTAAGGCACTAGTGATAGGATGGATCCTTTTGATGCTAATCAAACTAGAACGAAGTCATAGGACTCATAATCACCTCTTTCTTTGACAATTTGAGAGAACCAATGAAACAATAAGAAGGTCTTCCTAAATAAAGTCTTGTGTGAGATGTACGCATCATTTTTAACGCGGTAGTCATGAGATTGCTGCTTTTGATGCTAATAAAATTAGAACGAAGTAATAGAACTCCTAATCACCCCTTTCTTTGACATATTTAGAGAACCAATGAAATAATAAGAAGGCCTCATTAAATGAAAACTTGTGTGAGACGTACGCATTGTTTTGAACGTGATAGTAATGGGATTGCTCCTTTTGATGCTAATAAAACTAGAACAAAGTTATAGGACTCCTTAATCTCCTCTTTCTTTGATCATTTTAGAGAACCAATGAAACAATAAGAAGGTATCCCAAAAAGAAGGCTTGTGTGAGATGTATGCATGGTTTTGAATGCAATAGTCACAGGCTTCTCTTTTTGGCGCTAATCAAACTAGAACAAAGTAATACAACTCTTAATCACCTCTTTCTTTGTAAATTTGAAACAACCAATGAAACAATATGAAGATCTCCCAAAATAAAGATTTGTGTGAGATCTACGAATCGATTTGGACGCGATAGTGATGGAATTGCTCCTTTTGATGCTAATTATAACTAGAACGAAGTAATAGGACTCACAATCACCTATAGTTTGACATTTTGAGAGAACTAATGAAACAGTAAGAGGGTTCCCATAAATGAAGGCTTGTGTGAGATGTATGGATCGTTTTGATGGCACTATTCATAGGATTGCTCCTTTTGATGCTAATTAAACTTAGAGCAAAGTAATAGGACTTATAATCACCTCTTTCTTTAACAATTTGATAGAACCAATGAAACAATAAGAAAGTATCCCTAAATCAAGACTTGTGTGAGATGTACGCATCATTTTTAACGCGATAGTAATGGGATTGCTGCTTTTGATGCTAATAAAATTAAAACAAAATAATAGAACTTCTAATAACCTCTTTCTTTGACAATTTTAAAGAACCAATGAAATAATAAGGTTTCCTTAAATGAAGAATTGTGTGAGATGTGCGCATCATTATGAACGTGATAGTAATGGGATTACTCCTTTTAATGCTAATCAAACTAGAACAAAGTTATAGGACTCCTAATCACCTCTTTCTTTGACAATTTTAGAGAACCAATGAAACATTAAGAAGGTCTACCTAAATGAAGACTTGTGTGAGATGTACACATGGTTTTGAACGCGATAGTCATGGGTTTCTCCTCTTGACGCTAATCAAACTAGATCGAAGTAATACAACTCTTAATAACCTCTTTCTTGGTAAATTTAAAACAACCAATGAAACAATATGAAGGTCTCCCTAAATAAAGACTTGTGTGAGATCTACGCATCGTTTTGGACGCAATAGTGATGGGATTGCTCCTTTTGATGCTAATTTCAACTAGAACGAAGTAATAGGACTCATAATCACCTATATTTTGACAATTTGAGAGAAATAATGAAACAGTAAGAAGGTTTTCATAAATGAAGACTTGTGTGAGATGTACGAATCGTTTTAAAGGCACTAGTGATAGGATTTCTTCCTTTTGATGCTAATCAAACTAGAACAAATTCATAGACTCATAATCACCTCTTACTTTGACAATTTGAGAGAACCAATGAAACAATAAGAAGGTCTCCCTAAATAAAGATTTGTGTGAGATGTACGCATGGTTTTGAAAGCGAAAGTCATGTGTTTCTCCTTTTGACGCTAATCAAACTAGAACGAAATAATACAACTCTTAATCACCTCTTTCTTTGTAAATTTGAAACAACCAATGAAACAATAAGAAGGTCTCCCTAAATGAAGACTTATGTGAGATCTACGCATTGATTTGGACGCGATAGTGATAGAATTGCTCCTCTTGATGCTAATTTTGACGAGAATGAAGTAATAGGACTCACAATCACCAATATTTTGATAATTTGAGAGAACTAATGAAACAGTAAGAAGGTTTCCATAAATGAAAACTTGTGTGAGATGCACGGATCGTTTTGATATCATTGTTGATAGGATTACTCCTTTTGATGCTAATTAAATTAGAACAAAGTAATAGGACTTTTATAATCACCTCTTTCTTTTACAATTTGATAGAACCAATGAAACAATAAGAAAGTATCCCTAAATCAAGACTTGTGTGAGATGTACGCATCGTTTTTAAAGCGATAGTGATGGGATTTCTTCTTTTGATGCTAATAAAATTAGAATGAAATAATAGGACTTCTAATCACCTCTTTCTTTGACAATTTTAGAGAACCAATGAAATAATAAGGTCTCCTTAAATGAAGAATTATTTGAGATGTACGCATCATTATGAACGTGATAGTAATGGGATTGCTACTTTTAATGCTAATCAAACTAGAACAAAGTTATAGGACTCCTAATCACCTCTTTCTTTGACAATTTTAGAGAACCAATGAAACATTAAGAAGGTCTACCTAAATGAAGACTTGTGTAAGATGTACGCATGGTTTTGAACGCGATAATCATGGATTTCTTTTTTTGACGCTAATCAAACTAGATCAAAGTAATACAACTCTTAATAAGCTCTTTCTTTATAAATTTAAAACAACCAATGAAACAATATGAAGGTCACCCTAAATAAAGACTTGTGTGAGATCTACACATCGTTTTGGAAGCGATGGTGATAAGATTGCTCCTTTTGATGCTAATTTCAACTAGAACGAAGTAATAGGACTCATAATCACCTATATTTTGACAATTTGAGAGAAATAATGAAACAGTAATAAGGTTTCCGTAAATAAAGACTTGTGTGAGATGTACGAATCATTTTGAAGGCATTAGTAATAAGATTGCTCCTTTAGATGCAAATAAAACTAGAACAAAGTCATAGGACTCATAATTACCTCTTTCTTTAACAATTTAAGAGAACCAATGAAAAAATAAGAAGGTCTCCCTAAATAGTGATTTGTGTGAGATGTACGCATGGTTTTAAACGCGAAAGTCATGGGTTACTTCTTTTGACGCTAATCTAACGAGAACGAAGTAATACAACTCTTAATCACCTCTTTCTTTGTAAATTTAAAACAACCAATGAAACAATATGAAGGTCTCCTTAAATGAAGACTTGTGTGAGATCTATGCATCGTTTTGGACGCGATAGTGATGGGATTGCTCCTTTTGATACTAATTTCAATCAGAACGAAGTAATAGGACTCATAATCACCTATATTTTAACAATTTGAGAGAAATAATAAAACTATAAGAAGGTTTCCTTAAATAAAGACTTGTGAAAGATGTACGGATCGTTTTGAAGGCACTAGTGATAGGATGGCTCCTTTTGTTGCTTATCAAACTAGAACGAAGTCGTAGGACTCATAATCACCTCTTTCTTTGACAATTTGAGAGAACCAATGAAACAATAAGAATGTCTCCCTAAATAAAGACTTGTGTGAGATGTACGCATCATTTTTAACTCTGTAGTCGTGAGATTTCTCCTTTTGATGCTAATAAAATTAGAACGAAGTAATGGAACTCCTAATCACCTCTTTCTTTGACAATTTTAGAGAACCAATGAAACAATAAGAAGGTCTCCTTAAATAAAAACTTCTATGAGATGTACGCATTATTTTGACTGTGATAGTAATGGGATCACTCCTTTTGATGCTAATAAAACTAGAACAAAGTTATAGCACTCCTTAATCTCCTCTTTCTTTGATAATTTTAGAGAACCAATGAAATAATAAGAAGGTCTCCCTAAATGAAGACTTGTGTGAGATGTACGCATGGTTTTGAATACGATAGTCATGGGTTTCTTTTTATGACACTAATAAAACTAGAACGAAGTAATACAACTCTTAATCACCTCTTTCTTTGTAAATTTAAAACAACCAATGAAACAATATGAAGGTCTCCCAAAATGAAGACTTGTGTGAGATCTACGCATCGATTTGGACGCGATAGTGATGAAATTGCTCCTTTTGATGCTAATATCAACTAGAACAAAGCAATTGGACTCACAATCACCTATATTTTGACAATTTGAGAGAACTAATAAAACAGTAAGAAGGTTTTCATAAATGAAGGCTTGTGTGAGATGTACGGATCGTTTTGATGTCACTATTGATAGGATTGCTCCTTTTGATGTTAATTAAACTAGAACAAAGTAATAGGACTTATAATCACCTCTTTCTTTAACAATTTGATAGAGCCAATGAAAAAATAAGAAAGTATCCCTAAATCAAGACTTGTGTGAGATGTACGCATCGTTTTTAACGCGATAGTAATAGGATTGCTGCTTTTGATGCTAATAAAATTAGAACGAAGTAATAGGACTTCTAATCACCTCTTTTTTTGACAATTTTACAGAACCAATGAAATAATAAGGTCTCCTTAAATGAAGAATTTTGTGAGATGTACTCATCATTATGAACGTGATAGTAATGGGTTTGCTCCTTTAAATGCTAATCAAACTAGAATAAAGTTATAGGACTCCTAATCACCTCTTTTATTGACAATTTTAGAGAACCAATGAAACATTAAGAAGGTCTACCTAAATGAAGACTTGTGTGAGATGTACGTATGGTTTTGAATGCGATAGTTATGGGTTTCTCCTTTTGACGCCAATCAAACAAGATCGAAGTAATACAACTCTCAATAACCTCTTTCTTTGTAAATTTAAAACAACCAATGAAATAATATGAAGGTCACCCTAAATAAAGACTTATGTGAGATCTAAGCATCGTTTTGAACGCGATAGTGATGTGATTGCTCCTTTTGATGCTAATTTTAACTAGAACGAAGTAATAGAACTCATAATCACCTATATTTTGACAATTTGAGATAAATAATGAAACAGTAAGAAGGTTTCTGTAAATGAAGACTTGCGTGAGATGTACGGATCGTTTTGAAGGCACTAGTGATAGGATTGCTCCTTTTGATGCTAATCAAACTAGAACAAAGTCATAGGACTCATAATCACTTATTTCTTTGGTAATTTGAGAGAACCAATGAAACAATAAGAAGGTCTCTCTAAATAAAGACTTGTGTGAGATGTACGCATGGTTTTGAACGCGAAAGTCATGGGTTTCTCCTTTTGACGCTAATCAAATTAGAACAAAGTAATACAACTCTTAATCGCCTCTTTCTTTGTAAATTTTAAACAACCAATGAAACAATACGAAGGTCTCCCTAAAAGAAGACTTGTGTGAGATCTACGCATCGTTTTGGATGCGATTGTGATGTGATTGCTCCTTTTGATGCTAATTTCAACTAGAACGAAGTAATAGGACTCATAATCACCTATATTTTGACAATTTTAGAGAAATAATGAAACAGTAAGAAGGTTTCTTTAAATGAAGAATTGTGTGAGATGTACGGATCCTTTTAAAGTCACTAGTGATAGGATTGCTCTTTTTGATGCTAATCAAACTAGAACAAAGTCATAGGACTCATAATCACCTTTTTCTTTGAAAATTTGAGAGAAACAACGAAATAATAAGAAAGCCTCTCTAAATCAAGACTTATGTGAGATGTACGCATGGTTTTTAATGCGATAGTAATGCGATTGCTGCTTTTTATGCAAATAAAATTAGAATGAAGTAATAGGATTCCTAATCACCTCTTTCTTTGACAATTTTGGAGAACCAATGAAATAATATAAAGGTATCCTTAAATGAAGACTTGTGTAAGATGTAGGCATCGTTTTGAACGTGATAGTAATGGGATTGCTCCTTTTAGTGCTAATCAAACTAGGACACAGTTATATGACTCCTAATCACCTTTTTCTTTGACAATTTTAGAGAACCAACGAAACAATAAGAAGGTCTACCTAAATGAAGACTTGTATGAGATGTATGCATGATTTTGAACGCAATTGTCTTGGGTTTCTTCTTTTGACCCTAATCAAACTAGATCGAAGTAATACAACTCTTAATAACCTCTTTCTTTGTAAATTTGAAACAACTAATGAAATAATATGAAGGTCTCCTTAAATGAAGACTTGTGTGATAACTACGCATCGTTTTGGACGCAATAGTGATGAGATTGCTCCTTTTGATGCTAATTTCAACTAGAACGAAGTAATAGGACTCATAATCACCTATATTTTGACAATTTGAGATAATTAATGAAATAGTAAGAAGGTTTCCCTAAATAAAGTCTTGTGTGAGATGTACGGATCGTTTTAATGGCATTAGTGATAGGCCTACTCCTTTTGATTCTAATAAAACTAGAACGAAGTCATAGGACTCATAATCACCTCTTTCTTTGATAATTTGAGAGAACCAATGAAATAATAAAAAGGTCTCCCTAAAGTAAGACTTGTGCGAGATGTACGCATTATTTTTAACGCGATAGTCATGTGATTGCTCCTTTTGATGCTAATAAAATTAGAACGAAGTATCAGGACTCCTAATCACCTCTTTCTTTGACAATTTTAGAAAACCAATGAAATAATAAGGTCTCCTTAAATGAAGACTTGTGTGAGATGTACGCGTCGTTTTGAACGTGATAGTAATGGGATTGCTTATTTTGATGCTAATCAAGCTAGAACAAAGTTATAGGACTCCTTAATCACCTCTTTCTATGATAATTTTAGAGAACTAATGAAACAATAAGGTCTCCCTAAACGAAGACTTGTGTGAAATGTACGCATGGTTTTAAACGCGATAGTCATGGGTTTCTCCTTTTGACGCTAATTAAACTAGAATGAAGTAATACAACTCTTAATCACCTCTTTGTAAATTTGAAACAACCAATGAAATAATATGAAGGTCTCCCTAAATGAAGACTTGTTTTAGATCTACACATCGTTTTGGGACGCGATAGTGATGTGATTGCTCCTTTTAATGCTAATTTCAACTAGAATGAAGTAATATGACTTATAATCACCTATATTTTGACAATTTAAGAGAACTAAAGAAACTAATAAGAGGGTCTCCCTAAATAAAGATTTGTGTGAGATATACGTATTGTTTTAAAGGCAGTAGTGATAGGATTGCTCCTTTTGATGTTAATCAAACTAAAATGAAGTCATTGGACTCATAATCACCTATTTCTGTGATAATTTGAGAGAACTAATGAAACAATTAGAAGGTCTCGTTAAATGAAGACTTGTGTCAGATGTACGCATCATTTTGAAGGTGATCGTAATAGGATTGCTCATTTTGATGCTAATCAAACTATAACGAAGTTATATGACTCCTAATCACCTCTTTATTCAATAATTTTAGAGAACCAATGAAACAATAAGAAGGCCTCCCTAAATGAAGACTTATGTGAGATGTACGCATGATTTTGAATGCAATAGTCATGGGTTTCTCTTTTTGACGCTAATTAAACGCAATGTATCAAAAATGTATGCCTATATGACCTGCTAATTTTTTTTTGATTTCATAAGTATGCATATTTTACTGCAATGCACGTTTTGATGTAAGAAAATTTAGATTTTGAGACAGTCATTTTTTGCTCTTTTTGATCAGTTTACTCATCCTTTTTGAGGCCTAGTGAGCCTGGATTTTCAACTAAAAGATGTCCATGGTAATTTGGCTACCATGTGCAGATTATTTTTGATTTTTTTTTCATAAATATGAAATGTTCCTGCTTTTGGAAAGGTGTGCTACTGAATGGTCACCTAGACATGCCTGTGTGCATGCGGACTATCCATTTTACCAAAGATACTCTGGCAAAAAATTTTTAAAAGCCCGAGCATTTAATAAACATGAAGTTTTGACTCTACAGGGGATTTTTAATTGACCCATGTATGTTTAGGACTTAGAAATGCATAAAGTACAAATTTAAATTAATAAGCCACAGGTTTTAAGCTTACCACACCCTTTCTGAGGTGATTTGGAGACTTTGTACAGGTGATGGACCGAAATAGACCCGGGAGGGCTAGCCGGGTTATTTCAGAAGTTAGACGGAGGAGATCTTCTGAAGTTCCTCAGCCACGACCAGCCCGGCCGCCTCGTAGGTTAGCGGAGTCGGTGATTTATCCGGCCCAAGATGAGCCGCCAGTCAATATAGACGATGAGGATGCTTCCATTTGTTGCTCCCTTTCCATGCCAGACCCCACGTATGGAGCTTTCAGGCATTGTTGTGCCAACCCAGGATCTGCTGGGAGATTTGAGTTGTCATCCCTCAAGGTTCCTCCACGCCAACGAGGTGACTGAAGATTTTTCTATTTTTGGATTTTCTTTTTTCCTTTTGCCATTCTCGGGGCACAGGTTTTTGACATGGGTTATTTTTTGATGCAAGTTCAAGGCTTTACGCAGCCTCGAGGGAATTGGTTTAATGTGCATTCTCTGTATCACACTCTGCACCAGGACTACAGGGATATTTTTGACACCTGGGGGTTTTAGGCGTTCTTTTCTATTCTTCCCTGCCGTTGCCCCTGGGGTTTTATGAGGGCTTTGTCTGAACGCTGGTTCCACCAGACTCAGTCTCTCCACTTGCTGGATTGCGAGGTGATGATGACGCCTATGGACTGGAGGTTCATCACCGGGATAGAGTTTGAGGGTGAGTCAGTGCCTGTTGTGGCTGACATCACACCCACTGCCGTTCGGTTCCTTTTGGGGGTTCCTGCGATAGAGATTAAGGGTCGGACGATCCGATATGGTCCCTTGAGCATAAATGCCCAAAGTGGGGCTTTGCTTGAGCCTCTGCCTGATGATCAGAGGGTTAGGGATCGCATCCTGCGGCGATTGTTTCTGGTGATTATCAGGGGTTGTTTTCTGGCGGACAACTCTGCGACGGTGTCCTTAGCCCTGGTCAGCGCCACTCGATATGTAAAGGGACTCAGTGACTTTGATTGGGGTACCTACACCTTTGCCTATTTTCTTCGAGGCATGCGCATGCGCTCGGAAGGTGTGACAGAGGCTTGGTTAGGGTTCTACCCATTTCTACTGGTGAGTACATCTTTCTTATACCTTTTTGATTTTTGTATTTACATTTATATATCTTGGTGACTAACTTGTTAACTAACCACATAACGTGAATCTGAACCCACAACATGCATATCATACAAGTATAAACTCTTAAACAGCCA
Organism: Panax stipuleanatus; assembly: GCA_020205555.1. NCBI lineage: Eukaryota > Viridiplantae > Streptophyta > Magnoliopsida > Apiales > Araliaceae > Panax > Panax stipuleanatus. The sequence continues at coordinate 73,039,852 of CM035121.1, read as the reverse complement.
TAATCAAACCTTATAACAATAAATCCAAGTTCACATATAACTTGTTAATATGCAACTTCAAATCATCTTATACATGTCAACAATATGTTATAGTACTGTGTTACATACTCAACACGTTATCAGGTTCATTAGGTTAAGTTAACTCATAATGTTATGAACTAAAAACTACACAAAACAAAACCACCTCATCTCTGCAGTTCCCGTCGGGGCAGGTGTTTGAACTGCGGGTTGCCCGCCGGGGCGGCATGTCTTACTCTAGAAAGCCTGCCGGGGCGAGGGTCTCCAACATGATGAACTGCAGTTCGCGACTGCACTATTCATCAGCCCAAATTACCCACAAAATTGCAAAAAATTAAGTTCAAACCACACTGTTAATGTTACCCATAGTTTGTAAACTTAACATAAACATCATAAAACGCTTCTAACATATTTTTAACACTTTAGATCACGTAATCATTCAAATTAGAACACATAAATTAACTGTTTTTGGTATTTTTTTTCTAAGTTTCGAGACAATTGATGAAATTCATCTTTATAGATTTGTTATAAAACGAAATCTGTTCGTTTGAATTTCGTTTTGTTCGTTTAAACATGCATAATCATAATCAACTATCAATATAAAGTTTAATAAACAATTAAAACATGATATTTTGTACATATGGGCCATATTCATACTTTTATACTCTATAACCTGTAAATCTCTAATTAAAGCATAATCACATGAATTTGATTATTTTAAAACATGAATAAATGATAGAAAACATGTTATAACCATTTATTAACACATATATCATCAATTCATGCATTAATCACAAAATAGGCTTTTATAAAGAACTTAAAATATGTTTTAATGGAGAAATATATAAGAACGTAATGATGAAGAATTATACCCTTGCAACTCTGTTGAGATTAGATGATATATAAACTTTAACTCTTCACTTTTCTTCTTCAACTCCCAATTTCTCTCTGTGTTTCTTACTGATATAATATGATATAATGATATATGAACTGAGGCTGTATAGATATAAGTTCACGTGAAATAACTGGTTTGGAACATGGGAAGCGGTTAAGTGCATCAGGCCTTAACTGCTCCCATATTCTTAAGGGCATGTTTGTTTGTCTCATATTAACTACATTCCCATTTAATTTAATTAAAGTGTTTATTATATAGTTTAATTGTCACACTTTAATTAATAAATAATCTTATTTAAATCAATTAAATATAATATAATATTACACATTAAATCATATCATCACATAATTAAAATTCTCATTTTTTAATTATGTCAAATCGTTAAATTTCTAGTTAATTATTAAATTAATTAGAATAACCTTATCCTTATTAAATAATTCATTTAATTAAACAAACTCAATTAAATTCACACTTTGAACTATAAAAATTCTCTACATTAATTTAATCAATGTAACACATATAATTAAATTAATATGCCACAATTCCATCAATTAATTATTTAACTCAATAAATAAACATTAAATATTTATTTAACTCAATAAATAAATCATCAAAAATATTTATTTAATTCAATAAATATTTAAATTAAATTAAAAAATTCTCGTTTGTCACAAGCATGATCATCATTATGATTCTAAAAGTATTGCTTAAAACTATGGGTTTATCACATATTATAAAAACAGCACCATGTAGATAAATAAATGCCTTTAATTAAATAATACTTTTCTTAATAAATGAATAAGATTGTTACAAAGTATATGCTTTATCATCAAACACGATTGACTTGTATGCATACTACTTTCAGATAAAGGATTACGACTGCGAAATCCTGTATCACCCAAGGAAGGCGAACGTGGTGGCCGATGCTTTGAGTAGAAAGGGTCGGGAAAAGCTGTCGATGTTAACAACTCAGGATGAGTTGATAACAGAGATGGCAATGATGGAGATAGAAGAAAAGAGTCCAACTGAAGATGGGGAGAAGCTATTTGCAATAAAGATTCAACCTACCATTGTGGAAAAGGTGAAGGAACTGCAACTCAAAAATGAGGAATGCGAACAGATTATGAAGAAGATTGCAAAAAATACGGAGGATAAGTGTAGTATTGATAACGAGGGGTTATTAAGATTTGAAGGACGAATTTGGGTTTCGTGTGAGCCGGAATTGAAAGTGGAGATAATGGATTAAGTTCATCACTCGAGGTACTCTATTCATCCTGGGAGTACCAAGATGTATCAAGACCTTTGACATAATTTTTGGTGGGCCAACTTGAAAAGAGAGATAGCGGAGTATGTCAGTAGGTGCTTAACTTGTCAAAAAGTTAAGGCCGAACATCAACGACCCAGTGGTTTGCTACAATCATTGGAGATACCGGAATAGAAGTGGAAGCACATCACGGTGGACTTTGTGGTAGGACTTCCGACAGCGCAGAAAGGATACGACACTATTTGGGTAATAGTGGATCGTTTGACGAAGTCGGCTCATTTCTTACCGATAAAAGTCAAATATAACTTGGACCAGTTGGCTAAGGTTTATGTCAAAGAGGTTGTCTCAAGACATGTAGTGCTAGTTTCTATTGTGTCATATCGCAATCCGTGATTCACATCGAATTTTTTGAAGACTTTGCAAGAGTGGATGGGAACACAACTAAGGTTGAGCACGGTGTATCATCCACGGACGGATGGAAAAAGTGAGCGGACAATTCAAACGCTAGAATATATGTTAAGGTCTTGCGTTATGGATTTCAAGGGTAGTTGGGACGATCATCTATTGTTGGTGGAGTTTGCCTACAACAACAGTTATCACGCAAGTACAGGCATACCGCCTTACGAAGCGTTGTATGGACGAAAGTGCAGAACTCTACTATGATGGGATGAAGTAGAAGAACGTCGAATGTTGGGACCAAAAATGGTGCAACAGATGGCAGAAGTGGTTAAGTTGATACGAACTCGGCTGGTAGCAGCTCAAGACAGACAAAAGAAGTATGCAGATCCGCATCGAAAGAATAGAGAGTTCGAAGTAGGTTCGTACGTGTTCCTGAAGGTATCCCCTTGGAAAGGGAAGATACGCTTCGAGAAGAATGGAAAGTTAAGTCCTAGGTTTATAGGACCTTTTCAGATTTTGAGAAGGGTAGGAGAGGTAGCATATACGTTAGCATTACCTCCAGAGTTGGGGCGTATCCATAACGTGTTTCACGTGTCAGTATTGCGTCCCTATAAGCCCGATTATAAGCACGTAATCTAGTATGAACCTATTCAGGTTGAGAAAGACTTGACATATGAGGAAGTTCCTATTCAAGTGATTGATAGGAAAGAACAAGTCTTACGAAGTAAAGTAATACCTTCAGTGAAGGTGATATGGAGGAACCACAATGTCGAAGAAGCAACATGGGAACTCGAAGATAAGACGAGGAAGAACTATCCCCATTTATTTGACTAACTTGTATTATAATTATGGGGACAGAATTCTTATAAGGGGGGGGAGAATGTAACGCCCGAGAAATTCAGACGTTTATGTAAATGACTTTTATTTGATTATTTGAATAAATCATATTTAATGTTTATTAAAGTGAGTAAGTTATATCTAGGTCGTTCTATGACCTAGAAGATGTGAATATGGTTAGTATTCTGGCTACGTGCTAGAATTAAATCATATGAGTTTTTAAGACGAAAATAAAATATTTCTGAGAAAAAGACGAAATAGGCATTATTCATAGATAAAACCCTAATGGTTAGGGTTTGACCCTAAGGGTTAAGGTTTGAGACCCTAAGCTTTTTTGAGAGTTTGGAATGTCAGAATAACATCCCGTCGAAAGATTTGACGGTAATATATCGTGAAAAATTAAGTTAGCCGAAGAAAGTTTTTTCGGTAGGAAATCACTATTCATCCATTTCTGCTCGAGAATTATTATTAAAATTCTAAGAATGCGTAATGATAGGATTTCAAGACGAGATGGAATATGTAATAATATTTCATTTATGGCTCGCGAAGTTTTCGCTTGCAGACTTAAAACTGTACGTGTTAGGGAAAGTGCAACTTAATGATAATTATGTAAGTATAATAATAAATAATTATTATACTGAATGAATACGAGTATAATACGAGGTATTAAACGAGTGTAATACAAAGAGGATAGGAGAATTAATATGACGTATAATATAAATTTTATACGAAGTAAATACGTTCAATTTGAATTAATTTTCAATAACTAAACTCGTGGGTCGAACCGATGGGTTAACGGGTGGGATAAACCCATAGGCCAACTAAAGGGAGGCAAGTGGGGTGCATGTGCTAGCACATGCTAGCACATGGCAAGACATGTCACTAAGGAGGTTTGGTCCTAATGACCAAACTACCCTAAGTCTTGCTAAGCCTATGAATATGATGCTCATTTGCTTATTTATTGGTTCATCAAATTGAGAGCATAAGAGAGAGCTATGAGCTAAAACAAGTGAAGCTAGTTTATCTCCTTTGATAACAATTAAGCAAATAAGAAGCAAGAAGTACTAACCTCTTGATAAATCAAGAACCAACTCAAAAACAACCAAGAGCACAAGAAGGTATACCTATCTAAGCCTTAATTTCAACTTCCTTCAATATCAAATTTGATATAGAAGTGAATTGGTGGAGCATGATTAGTGAGAAGTAATAAGGATGGCCTTATAGTGGACTTAAAACACTAATAAGCCATGAAGAAATGAAGTTATAATAATTGATTAAGAACTTAATAAAGTACTCCAAAACCATGAGAAATTGAATGATAAGTATGTAAAACCATTAAACATAGATGTTTACAATGGTTAGAATCATTCAAGAAAAACCAATGGATTAAATCCAATTGGTTTGATGTAAAAATATCAAAGAACGAAAATTCGGCGAAAGTTACGCGATTAGACGTTAATCGTCGAAATCGTAAATTTTCCTAAAATAGAAGTCAAAAGTCGTCGTGTGATTTAGAAACGATGTTTTTTGATTTCATCACGTGTAATTAGGTAAATAAGACTTGCGAGAGCAAGAACGAACAAATTCGAACTTAAAACGAAGAATTGAGTGTCGAACGTTCACGAACGTTTAACAAAAATGTAAAAATGGACTACTCGGCTAAATTCTCATCGACGGATTCAAAAATGAATTCTGACTTGATCAAAGGATAGAACATAGAATTTGTGAACTATTGGCTTTGGAACGAGTCAATTCCGAGTTGTAACAATTGTGTTACGAGCCCGGGAATTTTTAGAAAAATAAAAAAAATTCTGCAAAACAGTTCCGGCGCTGCAGCGTCTCCCATATAGTAGTCCCCAGCACCGCAACGCCAGGCCGGAAAGGTTCCCTTCATAGGGGGCGCCACAGTGCCGCTGGGCAAGGCCAACATGGCGCCGCAGCGCCGGAACAGTGAAATTATTTCTTCAAGCCAGCACCGCAACGCCTACTTTAAGCCTAAGTCTGGCGCTGCATCGCCTTGAAGGGAAAAATTTCTGAAGTGAAGATTTCTAAACTTAGCTTTCTACATGGTAATTATGGGGAAACTAAATGGTTAATATTCATGAAGAGAAATCACTTAAACAATATATTTAAAAATGGTTTTATGAATTAAACGTTGACAAACGTATTTAAATTTACAACTCAGAAACCGATAATGTAAACTGTGAATCGTAATCAAGTTGTGAGTGTGCCTTGGGGTTGCATAACATGTAATAGAGGTACGTGATGCATGAATGACATAGAATGAAGTTAAAACTCATGTAAATTCCATACGGAGTCCGATGACGGGAATTCGATGAGAATGTCGTTGATGTAACGAACCCATTAGGGTTTCTTCGGTCATTGTGAATAACGATGATCGACGAGAGTCGGCTTATGACTAATGAATGTAATCAAGCCATAAAGAATGTTAAATAACTTGAATGAATGTTATTAGCTTAATAATTTGGCTAAGTTATACGAAAAAGAGAAGATAGTTACACAATGTATATCGATAATGATAACCTAATTGGTATTCTATGTGGTTATATCTTGTAGAGATTGTAAAGATTGAGTAAAGTATAATTTAAAGGTTTAAAGACGCGAAAGCAAGTTTTCTAACCCTTGTATTAACGTTACGTTATGCAAGCGTTCTGAACTCTTGTCTATACATAAGGTCGGACAAGTGTCAATATGCATGGTTGCCTATGCTTGAACTGTTGTTGAATAGTCGATACCATTTGCTTTGGCTAGACGTATATGTAAATTATCTTGATTGATTTTCATAAATCTTTCAAAATATTCTTGATGTGCTATCCTATGCCAATTTCTTTGGTACGGATTCCGAGGTAAATCTGAGTATGAATACACAAAGGATTTAAATGTCGTTAATTTGACGGGCACTGGGAGTTGCCAAAAAGCTTAAACATGAAAACGTTTAAGAATGGAGTGTTGATGAACATAGAGTACTACAGGCTGATCACCTGGGCGTGCTCGTAAGATATATCGGGCTTACGGTCTTATACCGGGTTGTCTTTTTATGAATGGAAATGGAAAAGAATGTTTATTGTCTTTGACTAGCTCAGATTCTTAAGTGATTATATGTCCTTGAGAATGATTTTAAAGGAATTCAAACAATATCTTGATTATTCCTACTACTTCATAAATATTATTGTGACAACCCGAAAATTCAGATTGTCCAGAAATTAAAATTAAAGAATTGATAATTAATAAAATGAATTTTTATTTATTATATTCTGTGTTATGTGTTTCTTAATCATTCAATAATATAGGATGATTAGAAAACCGAGAGGATTCTGGCTACGAGCTGAAATGAACGAGTATGAATTTTCAAAACTAAAATAAAAGATTTTCGAGAATAAAAGTATTTCTGAGAAAAAGACAAAATAGGCACTATTCACAGTATGAAACCTTAAGAGTTAGGGTTTAACCCTAAGAGTTAGGATTTGAGGTTAAGGTTTGGACACTAAGCCTTTATAAGAGATCAGAATATCGGAATGACATTCTGCCGAAAGATTTGATGGTAATATACCATGAAAAGTTAAGTTAGCCGAGAAAAGTTTTGTCAGAAGAAAATTACAAAAATCACTATTCATCCGTTTTTGCTCGGGAATTATTATGAAAATTTCGAGAAACGCATAATGATAGAATTTTAAGACGAGATTGAATATGTAATAATATTTCATTTATGGCCCGCGAATATTTCGCTTGCGGACTTAAAACCCTAAGGGTTAGGGAAAGTTAATCAAAGAACTAAATGGTTGTGTAATAATAAATGGTTATTATACATAACAAATACGAATATAATACTAGTTATTATACGAGTATTATACGAGGAGGATACTGTAACGACCCCAAAATTCATACAATACAACTCTCGAAATCGGTCGTTAACAATACATCCTTATTCATACTTTACATTATTAATCAATGATACAATCACTAAAAATACGGAATATTTAAAACTTTTATATTATTCCTTCTTTATTATCCCTGAATCTCAACCTTTATCATTACATAACTTTGATTCAACTTTATTTTATGAATCGTTTCGTCAGAGTTATTATAAACTAAAACTTACAACCACATTCAATAACCCTTATACATCGGGTAACATTTAAACTTTACAACTTAACATCTGTTAACCATCATACATTATCAAATACATTATCTGAAACCTTAAACAGAGTCCAAAATAATAACAATTCAGCCAAAGTATATCAGTCTTCATGCATTATATCTGATTCATTTCTTTCAAGTAGCACATAGCGTTACCTTGAATCCTTAACCTGTAAAAGTGATTATTTGCAAGAATGAGCTCACATCCCAGCAAGATCTAACAGCTTTCATGCATCACATAGCACATAAGTACATGCTCAACATACATCTCATAATAATTAAAGTAACATGGTATACATACTTTACATCATATAACAAATATAAAGATTAAGTTCCTTACTCAATCAATATTCTTTAATCAATCAATGTAGTCATAAATTGACTTTAACATTTCATGCTTACAACATATATACAACATATCATGCTCTTTGCAAAATAATTTAAAACAGTTCATCATCAAGTGCACGTAGGAAATAGGAACTGAAAGACTTGCCTTGATTGTTGTTTACCAATAACAGTTTAACAGCTTACAGATATCTGCACTTCACGTGCCCTACACAATTATATAATCATGCATATCAATTATTAGTCACATAGCAATGCATATCAATTGTTATGTAAACTTTACTCTACATCTCATAACCCTTCCTATTATCAATAAACCACACTCAATTTGATTGTAATTCATTCAAGTGTTTATGTCCTGCTAGGACTACCTATTGGTTTTATATGAACCACATTTCATATATAATAAGGTTCGTTACATTAGAATCGAAACACTATTTAAATGTATTATCACATTACCCAGCGTTTCGACATTTATACGTCACACACCTAACTCGCCTCTTTTGCATGTGCTTTGCATGCTCCTATATTGGGTTACATTACTCTCTAATGTTTCATACTTATTGAAAACATAATATTAAATAAGGTTATACACACTCGTTACGGCGTTGCGACGCTTGCACATCCGTACGTCAAACTTGCCTATTCGAACGCCCAAACGACACACATTTGCAGCACGCTTAGCACGCCCATACGAATTGTCTAATACTCAAGGTTAATGCTAAGTGTCATTATAATTCATAATAGTCATGTTATGAAAGTTAGAACATCATTTTACATAGTCGGGAGCATTACATGTGCATACGTGCATGCCCGACGCCCCCCCGATTGCCTTTAAAAACACATCTGTCCTATAAATAACCATTTTGACCCCTGCTACTGACCTCAAATTAAAAACCCTAAAGAACAAAAGTTGTAGTTATACTCGTGCTCGTTCTGAATCATCTTGAATCGCCTCAATCGGAGTTCGTATGAAAATGTTATGGCTATTTTACCACAGGAGGTCAAAATAGCTCAGGACTGACACTGTTCTCAGCGCAGCTGCGCCCCAAACAGCCTTGGGGTCAGCACAGTTGTGCCCCTGGCAGCGTGCTACATGAATTTTCTTTCCAGTTTGTGGTTCTGACGAATTTTCTAACCCTTTCCTCCTTCCCATCTTCATAAATCAAGCTATACACATCCGATTGAGTCCGTTTTCGACTCTATGGATTCGTGAAACACTGAACTACCCATCTATATGATAATTATAACACTTCAAAAATATTAACAATTCCTTTTAAGGGTTTCAATTCAGTGTTCATGCTAATTCTTTATGTTTTACATATATTTAGCGAATTCAATCACTACGAATTCGTTTTACTTCCGTTTTAACTTCGTTCAACTTGGGTTGTTTTTATTTTTTCAAGTACTATCATAATACATCATCAATTTGCAGATTACTACATGCTTTCTTAGCCAATTTTAGCCACAAAGTAGACTAAAACAAACACATTACCATCAAAACCCAAATTCCTCTTCTTTAACATAAATATATGAATTTGATTACTTACCAACAATTATAGAAGCTATATATCAGATTATACAGACCCATGTATATACATATACATATATATACACAACATCTCTTGAATTCACCCAACCAAAATAGCTTTCTAATGAAGAACTTGAGAAATTATAAATTAGAGTTTTAACACTAGAGTAATGCCTTCGATTCTTCTCAAACTTGATTAGAGGATGAGAATTCTTCTTCTTCTTCCTTCTTTGAATCTCCAATCGTTCTCGCAGAGAGTTCTTCCTTTTTTTTCTCCCATTCTCTTCTCTGTTTTCTCCCTTTCTGTTTTCTTCTCTTAGTTTAGGCTTAGATTAGGACTCAACGTAAAATTACACTAACATATAATACGTATATTTAACTAATACTTATTATATTACTTAATATATAATTAAATTAGGGGTTATGGAAATCCAAAAATCACAATGCCATGTTTGGTTATCCCCTTCAAATCTACTTTTAATTTATTTTAATCCCTTCCTTATCGTATAGTTTATTTGTTACAACCATTATTAAATTAATCCTCAATATAATTATAACTTTTATTTTGCCAATATAACAAATTACTAAATCTCTAATTTAATTACTTAATTAAATTATGATATTTCCTTCCATCAATATTATCACACTTTCATTAAATTATTCCGTAACGATTTCCATCAAATATTCATTTTAATTTCATAACTATTCCAACTAAAATATTTATTTTATTCGATAAATATTTTAACTATTCACGAGATTCACAATTATAATACATTAACATTTTACGTCTATAGGTAAAATGTATTACTTTCTCATCTTATTAAAATAATATATTTACATTAATTCACTATTTTAATTAAGTGAATTACTCCCATTATTTATGAGATTTAATTCATAACAAATTCATTGCCACAAGGCATATAATCAAATTATATTATTCAATAATATAAATTTCAACTTAATTAAATTAACTAAATTCCCTTTTCAAACAATTTCATTTCCCTTCTTTAATAGTTAAAATAAATTAACTACTAAACCTCATTCCTCCATCATATGAATATATATATATATATATATATATATCTTCTATATTCACACCTTATCATATACTTCACCACATATAACACATATCCAAACTCAAAACATCTCGTAATCAGAATTTTATTTATTAGATTTTTATTATAATAATTTTTGAAAATTCGGGTTGTCACATCCTTCTCTCTATATAAGGATTTCGTCCTCGAAATCACCAAAACCCTACCTTACTCAGGTTTTCATCTAATCTCTTTAAAAATATTTATCGTTGAATAACTTCAACACATTACCTTAGTATAGGTTTTATATTTCCTACTACATTCATTTCTTCAACAAATTCTAGGTTTTATTTCATAACTTTAACTTGAACTTAATTATATTTTGAGTATTATATATTATCTAACTCGTTCATTTCCTTTCTAAGGATCATTACCATATACTTTACTCGTCGAAGACATATACTTCATAATTCACTATCTTATAAGTATTCGGGTTATTACATTCACCCATTCTTCTAAGAATTTTGTCCTCAAAATTTTTATTAATCTTCATTCATTCAATCTTTCAAAGTAGATTTTACGTTAATCTTATTCACTAACTTGTTATGTTCTACAACTATTTCTTTCTAAAGAATATCATTATTGCCACCTTTACCTTAAGACTAATAAGAATTTTCCACAATTGCTCAATAATTGGGAGGCGATATGAATAACAAGAATTTAAAAGATTCTAATTCATGCTGAAGGGTCATAAGACCTTGAACTCTTCTCCCGGTTTAACTGTGCATCACCAATGTAAACCATCTTTAACAGAATGTTTAACAATCACACAGACTGAAAACTGTAATAGACGAGAATTATTTTGTGTGATTCTGGGGACAGAATCCTTTTAAGGAGGGAAGATTGTAACGATTGAGATTTTATATTTAATTTTAAATATTTATTGAGTTAAATAAATATTTTATGTGATTTATTTATTGAGTTAAATAAATAAATTATGTGATTTATGGAAGTGATTTAATTAAGTGTACATATTAATTAAATGAATGTGTAATATTTAATTTAATTGATGTATATTAATTTTATATTATAGTTCTAATTTAATTGAGAGAATTAAATTAGATGAGATATGTGATGTAGTGTTACATGAATTATAATTAGCGAGTAATTATAATTATGTGGCAATTTTATGTGATTTATTGATGTTAGATTTTAATTGATTAAATTAGATGATTAATATTTAATTGATTAAAATATGAAATTAAAGTATGTGTTAAAATGATTTGTTAAAATAAAAGGAAAAGAATTTTTAAATGATTTTTTAACCAAACAAGGCCCTTGCTTTTGTTTTAAAGGACTGCTGCCAAACAGGGCCCTTACACTAGCTTAAACCTAAATTACCTAAACCATGGTTAATTTAATAAAATTAGTTTTAAAAACTACATGTTGCCAAATATAGCCTTGTGACTTTTGAATTTTGTAACTACTAATTTAAATTATAGTATTAAGTAATAGTTAATACGTATTAGTGATATATCAGTTATATATTGTTCCTATACTATGTTAGATTAGAAGTTAGTCCGTATAGCTAAGAACAAAGAGAGAAAAGAAGAGCAGAGAAGTTAGAGAAGAGAAGTAAGAAGAAACTTGTGAATGCTAGAGTTAATCTTTATATTCTTCTCCAATCATCAAAAAGGTAATTACTATGTTATAGTTTTAAAGAATTGTAATTAGTTGTTCTTCCTTGTTTTGAGTTTCTGTAAATTTTAGTTTTTTGTGAATTTCATGAAATTGTAAAAGCATGAATTTAATATAAGTATTGTATCCATGTGTTGATTGTAGTAATTGTATGACATAAGAAGATTTTCAGAAATCAAAGTACTGTAAAAATAAGTTTTAAATGAAGAATATGAGTTCATATGGAGTTTCATGTTTTGGGTGATTGTAGAGTAAAAATTTGATGAAATTAGTATGTGTTAATATGCTTATTAGAAATTTATTTGATGCTATCTTCAATTACGTATATAATGCATGTATATAGAGTTGAATTGCTTGAGAAAGTGATTTACAGTGAATGGTTTTATAAAATATATAAGTTTTATGAAAATATCAAATTTGATTTCTAAAACTTTTGATTATTGTTGTCTAAATGGTTTTTGTGTTTGGAGGTATGTTATATGAGTGTATTGTATCAAGTATGTGCTATACATTGTTCTAGTAGCTTGTTATTGCCGTTTGATAGCATGTTGGGTTTAATTGGTGAAACAGGGAAGGCTACACTGTCTGCTTCTGTCTGCGTACCTGCGCAGCTGTGCCGGTAGCACAAGCCAGAAGCAGCGCAGCTGCGCCACTGGGTTTTCTCAGGCTGGTCACCTGCGCTACTGCGCCGTTGCGTGATCAGAGGCAGTGAAGGTTAGCTAGTTGTGCAGTGTATAGTTTAAGCTTGGTTTCATTAGTCTATGATAGTGAACATGTATCTAATTTCTACAATATGTTGTTAACATAAATTTGACAAATTTATATTTAAAAAAGAAAAGAGGTTTGAAAAATCTTAAAGTATGATTTGAATTATTATTTAAATGTGTTATGTGATTATAATTTGAATAATTATAATTAAAAGTAAATATTTAATTTAAATTATAATTTTGTTAAATTATAATGAATAGTAGTTTATTTATCAATTGAATATAATTTAAATTATAATTTATGTAATTATAATTTAATAAATGCATGTTTAATTATGGATTATAAATTGATAATTGCATGATTAATTATAATCTGTGTAATTATAACGCATGATATAGTTTAATTGATTATAAATTATAAATTATTTATAATTTAAAAGGTAATTATAATTTAAGTAATTATAATTTAATTAATTATTTTAATTATAATTTAACTAAATACATAATTAATTTAATTATGTGACTACGGATGTGATGTAATTAACTATATGATAGTTGATTATTATTTATTTAATTAGAGTGAGTTAACCATGAGGGTTAACCACTTATGTGAATTAGTTATGTATTAACTGATTTAGATTATTATAATTGAATGTGTATAGGAAGTGTTTAAGTAGTGATTGCGTTAAGTAGCTTGCGTTTAAGGCAAGTTTTCTAAACCCTGATCTTGTATTAATTTTATACAAGTCTTCTAATCCTAAACTTGTTAATTATATACAATTTCTTGAATTCATAAATTCATTGTTGGAAATGTCCTTTCTATTTCTGTATTGGATAATTATTTATTTAATTGAAATGATCTTCACTTATTGTTCAAGTAAGATCCAGTTATTATTTTAAATGCTTTAAGTTGATTCTAAAGCATATGTTAGTTCATAATTCTATTATTTATGAATGGTTGAAAGTCGATTCAACTAATCCTTAGTTGATGAACGTGAATTCTAAATTACCCTTGTAAGCTTATCCAAACCAAACTTTCTTTGGTGCGGACTTGAATTCAAATTACTGAGTTGAACAACCCTATTTACTAGGGGAGGTTACTACGTATAGCGTTAAGATGTTTGTGCACAATATATGGTACGAAGGGTTGATCCCCCTAAGTACGAGTTAAGGTCTATAGTCTTATTGATTGTTAAAGGTTTAAATAGAAATATTTATAACCTAGGACAAGAGTTCAAAGGTCTTATGACACTCAGATAAATTCTATTTTTGAATTGTAATTGTGATGAAAGAATTATTATTCAATTCTTTATTGTTGAAGCGAATCATATTATTCAGATTCTTTGAAAGATATCTTTTCATGTATATGTTATTGTTAAACTCCAGTGAGCTGTGGTTTGCTCACTCTTGCATTAAATAATAATTTCAGTTAAGGTTGATAACGCTGACGCTCCGTCTACAAGTAAGAGCAAGGGAAAGTAAAGCAAGTGAAGACTTGTTTTATTTAATTGAGAATGATTGTAATAGGACTTGAATGTTATGTTTTTATTTTTGCACTTTATTATATTCATGTCAGGGTTAGAGTAACCCGAATTATTTTAAAAATGTTGTAACCCTTGTTGTAAGGGAGATTTATTTATTTTAATTTAAGTTGTAGTTTACTTTGCATTATTCATTGGGTAGATGTATATTATATTAGAAAGTGAACACCAAATCATGTGAAAACGAAGTACCCGGATTTGGGGGTGTCACAGGTTGGTATCAAAGCTGTAGGTTATGAAACCTTAGGTGGGGGAAAACCTTATGTAGTAGCCTTAAAGGTAAGATCGAAAAGATAGTGATGCTAGGTAAAGATAATAAACTAACTTATGTGCTATGTGTTTACATTATAGTATTCGAAGAGTGACGACTCGATATCACGTAATAATGAACTTTAAAATTCTTTTGTCAGGATGTCGAACGTTAGAAAACCTAGTCAGGCTAGAGAGGATATACCTCAGACACCTAGAGATGAGGAGCCCCGTGACATACATGTTGTCTGGGAGCAGCTGGTTAGGAGAGAGCCATCTCCAGTGATCACCATAGCTGGTCGGGAGCGTGAGCTGACACCTATTCCAGAGGATGAGGATGAGGACGAGTCTGAAGAGGAGGAAGAGGATCCCGAAGAGGAATTCCCACCTCACTCTACTAGTGCTGAGATGTACGAGGCAGTCTACGATAGCAACATGGAGCTTCATGGACGAGTAGGAGATCTCGGGGAAACTATCCAGCAGCGAGACGAGACGATCGAGGAAATGGCAAGTGACTTAGGAGATGCACAGTGGAATCTGATACACATGGAGGTTGATAGAGATACTGCTCGATTTGAACTGGCAAAACTGAAGCAAGGCATCCAGGAGGAGTCGAGGAAGCGTGCCAGAGCTGAAGAGTCAAGCTTGAGGGCTAATCAACGAGCCGGTCGAGCTGAAGGTGAAGTTGAAGCCAAGAGGGCCAAGCTGAGGGAAACGGAATATGCTTTTCATACAGTGATAGAGAGAGCTCAGGATCGTATTTTCTACTACCCAGCTCAGTTCCAAGGTTTACCGTGGTATGTGGTAGACCGAAGAACGACATTTCGGGTAATGGAAGAGGAACGTAGAGAGGCTGTGCGACGTATTAATATGCCTAGGCAGTAGCAGTAGTGGCAGTAGTAGAGTTGGTTATGTATTACTTTTTGTATTAAATAAAGTAAATCCCATAATTTGAGATAAGAATGGGATAAGTTAATAATGTAATCCTGCAACTTTTCCAGTTCAGGAAAGATGATGTAAATGGCAGAAATGCTATCTGATTAATGTTTTTAAACTACGAGTAATGAATAAAAGAAGTTTATGGACGTGCTAGGTGTTATATGTGAACTGAGCCATTTTAACGTTTAAGTATGAACTTGGATACTTAATAGTTGAATAAAGGGTCTAATAATAATATTTCTTAACAGAAAATGCCTCCTAGAAGAAGAATAACGCGTCAAAACTCCGAGGTTTCGACGAACAACAATAACGATGGGACGAACCCCAACTCGGTTCAGCAGTTGGTGAACCTATTGACCGGAGCTCTTGCGAATTAGCCGCAGGTGCAGGGTACAACGTTCAAGGAATTCAAGGCTGTAGGACCGCCTGAATTCAAAGGATCAACCAACCCTATCGAGGCTCAGACATGGGTTATGGAAATGGAGAAAGTATTCGACGTAGCCAGAGTAGGTGAAGACCAGAAGACAGCGTTCGCGGCTTTCATGTTGAAGTCGGATGTTAGCTTTTGGTGGCAGGCTAACAAGACCCGAGAGGGAAAGGGAGTCATAACGTGGGAACGTTTCAAGGAAATATTCTACGAGTTATATTTCCCAGTGAGTTCGCAGGACCAGATGGAGGTCCAGTTCCTAGAACTTAAGCAAGGAGGGATGACGGTGTCCGAGCATGCCGCTAAGTTTAACGAGTTGGCCAGGTTCGCTACTTACCAGGTCAGCACTGACGCTAGGAAGGCGAGAAGGTTTGAGCGGGGACTGAAGCCCTGGCTCTACAGCAAGGTTTCCATATTTCAGCTGAATACCTTTGCAGCGGTACTGGAGAAAGCCATACTTGCTGAGGGAGGAAGCGAAGCAGTGACGAAGTTCAACCAAGATAAGAAGAAAAAGAATGAGGTAGAAACCAAAGCTGGGGGTAGCAGCGCAGTGAACCAGAAGAGGAAGTGGTCTGATAATACCTTTGCTGGGAGTCAGAAAGGAAGCCAGCAGAAGAGGAAGTTTGAAGCATATGCTACATGCGTTAAGAATCACACTGGCGTGTGCATTAAGGGAAAGCGGGTGTGCTTCAACTGTGGTCAGGAAGGCCACATCGCGCCTAATTGCCCAAACCTGAAGAAGGGAGCTTGCTTTATATGTGGATCCAAAGATCACATGTCTCGCAACTACCCGAAGAAGCTGACAGAAGGGTCAACAGGGAGCGGAGGGAATGGAAGTGGCAGTACCGTTACTATTGCTGCACCATTGCAAGCTGTTCGACCCACTGCACGGACATTCAATATGACGGTATAGGATGCTGTGCAATCAAAAGACGTGGTGTCAGGTATTATTCTAGTCAATAGTATAAATGCATATGTATTATTTGATTCGGGTGCTACTTGCTCATTCATATCTGATGATTTTGCAAAAACCTTAGACTTACCTGTAGAGGAGTTAGTTTACCCTTTGAACATAGAGATTGCAAATAGGGAGGTTATTCCTGTTAGGAGCGTTTATAAGAACTGTAGATTGGACATTAAGGGTCAGAAACTTAGATGAGATTTGATTTCGATTAAACTTGGGGAATTCGACGTCATACTAGGTATAGATTGGTTGTTCAACCATGGGGCGGTAATCGACTGTCAGAAGAAGTCAGTAAACCTTACGACTCCGTCGAAGTTAGTGTTCTATGGTAACAAATCGCCTAGACAAACGAGTTGTCTGACGGTTATGCAAGCCAAGAAACTTCTGACGCAAGGCTGTGTAGGATATCTAGCCTACATAGTAGATACGCGTAAGGAAAGCCCGAAGGTGGAGGAAATATCGGTAGTTAAGGACTTTGTAGACGTTTTTCTGAGCGATTTGCCAGGACTTCCGCCAGATAGGGAGACAGAGTTCGTGATCGATTTAGCGCCGGGAACTGCTCCGATTTCGAAGGCTCCGTACCGAATGGCTCCAGTCAAGATGAAGGAACTGATGGTTCAACTGCAAGAATTACTGGACAAGAAGTATATCCAACCAAGCATTTCATCGTGGGGAGCGCCTGTTTTATTCGTAAAGAAGAAGGATGGATTAATGCGTCTTTGCATTGATTATAGGGAGTTGAATAAAGTTACGATCAAGAATAGGTATCCTTTACCTAGGATCGATGACTTATTTGATCAATTGAAGGGTGCGAGGTACTTCTCGAAAATTGATTTGAGAAGCGGGTATCATCAGTTGAAGGTGAGGAAGGAAGATATACCTAAAACGGCTTTTAGGACTCGATATGGTCATTACGAGTTCTTGGTGATGTTATTTGGTCTCACGAATGCCCCAGCTACATTTATGGACCTAATGAACAGGGTGTTCAAGCCATTTCTGGATAAGTTCGTAGTAGTGTTCATAGATGACATCTTGGTTTATTCTAAGACCGAGGAGGAACATGTTGAACACTTACGACTAACCTTAGAAGCCCTGAGACGAGAGAAGCTTTACGCTAAATTCTTGAAATGCAAATTTTGGTTGGAACGTGTGCAATTTCTTGGCCACGTGATCGACAAGGATGGTATTTCGGTGGATCCGTCGAAGGTTGAGGCCGTAATGAGTTGGGATCAGCCGAAGACGCCGTTTAAAGTGAGGAGTTTCTTAGGATTGGCAGGTTATTACCGTAGATTTATCCAAGACTTTTCTAGAATAGAAACTCCATTGACGAATTTGACTCGTAAAACAGTTAAGTTTGTTTGGATGGAGAAGTGTGAGGAGAGTTTTCAAGAGCTGAAGAATAGGCTGAGTACTGCGCCTGTATTGTCTTTACCGGATAGTTCGGGGAATTTCGTGGTGTATAGTGATGCCTCACATAAAGGATTAGGCTGTGTGTTGATGCAGAGCGGCAAAGTCATTGCCTATGCATCACGTCAGCTGAAGGATTACGAGAAGGGGTATCCGACCCATGATCTAGAATTGGCGGCAGTAGTGTTTGCCCTAAAGATTTAGAGGCACTACCTATATGGAGAGAAGTGTGAAATATACACAAATCACAAGAGTCTGAAGTATATATTTACCCCAAAGGATTTGAACATGAGCCAAAAGAAGATGATTGGAACTGATTAAAGACTACGATTGCGAGATACTTTACCATCCGAGTAAAGCTAACGTTGTTGCCGACGCTTTGAGCAGGAAAGGTTGGGAGAAGCTGAACGTGTTAACTGATCAGGATCGTTTAATAGAACAAATGGCTAGATTGGAGTTGGAAGTAAAGTTTTCGAAGGAGTCGGATGAGATGTTGTTTAAAGTAACCACTGGTTCTACTCTAGTAGACAAGGTGAAAGAAGCACAACTTCACGATGAAGAATGCGGGAAAGTACGGAAGAGGATAACCGATGACGAAGAGTTCAAGTTCAAAATCGATAATGAAGGTCTGTTATGATTTGAAGGTAGAATATGGATACCGCCAGTATCAGAGGTCAAAGAGGAGATTCTGAGCGAAGCTCATAGTTCTAGATATTTTATTCACCCTAGAAGTACAAAGATGTACCAGGATCTCAGGCATCATTTTTGGTGGCCGAATATGAAGAGGGATGTGGCTGAATGCGTTGCGAAATGCTTTACGTGCCAGAAAGTTAAGGCAGAACACCAGAGACCAGGTGGTTTGCTGCAACCGTTAGAAATTCTAGAGTGGATGTGGGAGCACATCACGATGGATTTCGTGGTAGGTCTTTCAGCAACTCAGAAGGGATTTGATGCGATATGGGTTATAGTGGATCGACTGACGAAGTCAGCCCACTTTCTGCCGATCAGGGTTAAATACAACCTGGATAAGCTAGCGAAGCTATACGTCAAGGAAATTATTTCTCAACATGGTGTTCCGGTGTCGATTGTGTCCGATAGAGATCCGTATTTTACGTCTAATTTCTGGAAGCGTTTGCAAGAATGTATGGGAACGCAATTGCGAATGAGTACAGCGTATCATCCTCAGACCGATGGCAAGAGCAAAAAAATGATTCAAACGCTTGAGGATATGCTGAGAGCTTGTGTGATGGACTTCAAAGGAAGCTGGGAGGATGATCTACCATTGGTGGAGTTCGCCTACAACAATAGTTATCATGCGAGTATAGGCATGCCGCCTTACAAAGCATTATACGGCAGAAAATGCAGAACTCCTTTGTGCTGGGATGAAGTCGGTGAACGTTAATTGTTGGGACCAGAATTGGTACAACAAACCGCCGAAATTGTGAAGCTGATCAGAACGAGATTAGTTACTGCTCAAGACAGCTAGAAGAAGTATGCCAATCTTCATCGACAAAACCGAGAATTCTTACCAGGAAGTTTCGTGTTCCTGAAAGTATCTCCCTAGAAGGGGAAGATTCGATTCGGTAAGAAAGGAAAACTGAGTCCCCGATTCATTGGACCTTCTGAGGTACTACGAAAGGTGGGCGAGGTTGCTTACGAGATTGCGTTACCTCCGGAGCTCGAGAATATACATAATGTCTTCCATAGTTCTGTATTAAGACCTTACAAGCACGATTATAAACATGTAATAGAATATGAACCTTTACAATTTGATAAGGACTTAACATATGAAGAAGTGCCTGTTCAAATAGTTGATAGAAAGGAACAAGAACTTAGGAATAAAGTGATACCTTCTGTTAAGGTAATCTGGAGGAACCGCAGTGCTGAAGAAGCTACGTGGGAACTCGAAGATGTTATGATGAAATCTTATCCGCATTTATTTGCTTAGTTATGTGTAACCCTTATATACCGATTATGAGGACAGAATCCTTTTAAGGGGGGAAGAATGTAATAGACGAAAAAAAAAATTATGTGTGATTCGGGGGACAGAATACTTTTAAGGAGGAAAGATTGTAACGATTGAGATTGTATATTAAATTTTAAATATTTATTGAGTTAAATAAATATTCTATGTGATTTATTTATTGAGTTAAATAAATTAATAAATTATGTGATTTATGGAAGTGATGTAATTAAGTGTACATATTAATTAAATGAATGTGTAATATTTAATTTAATTGATGTATATTAATTTTATATTATAGTTCTAATTTAATTGAGAGAATTAAATTAGATGAGATATGTGATGAAGTGTTACATGAATTATAATTAGCGAGTAATTATAATTATGTGGCAATTTTATGTGATTTATTGATGTTAGATTTTAATTGATTAAATTAGATGATTAATATTTAATTGATTAAAATATGAAATTAAAGTATGTGTTAAAATGATTTGTTAAAATAAAAGGAAAAGAATTTTTAAATGATTTTTTAACCAAACAAGGCCCTTGCTTTTGTTTTAAAGGACTGCTGCCAAACAGGGCCCTTACACTAGCTTAAACCTAAATTACCTAAACCATGGTTAATTTAATAAAATTAGTTTTAAAAACTACATGTTGCCAAATATAGCCTTGTGACTTTTGAATTTTGTAACTACTAATTTAAATTATAGTATTAAGTAATAGTTAATACGTATTAGTGATATATCAGTTATATATTGTTCCTATACTATGTTAGATTAGAAGTTAGTCTGTATAGCTAAGAACAAAGAGAGAAAAAAAGAGCAGAGAAGTTAGAGAAGAGAAGGAAGAACAAACTTGTGAAGGCTAGAGTTAATCTTTGTATTCTTCTCCAATTATCGAAAAGGTAATTACTATCTTATAGTTTTAAAGAATTGTAATTAGTTGTTCTTCTTTATTTTGAGTTTCTATAAATTTTAGTTTTCTGTGAATTTCATAAAATTGTAAAATCATGAATTTAATATATGTATTGTATCCATGTGTTGATTGTAGTAATTGTATGATATAAGAGGATTTTTAGAAATTAGAGTACTGTAAAAACAAGTTTTAAATGAAGAATATGAGTTCATATGGAGTTTCATGTTTCGAGTGATTGTAGAGTAAAAATTTGATGAAATTAGTATGTGTTAATATGCTTATTAGGAATTTGTTTGATGCTATCTTCAATTACGTATATAATGGATGTATATAGAGTTTTATTGCTTGAGAAAGTGATTTACAGTGAATGGTTTTATAAAATATATAAGTTTTATGAAAATATCAAATTTAATTTCTAAAACTTTTGATTATTGTTGTTTAAATGGTTTTTGTGTTTGGAGGTATGTTATATGAGTGTATTGTATCAAGTATGTGCTATACATTGTTCTAGTAGCTTGTTATCGCCGTTTGATGGCATGTTGGGTTTAATTGGTGAAACAGGGAGGCTGCACTGCCTGTTTCTGTCTGCGTACCTGCGCAGCTGTGCCGGTAGCACAGCCAGAAGCAGCGCAGCTGCGCCACTGGGTTTTCTCAGGCTGGTCACCTGCGCTACTGCGCCGTTGCGTGATCAGAGGCAGTGAAGGTTAGCTAGTTGTGCAGTGTATAGTTTAAGCTTGGTTTCATTAGTCTATGATAGTGAACATGTATCTAATTTCTACAATATGTTGTTAACATAAATTTGACAAATTTATATTTAAAAAAGAAAAGAGGTTTGAAAAATCTTAAAGTATGATTTGAATTATTATTTAAATGTGTTATGTGATTATAATTTGAATAATTATAATTAAAAGTAAATATTTAATTTAAATTATAATTTTGTTAAATTATAATGAATAGTAGTTTATTTATCAATTGAATATAATTTAAATTATAATTTATGTAATTATAATTTAATAAATGCATGTTTAATTATGGATTATAAATTGATAATTGCATGATTAATTATAATCTGTGTAATTATAACACATGATATAGTTTAATTGATTATAAATTATAAATTGTTTATAATTTAAAAAGTAATTATAATTTAAGTAATTATAATTTAATTAAGTGTTTAAATTATAATTGTTTAATTATAATTTAACTAAATATATAATTAATTTAATTATGTGACTACGGATGTAATGTAATTAACTATGTGATAGTTGATTATTATTTATTTAATTAGAGTGAGTTAACCATGAGGGTTAACCACTTATGTGAATTAGTTATGTATTAACTGATTTAGATTATTATAATTGAATGTGTATAGGAAGTGTTTAAGTACGTGATTGCGTTAAGTAGCTTGCGCTTAAGGCAAGTTTTCTAAACCCTGATCTTGTAGTAATTTTATGCAAGTCTTCTAACCCTAAACTTGTTAATTATATACAATTTCTTGAATTCATATATTCATTGTTGAGAATGTCCTTTCCATTTCTGTATTGGACAATTGTTTATTTAATTGAAATGATCTTAACTTATTGTTCAAGTAAGAACCAGTTATTGTTTTAAATGCTTTAAGTTGATTCTAAAGCATATGTTAGTTCATAATTCTATTATTTATGAATAGTTGAAAGTCGATTCAACTAATCCTTAGTTGATGAACGTGAATTCTAAATTACCCTTGTAAGCTTATTCAAACTAAACTTTCTTTGGTGCGGACTTGAATTCAAATTACTGAGTTGAACAACCTATTTACTAGGGGAGGTTACTACGCATAGCGTTAAGATGTTTGTGCACAATACATGGTACGAAGGGTTGATTCCCCTAAGTACGAGTTAAGGTCCATAGTCTTATTGACTGTTAAAGGTTTAAATAGAAATATTTATAACCTAGGACAAGAGTTCAAAGTTCTTATGACACTCAGATAAATTCTATTTTTGAATTGTAATTGTAATGAAAGAATTATTATTAAATTCTTTATTGTTGAAGTGAATCATATTATTCAGATTCATTAAAAGATATCTTTTCATGTATATGTTATTGTTAAACTCCAGTGAGCTGTGGTTTGCTCACTCTTGCATTAAATAACAATTTCAGTTAAGGTTGATAACGCTGACGCTCCATCTACAATTAAGGGCAAGGGAAAGCAAAGCAAATGAAGACTTGTTTTATTTAATTGAGAATGATTGTAATAGGACTTGAATGTTATGTTTTTATTTCCGCACTTTATTATATTCATGTCAGGGTTAGAGTAACCCGGGATTATTTTAAAAAGGTTGTAACCCTTATTGTGATGGAGATTTATTTATTTTAATTTAAGTTGTAGTTTACTTTGCATTATTCATTGGGTAGATGTATGTTATATTAGAAAGTGAACACCAAATCATGTAGAAACGAAGTACCCGGATTTGGGGGTGTCACAAAAATATTCTGTGCAAGTACTCTAGGTGATCAGCCTATCGTACCCCTACGTCGTGCACAACGTATTACATCTTAACATCGTAACGACTATATGCGTTACTTTCGGAACCATTGTCTCCGATAACATGTCCCCCTTTTATAGGGTTGTTCACCTCAGTTTCTTAACATCTGAATTCGCACAAAAACAATTTTGTTTGGCATGGTTTGATCAAGAACGCTCGAATTTCATAAACATCTTTTAATATTTGTCTAGCTGAATCAAGTAGCATAGACCTCTAGCAACGATTCGGATATCAATCGAAATATATATATAAATATATATATATATACATATATATTTTTAACCAACAAAATAAATATTTATTTATTTATTTTTAAAAAAAAATATTTTTTGTAGTCTAAGGAAACAAAAGTAGATAGATCTCTCTTTTTTTTATAGTTTAAGGAAACTAAAAATAGTAAGTAAATCTTTTCATAATATCCTGATACCGTACTGTAATAATGGTACGTTGAGGATTTCGTCATTACATGACGTCGTTATACTATATCATACCATAGCGGGCTGACGATCATACGATCACATCCAACACTAGGTTTAACTACATTGATAACTTCCTCGATTATTGTCTCTACACCATATCAAATGATGCATAGAACACATAAAATAAATTTTGAAAATTTAAAATTATTTTTGTCTAGCTAGAGCAATTAGCATAGACATGCGAATAATAGCACTATTTTAAAAAAAATTCGTTGGTTCCATCATTTAATCCAATATTTTTCAAGAAAACAGAAGTGCAATATCAGCACGAAGTCAATAAATTTCAAAAATCTAGCAAGGCTAGGAGATTTAGAATATAGAACTTTCTCCATCAATTAAATCTTTACTCCATCATTACTTAATCATTCTATCAACCTTAAACAACATCAATGCTTCCTACACCATAACCTTTCTATTCCCAGTATAGTTCATCAAACTTTCCACACTTTGGAAGTTAGGAACTTTCCACAATAATATGAGTCTAAGAGCTTCCTAGTCAGACCATAGGCGTCCATTCGCTGAGGAGTTCCAAACATACCATATGATTATGAGCCATGAACTTACCATAAGCAAGAGTTTTAAGAACTCACACTTAATCCTAATAACATCTTACTAATCTTAATAGTCTCTAACTATCAAATATACACATGAGAAAAGAATCACCTTTTCACCACATATATATTGATAGTGCGACACCAACATTCCAATGATTATCAATGTGATAAACTAAGTGCAAGCACAAAATCCTCGCCCATACAAAGGTTTGTATAACTCAGCCATCATATGATTCTTCAATTGAAATCCCACCTAACTCTATCTTGCTCATAACTTGCTCTTTACTCGATACGAATTTTTCGCATCTCATCATTTATAACTCCTCGTGAGTTAACCTCATACTATATCATAGTACATTCTCGTTATAGCATCAAACTATAACTATTCAATCATTACTGGCCATCTGTCTTTCAACTTTAAAAGATCACGTCGTGACCTTATTCTATAATCATCTCCCATATGATTCTTTCTTATCTCATTATCATTTTGTTTTAAAACTTCTTATCTTTTCCTTTCATTAAGTTATATCAGGACCTCATTATGATTTAATTCTATAGACTTCGTCTATTCATCATTATTCGTCATCTTTATTATTGGAGTTAGGTAACTCATGATTCTCATCTTCATATCTCTTCAAGATTCTTCTTTGAATCTTCTTGTTTATTTATTAACTCTTCTTTTAAGAATTTCTAATTCCGTTCATAAAGTTTAACATTTTATTCGAGTTTTATTCCTCGTTATTCTCACCTTTTTCTTAAACATTTCTAGGACTTAACTCATCCTATACTTCTACGTATGTGAAAGGAATCACCTTTTCGTTATACGTAACTTAACTTCTCATTCTCTAAGGTCATAGCCTAAGGTACTCTTGCCTAAGGTGTATAACCTATCAGCTTTGATACCAACTGTAACGACCCCAAAATTCATACAATACAACTTTCGACATCGGTCGTTAACAATACATCCTTATTCAGACTTTACATCACTAATCAATGATACAATCACTAAAAATACGGAATATTTAAAAAATTTATATTATTCCTTCTTTATTATCCCTAAATCTCAACCTTTATCATTACATAACTTTGATTCAACTTTATTTCATGAATCGCTTCGTCAGAGTTATTATAAACTAAAACTTACAACCACATTCAATAACCCTTATACATCGGGTAACATTTAAACTTTACAACTTAACATCTGTTAACCATCATACATTATCAAATACATTATCTGAAACCTTAAACAGAGTCCAAAATAATAACAATTCAGCCAAAGTATATCAGTCATCATGCATTATATCTGATTCATTTCTTTCAAGTAGCACATAGCGTTATCTTGAATCCTTAACCTGCAAAAGTGATTATTTATAAGAATGAGCTCGACAGCTCAGCAAGATCTAACAGCTTTCATGCATCACATAGCACATAAATACATGCTTAACATACATCTCATAATAATTAAAGCAACATGGTATACATGCTTTACATCATATAACAAATATAAAGATTGAGTTCCTTACTCAATCAACATTCTTTAATCAATCAATGTAGTCATAAATTGACTTTAACATTTCATGCTTACAACATATATACAACATATCATGCTCTTTGCAAAAT
This sequence comes from Panax stipuleanatus, assembly GCA_020205555.1. Classification (NCBI taxonomy): domain Eukaryota; kingdom Viridiplantae; phylum Streptophyta; class Magnoliopsida; order Apiales; family Araliaceae; genus Panax; species Panax stipuleanatus. The sequence goes on along the minus strand of CM035121.1, from coordinate 73,013,383 downwards.
AATTTAAAACAGTTCATCATCAAGTGCACGTAGAAAATAGGAACTGAAAGACTTTCCTTGATCGTTGTTTACTAATAACAGTTTAACAACTTACAGATATCTTCACTTCACGTGCCCTACACAATTATATAATCATGCACATCAATTATTAGTCACATAGCAATGCATATCAGTTGTAATGTAAACTTTACTCTACATCTCATAACCCTTCATATTATCAATACCGCACACTCAATTTGATTATAATTCATTCAAGTGTTTAAGTCCTGCTAGGACTACATATTGGTTTTATATTAACCACATTTCATATATAATAATGTTCGTTACATTAGAATCAAAATACTATTTAAGTGTATTACCACATTACCCGGCGTTTCGACGTTTATACGTCACACGCCTAACTCGCCTCTTTTGCATTGCTCCTATATTGGATTACATTACTCTCTAATGTTTTATTCTTATTGAAAATATAATATTAACCAAGGTCATACACACTCGTTACGGCGTTGCGACGCTTGCACGTCCGTACGTCAAACTTGCCTATTCGAATGCCCAAACGACACGCATTTGCGCACGCGTAGCACGCCCATACGAATTGTCTAATACTCAAGGTTAATGCTAAGTATCATTATAATACATAATAGTCATGTTATAAAAGTTAGAACATTATTTTACATGGTCGAAAGCATTACATGTGCATACGTGCATGTCCGACGCCCCCCGATTGCCTCTAAAAACACATCTGTCCTACAAATGACCATTTTGACCCCTGCTATTGACCTCAAATTAAAAAACTTAAAGAAAAAAAGTTGTAGGTCTACTCGTGCTCGTTTCGAATCATCTTGAATCGCCTCAATCAGAGTTCGTATGAAAAAGTTATGGCCGTTTTACCACAGGAGGTCAAAATATTCCCGGACTGACACTGTTCCCGGCGCAGCTGCACCCCAAACAGCCTTGGGGGTAGCGCAGCTGCGCCCCTGGCAGCGTGCTACGCAAATTTTCTTTCCAGTTTATGGTTCTGGCGAATTTTCTAACCCTTTCCTCCTTCCCATCTTCATAAATCAAGCAATACACATCCGATTGAGTCCGTTTTCCACTCTATGGATTCGTGAAACACTGAACTACCCATCTATATGATAATTATAACACTTCAAAAACATTACCAATTCGTTTTAAGGGTTCCAATTCAGTGTTCTTGCTAATTCTTCATATTTTACATATATTTAGCGAATTCAATCACTACGAATTTATTTTACATCCGTTTTGACTCGTTCAACTTGGTTTTTTTTTCATTTTTTCAAATACTATCATAATACATCATCAATGTGCAGATTACTACATACTTTCTTAGCTAATTTTAGCCTCAAAGTAGACCAAAACATACACATTACCATCAAAACCCAAATTCTTCTTCTTTAACATAAATACATGAATTTGATTACTTACCAACAATTATAGAAGCTATATATCAGATTATACAGACCCATGTATATACATATACATATATATACACAACATCTCTTGAATTCACCCAACCAAAATAGCTTTATAAATGAAGAACTTGAGAAACTATAAATTAGAGTTTTAGCACTAGAGTAATACCTTCGATTCTTCTCAAACTTGATTAGAGGATGAGAAATCTTCTTCTTCTTCCTTCTTTGAATCTCCAATCCTTCTCACAGAGAGTTATTCCCTTTTTTTTCTCCCATTCTCTTCTATGTTTTCTCCCTTTCTCTTTTCTTCTCTTAGTTTAGGCTTAGATTAGGACTCAACGTAAAATTACACTAACATATAATACGTATATTTAACTAATACTTATTATATTAATTAATATATAATTAAATTAGGGGTTATAGAAATCCAAAAGCCACAAGGCCATGTTTGGCTATCCCCTTCAAATCTCCTTTTAATTTATTTTAATTCCTTCCGTATCGTATAGTTTATTTGTTATAACCATTATTAAATTAATCCTCAATATAATTATAACTTCCATTTGGCCAATATAACAAATTACTAAATCTCTAATTTAATTACTTAATTAAATTAGAATATTCCCTTCCATCAATATTATCACACTTTCATTAAATTATTCCGTAACGATTTTCATCAAATATTCATTTTAATTTCATAACTATTCCAACTAAAATATTTATTTTATTCGATAAATATTTTAACTATTCACGAGATTTACAATTGTAATACATTAACATTTTACGTCTATAGGTAATATGTATTACTTTCTCATCTTATTAAAATAATATATTTACATTAATTCACTATTTTAATTAAGTGAAATACTCCCATTATTTATGAGATTTAATTCATAATAAATTCATTGCCACAATGCATATAATCAAATTATATTATTTAATAATATAACTTCCAACTTAATTAAATTAACTTAATTCCCTTTTCAAATAATTTTATTTCCCTTCTTTAATAGTTAAAATAAATTAACTACTAAACCTCATCCCTCCATCATATGAATATATATATATATATATATATATATATATCTTCTATATTCACACCACATCATATACTTCACCACATATAATACATATCCAAACTCAAAACATCTCGTAATCAGAATTTTATTTATTAAATTCTTATTATAATAATTTTTAAAAATTCGAGTTGTCACAGATACGAGAATTAATACGATGTATAATACGAATTTTTTACAAAGTAAATAGATTTAATTTAAATTAAATTAAGAACTAAATCCGTGGATCGAACCGGTGGATTAACGGATGGATAAAACCCATGGGGCAACCCATGAGCACATGGTGTCCATGTGCTAGCACATAGTAGCACATGGGAGGCATGTGAGGGACATGGTAGGCAAGTGGGGAGGAGGTGGGATTGAGGAGGTTTGGTCCAAAGACCAAACTACCCTTGGTCTTGCACTTGGCAATAAAATAGAGTTTAGGAGCTCATTTGTTGGTTTGGAAAAACCAACTCATGTGTGAGAGAAGAGAAAAGAGGAGGAGGAGCTTGTGATGAGCAATTCAAAAAAGCAAAGAGAAGCTAGCTAAAGCTTGTGTCAAGAACACCAAGTCATGAGCTCAATAACACTTACCAACGTATAAGTGTTAAACCTTAAGTTTTCATCTTTCTTTCAATCCTTGAATTGATAGAGAAGTGAAAATTGGAAGAGCATGAATTGTAAGAGATGATAGAATGGATGTTAGTGAACTTTAAAACACTAATAGCCATGAAATAGTAAAACCATAAGTGAATGGTTAAGAAGTTAAGGAAGAAATGAGTTAAAACCATAAGAAAATGTTTAATGAACTTAATGAAGAAAACTATTAAAACTTAGATGTTTATAATGGTTAGACTTGTAGATGAATAATCAATGGATTGATTTCATTTGGTTTGGAGTAAAAATATCGAGAAACGAAGATTCGGCAGAAGTTTACGCGATTAGACGTTAAGCGTTGAAACCGTGAATTTCCCGAAATAGAAGTCAAAAGTCTTTGTTTAATTCAAAAATGATGGTTTTTGGTGGCGTAACGTGTAATTAGGTAAATAAGACTTGCAAGAGCAAGAACGAACGAATTCGGAGTTAAAACGAAGAATTGAGCGTCGAACGTTCACGAACGTTTAACGAAAACGTAAAAATGGATGAAATGGTCAATTTTTCGACAACGGATTCAGAAATGAATTTCAACTAGATGGAATCATAGAACATGTTATATGTGAACTATTGGCTTTGGAACGAGCTAATTCTGAGTTGTACCGATCGCGTTACGAGCTCTGGAAGTTCAAAGTTTGAAAAAACTTTCAATGGAACAGGGCTAGTGCCGCAGCATCGCCCATACCTTAAGAGCTCGCGCCACAGCGCCTACTCGGGAGAACTTCTCTGCAGGTGCAGCACCGGTGTAGAGAGTAAATGATGGTGCCACAGTGCCAGTAAGGGAGATGGCCACTGTATGCTCAGCGCCGCAACTCGGCCAAGACAAAAGGAACCGGCGCCGCAGCGCCAGTGCAGGGAAAAAGCCAGTGAAGAGCTTTTTAATGCTCAACACTTGGGGAACGTGTACGGAACGATAGTGAACATATAATTCACGTAATGTAACACTTAATCAAGTGATTTAAACCTTAAGTAAAGGTCGAATGAGAGTAAGAGACGAGTAACATGAAAGCAGGATACGTAAACAATTTTCATGAATCGTATCGGCGTTGAGTGAACGTTCTAAGTATACATTGGTTGTATGACTTAGACGTTAACGGATGTTGGCATAGTAAGATGTAATAAGCCGTAACGAACTGTAATAATAGAATGAAGAATAACGTAGAACGTTGAGAAGCCGAGTTAACAATGATAACTTGAATAAACGTTTCGAGTTATTTGGACTGGACGTGGTAAGAAGTGTAATGAAGATTAACTTAACGAACGTTATAGTTATAATGGTTCGGATAAGTTAAGTCTAAAATGATAATGCATTCGTAGTCTATAATGGTCGAGATATAGTATATGGGCTAAACGATTCTGTCAGAGAGTGACGATATATACGAGCTAGCAATCGATCTAACTCACTGTGTAAGACAGTGCAGACGAGACGGAAAACTAGTTTGCTGGTTTTTTGTGGGAAACCACTCAGTGTACTCTATTTGACTACTGTTAGAGATTCAATGTGTGCTAAGTGTAATGGTATTAAAAGAATAGAAGAATGGAAGTAAAGTTGGTCGCGTAAATGTAGATTACAAGGATGCGAACCATAAGAAGTAAAAGAGAAGTAAAACTAATGCATAAGTCAATTATATGATTAATGTATATGTGTATTTCCTTATATGTTATATAGGGATTGTGATGAAGGTAGAGCGTAAGCGGTATGCAGAGCAAAGGCATGTTTCTAAACTTCCTTCATCCTTTATGATGAATGCAAGTTTCCTGACTTCATTCATTTTCGTATGAATGCTAGTTTCTTAAACTTTCCCAGATGTTGAACTTGGGAAGTTTGACCTATTTACAAGTGTGTGATATTTGTACAAGGTGATAGTATGTATGAGGCCTTGTGCCACAATGTTAACACTTCGGTGTTTCTATGAAATGAACTGTTCTGTGATTGAACTGTTAAATGTGGAAAAGTTTGGTTGATTCATGAACCGTACTTGTTAAGTCTGTGCTAATGATTCTAGATAGACATAGTATGTATGGAAAAGGCAGAAGGAAGAAAGTATGACAAGTATATGTGAAGTATATTTTAAAATGATAGGAATCTGAACGTATTCCTATTATTCGAGCTTCTTCATAACCATTGTTCGGTTATCGAAGACTTAAAAGAACTTTGATTCTTGAGTTTTTAATATTCAACTGCTATGACTTGCTGAGCAATTGAATGCTCACACTTGCTTGAAATAAAAATATTTTCAGCGAATGACGGTAGTATGTATTAAAGGACTTGTGAAGATCAAGATGATCGATGTCCTGCTATGGTTGCTGTGACGTCCCTAAATTCTCTACATTCTCTATAGCAGATTTGGTGCTCACGTAAATATTTCATAAGATAATAACTTCTATAAATCCAAAATTCACAGTATCCATATCAGATAATAGTTCTCGTCAGAATAATTACTATATGGGGATACCCTCACTTGGATGTATAAATTTATGATCTTACATATATTTCTTATATATCGATAATTCCTATCTATCTGACATTCACAGTACAAATGATAAGATTGTTCTTGGAAATCGAGGGGCGACCTCAGTGCTTACAGAACTCCCAAGATCATTCAATACCCTCATTAAGATATATATATATATATATATATATATATATATAGTTCATATAGATACTGTACTTGTTCTTATTTTCTATTACGAATGTCACTACAAAAAAATGGTGATTTTGCAACAAACAGTTTTCGTTACTAAATGTGCAAAATTTCGTTGTTAAAGGTCATTTGCAACGATTTTTCGGTCGTTGGACCATTCGTTGCGCAATGAGCGTTGATAATTGTCTAGCAACGAATTTTTTGTTATTGCAGAAAGTGAGATATTTCGCAATGAAAGTTTGTTTTTGTGTAAAATCATAAATCATTTAGCAACGAAATGTTTTGTAACAAATTTATTTAGAAATTGTTACTGAAAAACAACTTTCGTTGCAAAATCTGCCTAATTGGCAACGAAATGAATCTTTTTTTTGCCAACGAAAGTAAAATTTGTTGCGTTTGATACACATGTGCCAACGATATTTGTCGTTGTTGAACAGTATAAAAATTGTTGTCTTAACTGGCTTTCGTTGCTGATTGTATACTTTTTGGCAACGATGTTCGTTGATAAATGTGCATAATAAACCGGTCATATATTAATTTGCAACAAAATTATTCGTTGTCTTTTATTTTGTTCTAGATAATTATGATCAATTAACAACGATGATGTTCGATGCTGATTATTTTTCAAGAGCAACGAAAGTTGTCGATTAGCAACAACACTATATGTTGTCGTTTGCTTTATATTTGCAACGATATAAATGTTACATTTTTCTTTGTTATATAACGAATGTCGAAATTATTTTACAAACAAAATAAATGATGGTTCAATGACCCCATAACAAATTATGACAAAAGAACAAAAAACTCAAATATTATTAATTAAATAAAATCATCCGGTACATGATCATTCATCATCTTTACAATCAACTATCTAAATAATTTATTGTGACACATATACAAAGTTGGCACTTTCAACAAACTACCCAAAAAATACCAAATCACTACTTAACCAGAGAAAGAACAGCTTAGTACAACACACACAAAATACCATCATATTTGTTTTACAAAATACAAGTACATATCAACAAATAGCTTCCTCTTACAAGTAGCTTTTGAACATCAGGTGCTAGTGATTCAGCAAACTCTCTCCCACCAATATTCCCAACCTACAAACATAAAATGAAATATAAGAAAATAAGGTTGTGGGGGAAATGAACCATTTAATTTTTTATATCAAGCAGGATGTGTTCAAAAGGTAAAATTCGATAAAGCTGATAAGCATATGAACATGAGAAACCAACATATGTAAAAGGCAACCAAATTTCCTTCGTTATCCTATATACAAGTATTTTGGTCTGCATATCAAAGTGAAAACAATATGGCAGACAGTTTCAGCCACTTTAAAAAACAGTTATCACACCACGCAATGGTAACACAAGGGGCTGAACCAATTACAATAAGATATACTACGCCCATCAAATTTATGTCCGTAAGACTTTTGTATTAGTGTGTAACAATTGTTACATGCCTTTTATCACTATGAACTAAGACCTCACTAGTATCTTCCATAAAACATTTTGAGAACATCAAACTTCAAAACTAGTAATAAATTAGATATCAAGCTAAAACGTATCTTTGTCCTCCTGTCATGGCTCTGTCTCTAATGACAGAAATAACATGATTGTTCTTCCCTAAAAGATCTCGGCCAACTTCCATACCTATTGAATTTATTTTTAATACAAAAAAAAAATCAACTTTGGGATTCCTCTTTATCTGTCCAACATCAAAATAAACTAGAGCAGAAAACTATATATACCAAGACCAGCAGAGATGCTTATAGAACTATGCCCTGCACTGAAAGCATCATAAATGCTTTCATCCCTTTTAGGAAGTCCAGCTAGTCCTGAAGTTTTCCTGATAGTGTGCATCTTAGACCTCCTTCCTGTCAGAATTTTGTGTGGGTATGCCTGCAATTAAAAGTGTTGCTTTGTCAGAACTTAACTCTACTAACAAATTCTACGACCTGTAAATTAGAAATTCTCACCTGATGGCCGACATCCCAAATGATTCTGTCTTCAGGACTATATATATTATATATACGCGACCATCAAAACTTCACATAGCTCTTGCAATATATTTAATATACCACATACATCAATTTTATATTCGAAGTTGAAAATTGACTTATCCTTGATACAGGGGAAGTAAGGTTATACAGTCACTACAACAAGTTAATTCTTTCACATACAAGAATTACTTCTTGGTGGTAGCCTAGTACTAAAGGCCTAGGGTATTATCAGGTCAAAGATGCCAAATAGTAAATGTTTACTGCAACAGTGTACTACATACACAATTCAAAAGGCTTTATTAACAAACAAATTTCTTCATGCTTTTCTTTGAACTAGGAAAGTGGAAGAGCAAATAAAAACTAAAATAAGAATTTTTTTGATTTGATACAAGATTTCTTAGAATTATACTCCCTCCTTTCTAAAAATGGAGATACATTTTCCTTTCTCGTATGTTCCAAATTAGAGATACATATCTATTTTAGAACTATAAAGTGACATGATATTCCTAATTTGCCATTATCTTTTCACTATCATATCTAGCATCACAGATTCACAGTACCACAACTAGATTCTGAGTAACCGAATTCGTGTAAACGGTTTGCATTTATGGAAGTTCCAACAACATTCTTGTGGGAGAAGTGTAAATAAACTCGATTACCTCACTCAATGTAATGAATACATCAAATTTATAGAGGTAATAGAGGTTGACTTACATTGTTAGCCCTACATTGGCGAAATTTAGAGGTAAATCCCCGTAATGAAATTGAAGGATACATCCCTACCACAAAATAAAGTGTAACAAAGAATCAAGTTAGTCAGTGAACAACTAGTCTAGAAATTTTCATCCTTGATTTCCACAAAAAAGAAGAAGGGGAAATTACAACATACTAGAGTTGTTCAGTACTTACAGGGCAACAAGCTTTGGACATATGACATTTACAGGTAGCTCCCCATTCAAGTTGTTGTTTCCAAGAAATCTAAGATGCATAACAAGGCATTGATCAAATATTACACAATAGCATTTGAGAAAGTGATTATAATAATGCTGCAGCAGAAGAAGAAGATGAAACATGAGTCGCTTACAAGTATTGCAACGACGGGAAGTCTTGGAACGATTCTGGTACTTGGCCTGTCAACTTGTTGAAGCTCAAGTCCCTTTTATGGGGTTATCAAATTAATTAATACATAAGCTGAATTAATGAGGATTAGTTGAAACGTACATCATATAATTAACCAAAATAAACAATATTGATTCTTACAAGATTTTCAAGTTAGAAAACGAGCCAAGTTGTTTCGGAAGTAGCGAAAGTTAAATTTGAATTGCGCTAACACATGGCCATGCGTCCCACTAACATCATATGCTAGCAGATAAACAGCTATTATTACTGCAACAACATTGAATATTCCAAAGTATTTGACTTCCTGCTTTTCTTCACTGGATGTGGAAGATGGTGGGATTTCGCGGAGGAATAGAATGGCAGTAAGGCAAACAACAAAGGGAACTATTGCCAGCATGAGAAGAAAAGTTGCAGGATCATCTGAGAACAAAGCAGTACAGAGATATGTAAATATGGCAGTGCTTAAACCCACAGAGCCTTTGAGAATTCCCGAAACCGGACCCCTGTTTTTTCCTAAAGTTTCAAATGCATGTAACCAGAATTGCAGTGTTTATCAATGTCGTGTTGTTCCCTCCCATACACAGAAATATGTACATCTGCACTCAATGATTTATTTCGATTAACACGAGCTAGCTTATAATCTGTGTTTCTTTAAATGTATTATATATATAATAGATATCATAGTAATCTGCTGTTTAACAGATTCATTAATAATCTGCTGCTCAATACTCTGAACAGAATCATAGATTAATGTATCCAGCTTAGATATGATTTAGTCCAGCTACATTCTTTTTCTTTTCTTCTTCAGTTTCCTTTCCTAGTCAGTAGTCGACCTAGGGGCAACCACACGGTAATACGAGGGAATGATAGCTAATGACTGAACAGAAGATTAATAATTGCAATTAATGCTAGAGGTCCATAATTATTTTCCAAAATCTTGTACTGAATGATTCTTTTAATATGTTCTTCATATGGGCATATAATTTGATACTCCCTTTATCCCATAAAGAACGTCTCATTTACCAAAAAAACAAATCCACAAAAGGAATCATCTTTACATTTGCACTAGTATAAATAAACAATGTACTCAAGCTTGAATCATGATTGCACTATAATATCAGCACTTTGAAGCTAACAATTTATTATTTTTACGGGTAAAATGGAACAAATAAAACCTTAACATTTGCAAATGGTACTGTTTTTGTGGAAAAAAATGTATTTCCATATCAATTTGGTACCAAGAAAAAGTTACTAGACTTGTAGTATTAGTCAAAACTTATACACCCTTCTGTTTTATGGTAAAGCAGTATTACATATCTATAAAGACAACATTATTACCCATTAACATAAATTAAAAGGTATGGCTCCCAAACTTAAGACTTTGCTTGTTCTCAAGCGAATTTAACAAAGAAATGAAAATAACAAGCAAAACTATTTATATGAACGCATATGCAAGATCTACTTCCTACATGCCTACGAATTCAGCAATAGATAAGTATGATGTTCAACATAGGCCTCAAAGATATCATAAGATACTCAAACAATGTATTAAATCAACGTACATATCATCATTAACCTGTGACGCCCCCAAATTCCAGGACCGTCACGGGGTAGCTCGAATTCGGTTCGTCACGTGCTCATGGTAATACAATAATAACTAAAATCCCAAATTCACAGCGGAAGATCTAATTTAGAAGAATATACAATGATTTATTATAATTATTCCTCCAAGTCTCGCAACCTACAGTACTTAATAGATTACATAATGATATCGAATAAAGACTTATTACATAATCCTACTTAAGCTTAAACATAGTCTGAAGACAGTCTTAATACAACATAACAATTTGAAACATAAAGGAACAAGCTAGTCGGTAGCCTTGCCCTTACCCTTGTCTTTTTCCAGAGACACTACCCTGTTCCGCCTTAACTGAAAGGTTTTAAAATAAGCAAGAATGAGCACAAATTGCCCAGCAAGTAATATACAACAAGGGTAAGTGATATAATTCTCAATTCTCGAAAGAGTATAGCAAAGTTTGATAGTTCAAGGATAACAAGAATATCAACAGTTCTCAATAACAGTCGCTAAGGACAAAATAATATCAATATGATTCAATAATAAATCAATTCAAGATTTCAAGATAACTGAATACTGAGCAGTCACTAAGGATTATGAACTTCCACAGAAATTGACAGTAATAAACTGAAAATCCAACAAAAACAAGTACAACAGGTGATCAGCCTAAAGTACCATCGTTATGCATAACAATCAATCATACTCAAGTGCGCGCGTCGGTTCTCCGACAGTTATATTTTGTTCTTCTCAGTCAAATACATGATCCCGCACCAATCAATTGGTTTGGGTCGCTTTTCAATAATATAAGTCTAGTCGAATCAAATGGCATAGACACTTTCACAATATTCAAGAACAATACCAAGTTCAACATGAATAATAGCTTTAATGAAATAAGAGTTCAAGTATGCTAATTCAATTCAAACGATTAAGTAGGAACTAGTTCACAATATACAAGGATAGAACACTTGCATCCAAAGAGATAAGGTTTAGATACTTGCTTACAGTATTCGTTGAATAAAGTAATACAAGGGTTAGGATACTTGCACTATAAATGAGTGTAAGTCAGGAAACTTGCACAATCATAGATTTTCTTGCATAAAGTAAATGCGTCGGTTAGGATACCTGCCTTAAGCGTAGTATATCCACGTAAAGCCTAATATTGCTTCAAAGAATTATGCTATCCTATTAACGTATATATATATATATACACACACATTAGTTATACACATCGGATTCACATATTTAACATGTAAATTGAGCACATACATCAACTTCTATGTTAGCTACACAATCAAATCGTATAACTATATATTAACAACCCACATAGTTTAATAATCAACTATAGTCCTTACTTGTATTTGTCTTAGAAAATCATACTTGAATAGTTTACGTCGTGCCCAACTATGTGAGTGTTCATATAGATCATGCTTAGCAACATAAGGAATACTAGCATGCAACCCTATAAGTTCATAATACATCCATCCAACGTGTATGAAACTTAGTTTGCAAACATATCTGAGTTAGTCTTTAACAGTCATTTTAAACCAAGCAAAAACAATCTAGTTCATATAGGCAATTTCAAATCATATCTCACACCTAGTTAAGTTACGAGTATATGCTAGCAAGTTCGGACTTAAATAACATATGCTTCGTCAAGGGTTGTTTTCAAAATCATGAGTTCTCTTTGTATGTTAAGTAAATTATGAAAACATGTATTGCACAAGAGGGACTCCATAAATCATGTTACATTTACTTAGTATGAGTTATAATTTCACTGCCCTAGGACTGGGCAAACAGATAGGCATTTCTGGGCCTGTCTACACAGCGGCGCTGCGGCGCGGCAACAATAGCAGCAAGCTGGCGCTGCGGCGCTGGAGGTGCTGCGGCGCGAACATAATGGCTTGGGATTGGCGCTGCGGCGCTGGAGGCGCTGCAGCGCTGGAGGAGCTGCGGCGCGAACATAATGCGTGGGGATTGGCGCTGCGGCGTGGGGATGCTGCGACTGAGGCACTGTGGCGCTGCAGCGCGCAGATAACGCTGCGCATCGGCGCTGCGGCGCCGCGATGCAAACTCAGTTCCTGCAGTTCACGCTGCAACCAAAACCGACCCCAATCTTCCCATTCCATCGATTTCGACATACCCATATGCTATTAGACTAACCTTTTTAACTTACTAACACACACACACACACACACACACATATATATATATATATATATATGCTTATATAAAAGTCAATGGCCCAAACGATTCCCAATTTCATGAACTCCAACTAATTTCAAGAATTGAAGAATTTTACAGAAATTGCAGAGCAAAAATGGAAATGAAAGACTATACAGTGGTTCCATCATGTATGTATGTTCATATAACAACAATATAAGGGTTCTACAACCCAAACGCAATCTAATTTGGTATAATCAAGAAATGAGATTTTTATAGAAAACGAAAATGGAGTTCTTGCCAGAAAAATGAGAATGGAGAATAAGGGAATTGAATTATACCTCTGTAATGCAATCTCGACTTCTCAGAATACTTAACACTGATATATATATATATATATAACTCCCAACTCAATACTCCAGAATTTTCTCAGCAAATGAATTAGAGAGGAGGAGAGCCATTATTTATAAAAGAATTGAAATCCAGACAATGCTATAATTTTCCAATCTAAACTAACGGATTGTCAAATTGCATGGAGGTTATCAAAGGGTAGGTAATTAGTTGTTAGATTCATCATGAATCCCACATCCTTGATCATCATGAGCTATGAAAGCTATGAAGTATTTGCTGAGTTGGTGGGATATAGGCCTCAGACTTCATAATGCTATTCACGTGTACAAGGTTTGTGTCTATCAATATGGAACAAAGCAACAATACTCAGCATTCTAGTAGCACACAACACTTAAATTATTATACACACATAATATAATTCCTACTCTTATGTTATATTTTATATACCTATTGTCCATACATAGACTATAACTTAAAGTCACAGTATAAATTTTACATAAGTAATACTTCAATGTAGTGAAGGCAATTTGTACGCATATTACTCATGTACATTCTATCACACCGATATATTTTAACCGGATATTATCACATTACACTGTCTCCTTTATTAAAACTAATAGTTTACAATATGTTCATGATATATTATACAATGTATACCCACATATTTATTGTCACACAAGCATAAACATGTAACTTATATATTTCAATCAATCTTAATACATGGTCTCTATGTGTAATATATTCACATTGCACTATATAACATAGTTTATGTATACTTGCATGGTCACACCTAACTGTTTCTCTACACTATATAATATAGTCGTATTCCATATACTTTATATTTAATTCTTGCACATTTGCACATAGCAATCAATATAATCTCATCATATTAATAACTTACTTATTTATTTTATTATTCATAATGTCAAATAAATAAATTATTTATCTCATTGATTAATTAACAATAATATTAATTAATCCATTCCTCATTGATTATTAATTTCTATAATAATCGATTAACAGTTATGTGATTAAATATCACATTAAATGAATATAAGTCTTATTATATTTATAAACACATTGCTTATTATTATTATATTATTTGCAATAATAATAATCCCCATATCATTAATTAATTATCATTAATATTCTATAGGAATTAATTAATATTCTACAATAACAATTAGCAACAATTAACAATTAATTAATTGTTCACTTAATAAGTCTTTCGTCAATTAATATCATCACTAATATTCCTCAACAATTAATTAATATTCTACGATAACAAGTAATTAATATTCTACAATAACAATTAATATAGATTAATTGTTCGCTTAAATTAATATAATCATTCTTATATTACGTCACTGTGCCACACAAGGCTATCAACGAGTTTATCGCAAACTCCACATATTCTCAATTATTATAATTATTCAATTTTATATAATTGAATTAATTCATCTCATAACACAAAATTATTTATATACGAATAAATATTCATTTCCATTAATATATTTATTTAATAATATTAGGAAAATCTCGGGTATTACATAACCAATCAGTAAATCCAAACATATCATCACCCATGTTGTGCGTGTGTTTTCGTTAACCATTCTAATCACCACTAGTTCAACATTATCACATAATAGTCTTCTTATAGGAAAAAATTTAAGTTCCATTTCAGTTAATCTGTAAACATGACAAAACCAGTTAAACATAGCAATCACCGAGTTCAGGGATCTCAAATGAGGCTTATTTATCTTACTATTCATTCACGGGTGCGTTTTACGCTCCATCCCATGCTCACATTCGACTGTGCAATGTTCGAATCTCTTAGGCTTTTAAATGTTACTCGTTTAGCGAACTTTCGACCAACGACTCCCAAACCAGATGGTTTTAGGGTGCTAGGTTTAAAAACATCCCCAAGGGCTTACTTATTCAAGTAACAAAGGCTACAGACACCAACTAGTCAATGTGTTTATTCTTTTTTTTTCTTTTCTCAATTCTCTAATTTCTTTTCTTTTATATTTTCTTTCTTTTCTTTCACCCTAATAACTCCCCCAAACTCGAGTTTTTACTTCATTTTAACCTTTACTGTCAGTATACCAATGTCATCAAAATTTAACTAAGATTTTCCCCCCAGAAACCAATTATGAACCCTTGAACTAAGTTGACTAAAACAGTTAAACTCTACGTGCTAACCAGTTACATACGTTTCAGACAGACTCAGATTTTCATCTTGATTAACACTAGAACTCATCATCATTTTTCACCTTATTCGAGTTAACATGCAATACCAAACTTATCATAGGCCGAGCTAAATTCACACCAATCCAATGCTTAAATTCATACAACAACCTATATGCCTAAATGCAAAGGAAAATATTTTTGTGATTTTTCTCAATTTTTACTTCTTTTTTTTATATATGCATACCATATAACTAATGTAAAATTAAACTGATGACAATATACTCTAATCTAGAATGCAATTAAACTATCATGCAAAATGAATTACTATATGCAAATTAACTAAATGACTACTCCTACCCCCAAACTTAAACTATGCAATGTCCTCATTGTATACATATAAAGAATTCTAAATGCGAGGACTTCCCTGAGTGATCAAGCGTCATGCTCGACCGGTGGATCCTCGGTAGGTGGGTCTTCAACCGGATCCTCAACAGGCTGTAGTGGGGGGTAAGCTGGCAATGGCAGGGGAGCTGGGAATTGAAAATTTTCACCGTTAGAATTAAGGAGGGAAAAAGAAGCTACCAGAGACGCGTTGAACTCATTCTGGGTGGCGAACATGTGATCCTGCCTTGAGGCCAACCCGTATAGTCTCTGATCAAAGTACTGCTACATATTACGGAATTAATAGCTGAAAGTAGCTTTTGTGCGGGATGAGTTTGAAGTCCCGGCTTGTTCTTGCTCTTTTCCACATCAAAATCTACACCTTGTTCGTCTGCCCCTTCCTCATCCTCAGAATCGGAAAATTTAAAGCCAAACCGCGTGGGTGCGAATGCCCTCCCTTCCATACTGAGTACCTCTAAATTATATTGGAATCTAAGCACATTAATGGCTGATGGATAGGCTCAGTTGTGCTCCATTGTACCCCTACACGGGCACATAATGCACAGATAAGTGATGGATGAGGTAATCCGCCCTGTAGCGGCCCATGCAGATTTCGACAAATGGAATGATGAATGATGCCGCCCATGTCGATCGATCGGTCTTTGACAATTGTATATAGCAGAACTGACTTCTCCTTTGTGACATCGCTCGTGTGTGTAGATGGTAAGAGTTTTGCACACAAGAACGCATGCCATATCTTCTCATATAAACTGAGATGGCCAGTTTGAAAGTGAGATCCATTCGACGACTATGTAGCGTCAGGCTTGCACAACTCGGTCAGAATCTGCTCATAATTCGGTCCGCTTTCCTTGAGGGTCGAAAATGAACAACTCAGTTGTGGCAGATTGTAGTAATCATTGATCTCCTACACAATAAATGGTACCATTTTGCCCCTCATGAATGCTAAGAATGGTGATTTTTCTAGGGCATTTGCGTATAATTCCTTCACCACTGCCACTACGGCGGCGTCTGGCTGTGCTGTGAATGTTTCCCATCGCCTCTCGTGAATTTGTTGAAGCATAGCCGCATCAAACTCATCGGGCGTCAAACCACGCTCTGGTGTTAACGCCTTAGTTGATAAATACTCGAACCTCTCTGCCGTCTTGGCGTTCAAAAATTTTTGTCTGTTAAATTGCCGAGCGGAGGTGGATGAACTCTCCCCACGTTGCCGTTTCTGATGTCTGGATGTCATGATGCCGACGGTATGAACCTTACTTGTAATTGAAGGAGGGAGCGATTGACGGTTGTTGAGCCTTTTTATCAAACACCTTGTGTGCTAACTGTGAGTGATTGATTGTCTTACCCCCAAACTTAACTTGTTTACCCCAAATTGTGAATTATCAACGCAATTGGGTATAAACCTGAAATAAACTTTGGCAAGCACCCAAAATTGATGTTACCTATAAGTTGTATGAAGAAATCTCAAGGATGCACTATTTTTGTGAAGAAGTCCCCTCTATCCTCTGAATATGAGTGAAAGTTGAAACCCTAGACGGTGAAGAGTGATTGGATTTGATGATGAACCATTGAAATTGCAAGTGGAGAGTGTTTGGGGTATTATATTATCGTGAGATAAGGTTTTCCTTAGGTTTCGGTATGGAGAGGTCTTGAACTTTTGTTAGGATTGTACTTTGTAAACTGCAGCAATCGGTTTTTAAAAACTTAAAAATGTGACCTGAGCCTAGGCGAGGTGTTTTGCCCTTTAAATCTCGTCGGGGCGAGTATCACCAGACAACTCTGCGCTTAGGCGCATTTTTCTCTTCACAAATTTGCGTTGGGGCTCATTTCACCCGAGAGTTCTCTCTTAGGGGAGCTTTTTAGGCCTTAATTTTGCGCCGAGGTGCAGGTGTGTTTTCTGTAGTAATTTTTTTTATTTCTTTGGCAGCTCATCCTGAATTCACAACCTATAATCTTGTTAGTTCCTCTTTGTTCTAATGTGCATTTATGCTCCCATCCTGTAACCACAAACCATAAGCCTAATTAGTATCCATACTGAATCGAGGCTCGGACACAATTCCTACGCTAAGACGCGTCCTAGTCTACTACTACTTTACTTAATGAAATCATAAACAAACAAATTTCTAAACTTAAAATAATCAAATGATTGGGTTGCCTCCCATCAAGCACTTGATTTAGAGTCTTTCAGCCTTATTACTCTATGTTCTTAAACTGGATCAGCGAGGTCAATTGAGGTTTCTTGACTATCGAGATCACCACCCCAGTAGTGCTTTAAGCGTTGGCCATTAACTTTGAATGTTTCAGATGAATTCCGGCTATATACTTCAATGGCCCCGTGTGGAAACACTATCTTGATGGTGAATGGGCCCGACCACCTGGATTTCAGCTTTTCGGGAAAGGGTTTTAACCGAGAGTTGAATAACAATACTGATTGGCCCGATTCAAACTTTTTATCCACTATCTTTTGATCGTGCCATTTCTTAACCTTTTCTTTGTACAACTTTGAGTTCTCGTATGCCTGCAGGAAAAATTCATCTAACTCATTGAGTTGTAAAAGTCTTTTCTCCCTCGCTGCTGTTAGATCAAAGTTGAGTTTCTTGATGGCCCAATAGGCTTTATGCTCGAGTTCCACTGGGAGGTGACACGCTTTTTCGTAGACTAACTTGTATGAAGACATGCCGATTAGGGGACTTGTATGCAGTTCGATATGCCCATAGAGCGTTATCTAATTTCAATGACCAATCTTTTCGATTCGGGTTTACGACTTTCTCCAAGATTCTCTTCACCTCTCTATTAGATACCTCTGCTTGGCCACTCATTTGGGGGTGATAGGCAGTGGCAATTATGTGGTTGACCCCATACTTAGTCAAGAGCACTGTGAAGTACTTGTTGCAGAAGTGGCTCCCCTCATAACTTATGATTTCCCTCGGGGTTCCAAATCATGTGAATATATTCTTTTGCAAAAATTTTAACACAACCTTCGCGTCATTTATCGGTAGCGCGACTCCCTCAACCCATTTCAACACATAGTCGACTACCAACATGATATATAAATTGCTGAATGACGACGAAAACTGTCCCATGAAATCGATCCCCTATACATCAAAAACCTCGACTTCCAAAATCATGTTGAGTAGCATCTCGTTTTGCTTAGAAATGTTGCCTATCCGTTGACATCGATCACAGTTTTTCACACACTGATGTGCGTCTTTGAACAAGGTGGGCCAATAGAAACCTGCCTGGAATACTTTTGCGGCTGTTCTTTCACTTCCATAGTGTCCCTCATATAATGAGGCGTGGCATGCCTGTAAGATGCTTTCGACTTCACTTTTCGGCACACATCGATGAATCATTCTATCGGCACACTGTCGGAATAGAAACAGTTCATCCCACATATACCACTTCACATCGTGTAAGAATTTCTTCTTTTGTTGGCATGTCAAATCTGGTGGGAGAATATTGCTTACAAAGTAATTTGCAAAATTCGCATACAACGGGAACTCTCCATGAATCAGAAACAAATGTTCATCAGGAAAAGACTCATTGATCAATACTTTGTCCGTCTTATCATGATTTGGATTCTCTAATCGTGAAAGGTGGTCAGCCACCTGATTTTCTATCCCATTCCTGTCTTTAATTTCTAAATCAAATTCTTGAAGGAACAAGATCTAGCGAATCAGTCTCGGCTTTGCGTGTTTCTTTGCAACCAGATATCGGATGGCCGAGTGATCTTTGTATACCACCACCTTAGTCCCAACCAAGTACGAGCAAAACTTATCGAACGTGTACACAACCGCAAGTAATTCCTTTTCGGTGGTTGTGTAGTTCAACTGTGCATTAGTCAATGTTTTGCTCGCATAGTAGATGGCATGAAAAACTTTCTCTCGGTATTCTCCCAGCACAGCTCCTACCGCATAGTCACTGGCATCACACATTAACTCAAACGGCATTGTCCAGTCCGGTGCTATGATCACAGGTGCTGTGGTTAGTTTCTTCTTCAACTGCTCAAACGCCGCTAGACAGTCTTCATCAAATCTAAAGGGTACAACTTTCTCAAATAGACTGCATAGTGGTTTTGTGATTTTGGAGAAGTCCTTGATGAAATGGCAGTAGAATCCGGCATGACCGAGAAAACTTCGAATACCTTTTACTGAAGTTGGCGGTGGCAAATTCTCTATTGTTTCCAATTTTGCTCGATCCACTTCCAACCCCATTTTTGAAACTTTATGCCCAAATATTATCCCCTCTTGAACCATAAAATGGCACTTTTCCTAGTTAAGCACTACATTAGTTTCTACACATCTCTTCAGTACCATGACCAGATTTTTGAGGCACCTGTCAAAAGAATCCCCACATACTGAGAAGTTGTCCATAAATACCTCAACACTGCGCTCCACCATATCGGAAAAAATCGCCATCATGCATCTCTAAAAGGTTGTCAGAGCGTTACACAGTCTAAATGACATCCTTCTAAAGGCAAAGGTGCCATATGGGTATGTGACTGTCATCTATTCTTGATCCTCCGGTGCAATTACAATCTGATTGTATCCCGAATACCAGTCTAACAAACAGTAATACTCATGTCCAGCTAGTCTATCTAACATCTGATCAATAAACGACAAGGGGAAATGATCCTTTCGGGTTGCCTTATTTAGCTTTTTGTAGTCCATGCAAACCCTGCAACCGATCACTGTCCTCGTCGGTATCAATTCGTTGTTTTCATTTTTCACTACTGTCATACAACCTTTCTTCGGGACACACTGAACTGGACTCACCCATGCACTATCTGAAATTGGGTAGATAATTCCAGCATCCAGCCATTTTAATATTTCTTTCTTTACCACCTCTTTCATAATTGGATTGAGCCTCCGTTGCTGTTCCACTGTAGGCTTACCATCCTCCTCCATCAGAATCTTATGCATACATAATGAAGGGTTGATTCCCTTGATGTCGGCAATAGTCCATCCAATAGCAGACTTGTACTCCCGCAGACCTCTTAACAGCGTACTTTCCTTTAATTCATTAAGCGCTAATGCAATAATAATAGATAAAGTAGATGAATTACCCAAATAAGCATACCTGAGATGGTTAGGTAAGGGTTTGAGTTCGAGTGTAGGTGGTTCCTCTAGAGATGGTTTCATCCGAGTTGATGAAGTTCCTGCAACTTTCAACGGCTCCAATGGTACTTTGACCCTGCTTAATTTAGGCTGTGTATCTAACAAATGCATATATTCTATCAATTCTGGATCGTCACTGTCACAATCTCCCATCAATGTCATTTCCAAAGGATCGGTACTCAATATACGATCTTGTTCATCCCCCACCACTTTCTCAATTATATCCATGCGACAACACTCCTCATCCTCTTTGGGGAAGTTCATGGCCTTGAAAACATTGAAGGTTACCTCTTGGTCTTGCACCCTCATGGTCAACTTTCCTTTCTGAACATCGATGAGAGTCAGACTGGTTGCCAAAAAACGGTCGCCTGAGGATTATCGGAATATCTTTATCCTCTTCATAGTCCAAGATGATGGAGTCAGCTAGGAATATGAATTTGTCAACTTTGACCAAAATATCTTCAACAATTCCCTGTAGATATGTCAAAGATCTGTCCGCAAGCTTTATGGAAATGTTTGTTGGTTTAGGTGCCGGTAAACCCAACTGAGTGTAAACTGATAGTGGCTTGAGGTTTATACTTACACCTAAGTCACACAGACATTTGTTGAAGGACAAACTACCTATTTTGCATAGAATGGTGAAACTTTTCGGATCTTTCAATTTGGGTGGAAGCTTCTTCTGCAATATAGAGCTACATTCCTCAGTTAATGCCACAGTCTCGAAGTCCTCTAAAATCTTTTTCTTCGACAAGATATCCTTCATGAACTTTGCGTAACTAGGCATATGCTCTACCGCTTCCGCGAAAGGAATGTTGATATGCAGCTTTTTGAACTCCTCTAGAAACTTAGTAAACTACTTCTCAAGTTTCTGTTTCTGGATTCGTTGTTGAAAGGGTGGTGGTGGGTAAACTGTCGGTCCAACTACCTGTTCCTTTACCGATGATTCTTCTCCTCCTTTATTCCCTTCCACTATTTCCTCCACACTTGTCTCAACCTGCTTTTTTGTCGTCGGCTCTGCTTTATTTTGTTCGGCTAACTGTTTTCCACTCCGAAGTGCAACAGCTTGACATTGCTCATGACCTCCCCTAGGATTCTTTTAGGTGTCACTCGGCAAGGTTCCTTGAGGTCTACTGTTCAACGCACTTGAAATATGTCCCATCTGAGTTTCCAAATTTTTTATCGCAGTCGCATGAGATTTCAGTTCCGCCACATTCCCTGTTATGTACTTCACAAGTAGCTCCTCCAAATCTGTCTTCTTCTCGTGATACGAGTTGACTGTTGGTGTTGATTCTGAAAACTGGAGAGGGGGGGGGGGTATGCAGGTCGTGGAGCCTGCTGCTGATTTTGATTTTGATTCTGAGTCTGATTGTTGCTCCAAGAGAAATTTGGATGGTTCCTCGCCCCCTAGTTGTATATATTCTGATACATGTTTTGTGACCTGTTGTAACTACCCACAAACTGCACTGATGCTGGATTTATTGCACAATGGTTCGTTGGATGCTCCCATGCACAAAGCTCACACACAACTGCTACCTGTTGCATATTTCCACTCGATATGCCATCCATCTTCTTTGATAATGCTGCTATTTGTGTTGATAGAGCTGTCAATGAATCCACTTCCAGAATACCTGCTGCCTTGGGTTGAGTCATTCTTTCAGTTGGCCACTGATAATTGTTCGCATACATCATTTCTATCAAGTTATATGCTTCCTCAAATTTGTTTGCCATAAAAGCTCCACCTGAGGCTGCATCAATGCTAGTCCGTATATGACCTCCTAACCCATTGTAGAATGTATTCATCTGCATCCACTGCGCTAGTCCATGGTGTGGGCGTTTCCTCAATAGCTCTTTATACCTTTCCTATGCTTCATATAGAGGTTCTCCCTGCTGCTAAGCAAATGTAGAAATATCCATTCTCAATCTTTGCGTTTTTGCTGGTGGGAAGAACTTAGCTAGAAATTTCTGTGCCAAATCGTTCCAAGTGGTGATTGACCACGTTGGTAGAGAATGGAGCCAACCCTTTGCCTTATCTATGAGAGTGAACGGAAATAACCTCAACCTGATCGCATCATCTGACACCCCATTGCACTTGAACGTATCGCAAATCTCTATAAAACTGATAATATGCTCGTTCGGATCGTCATTCGGTAGACCCCCAAACTGACAATTGTTCTGCATTGTTTGTATAGTACCAGGCTTGATCTCAAAATTGTTAGCATAAATCGCCGGCCTTGTAATACTAGACTAAATTTTTGATATCCACGGTGTAGCATTATCCTGCAGTGCTTTTTGTTCCTCTTTAGCCATGTTATCCGATGTTTCAAGTGCTTCTCGAGTTCTCCCAATCCACTTACTCAACCTCTGAAACCGTTTGTCGATGTCGTCCTCGAAAGGCAACAAATCTGGCTTCTTTGATCAAGTTTGCATGCACTACTCGAGCGTACCTGAAATAATAAATAAAAATAAGAATAAAATAAAAAAAATTGTTTAACTAAAACTGATTTAATTAGACTGATATTGAAAGTGATAAACGTAATTACTGTCCCCGGCAACGGCGCCAAAAACTTGTTGGGTAAAATCTAATACACACAACATGCAAGTATACGTGGTCAACAAGTAATAGAGTGAAAGCAAAGTATCGTTCCCACGGAGACAATAACTACAATTTCTCCAAACAATTACCATATTTATACTATCTCAATTTTATTAAACTAATAATCAATTGGTGATATTCATGAAAAACTACTACGTAGACTATAACTAACACTATCCAGGAATTTAACAAGTTTTCAGAGAATTAAGCATACAACTTCACTTATTATTTCACTTCGAATTACATACTTCCTTTTAATTTAAATCAACTATTCCAGATTATTAACCAAGAACACAAACGTAAACATAACCATATCTCAATGCATTACATCCATACCCACTCAAATCCACAATTGATAAATTTAAGTAAGACACCTTAATTAACTAACTCACTATATCTCTACATGAATTATAATTGAAAAAGGTTTAAAAATAAGTTCTCTTAAGATTACGCATGATGTATAGATATCTCTATTCTACACATGAATTATGAATTCTAACTTAATGTATAAATCACAAACATACGTCATTATGATAAGTTCTAATTCCATATATCATCTCTCGAGTTCATATCGTTGGGTTTGTTCATAGCTCGATCATGCAATCAAATCACATAAATAAGGGCGGCAGCGCAAAAACTAGGTTTTCAAAATATTATACAAACCCATAACCATGATCATTCTTGTGCATCAATTATCAGTCAATATAGAAAGAGAAAAACAGAATTATACTTTTGAAGATCCAAGCTTTCTCAGGTACTAATTCTACTCTTTGCTTCCTTTGATTCCTTTGTAGTGGCTCCTTCCCTTGATCAATGTTAGCCACCCAAATGTTTGGCGTCTAATGGTGATCCACCAAGAAAGATGAAGAACTCAGGAAGATGAGTTATTTGCTTAACCCTTGTTTCTATCTCTATAGAATATGTATACTCCCAACTCTTGGAAACTCACATCCCTTATTCTGATATAAGACTCTCTTATATAGATATTAGGTTAACCCTACTAATCTAATTAGAATAGGATTTTATTTAATCAATTAATTAAACTCTTTTAATTAATTTGACTTCCCAACAAATTGGGATTAATTAAACTCTTTAATTTATTTATCTCCTAATCACATTAGGATTGAGTGAAAGTACTTATATTAAATTAATCCTTAAACTCCTTTAGGATTAAAATAATAATAATAATAATATTAATAATAATAATAATAATATTATTATTATTATTATTATTATTATTATTATTAATAATAAGACTCCTCTTATTAATTTATATTTAATATTTCTAAAATATTAAATAATAAATATTAAGCTATTTAATTTATTCTATCACCATAGATTAAATTGATTACACTTAATGCATTATTACTATTATGCCATTTTCTTCTTAAATTGTTCTTCTTCCTTTTATGGTGTAACCCTTTAGGTTCTCTATATTAAACCGATTGTGAATAAATCAATTAGAATAATTCTAATCTTATTTAAATAAATAAATTAAACTAATAATCTATTGAAATAAATAATATTTATTTTACAATAGGGATAAGCCTCCCTAGCGATCAACGACTTTCCAAATAATATAGATTTCAACATTAATCATAAAAGAACATGTGAGTTAATAGTTACCTTACAATTCAATCCTTCCACCATACAATGTCCCAATTAAATATAAGACATGGATTTACTGTCAACTCTTAATTTATTTAATCATATGTACTTCGATTAGAAAATGCACAACTCCAAATAATATAAATTAGAAATCTCTTTCTAATTTCATTCCACCTTGGCCAAGGATTTTTGGGTTGTCATTTAACGAATCACATAGGGCATATCTCCTCTTTTTAATAGAGGTGGTAGATTCTTTATTGATCATACATTATCTCCATATGTAACTCATTATACCCAATCATACCCTATATATGCCTTAAAAGGCCTTAAGGAATAAGTCAAAGTATAATTTGTTACATACAATATACTATGATGATCTCAAGTCCAAGGATCACTTGTACTACTATCACATTAGGAATTCCTATTGACAGACGAGTAAAACTCCATTAGGTATTCCATAGCGAGTCACGTTCAGTGAACTTATTCTCCAATAAGCACCTACATACTTGCTTTAGTGTCTCCACCCAAATGACCATGAGATCAGTCATCCTCATCCAATGAGCAAGCAACATATGTACCAATCTATCCGGATTTACTAATCCCCATTTTAGTAATCCCACGATTGGGAACTATTTTAGTTTTTAAGCTTTCTAAGAATTTAGATCTCATTAGCATGATCTCATCATGATTCTAAAAGCATTGCTTAAAACTATGGGTTATTTACATATTATAAAAACAGCACCATGTAGATAATTAAATGCCTTTAATAAATATTTTATTAATAAATAAATAAGATTATTTACGAAGTATGTTATTTATTATCATACATGATTGGCTTGTATGCACACTACTATCAATCTCCCACTTGCACTAAAGTCAATCGCCATGGTATTTCATACCTATTTTCTCTAAGTGACGATCAAACTGCTGTTGTGTTAGAGCTTTAATAAATGGATCTGCAATGTTGTCTTGAGAGCCCACACGCTCCAAGGTGACATCTCCTCTTTCAATGATCTCCCTGATCAAGTGAAATCGCCGTAACACGTGTTTGGATTTCTGATGAGACCTGGGTTCCTTAGCCTGTGCAACTGCTCCGGTGTTGTCACAGTAAACGGGAACTGTTTCTCCAATGCTAGGAACCACATCAAGTGCAGTTATGAACTTCTTCATCCAAACAGCTTCCTTTGCAGCTTCACTTGCAGCTATATACTCTACCTCTGTCACTGAATCAGCAACTGTTTGCTGCTTGGAACTCTTCCAACTCACTGCACCTCCGTTCAAGGTAAACACATACCCCGAAATAGATTTACTGTCATCTTGGTCTGTTTAAAAACTTGAGTCCGTGAATCCCTCGAGTTTTAATTTAGACCCACCGTAGACAAGAAAAATATCTTTAGTCCTTCTCAAGTACTTTAGGATATTCTTCACTGCCTTCCAGTGCTCTTCTCCTGAATTCGATTGGTATATGCTCATTACACTAAGTGCGTGAGCAACATCGGGTCTAGTACATATCATACCGTACATGATAGATCCTATTGCAGAAGCAGAAGGGATTTTACTCATACGGTCTCTCTCCTCAGGTGTCTTTGGGGCCTGTTTCTTGGAGAGATGTATTCCATGGCTCATCGGCATGAGACCTCTTTTGGAATCTTCCATGCTAAACCTCTTTAGAATCGTATCAATGTATGTTCCTTGGGATAAGCCGAGCATCTTTTTAGATCTATTTCTATAGATCCTTATCCCCAAAATATAGGATGCTTCACCCAAGTCCTTCATGGAGAATTGTTTAGATAACCAGATTTTTATTGATTGTAACATAAGAATGTCATTCCCTATCAGTAATATATCATCAACATATAATACAAGGAATGATACTGCGCTCCCACTAATCTTCATGTATACACATGGTTCATCCTCGTTTTTGATAAAATCAAACTCTTTGATTGTCTCATCAAAACGAATGTTCCATCTTCAAGAAGCTTGTTTCAATCCATAAATGGATCGTTGTAGCTTACAGACTTGATTTGTTCCATCCTTTGAAACAAACTCCTCTGGCAGTGTCATATACACATCCTCCTCAAGTTTCCCATTGAGGAATGCCGTTTTCACGTCTATCTGCCAGATCTCATAGTCATTGTAAGCTGCAATCGCAAGCAAAATCTGAATGAACTTGAGCATAGCTACTGGTGAGAAGGTTTTATCATAGTCAACTCCTTGTCTTTGTTTAAAATCTTTTGCAACCAGTTGGGCTTTATAGGTCTCTACCTTCCTGTCTGCTCCAGTCTTTCTTTTAAAGACCCATTTACACCCAATAGGCTTAATGCCTTCAGGTGGTGAAACCAAAGTCCATACTTTGTTTTCATACATGGAGTCCATTTCGGATTTCATGGCTTCAAGCCATTTTCCCAAGTCTTTATTACTCATAGCCTGTTCGTAATTCAATGGATCATCATCATTCATGATGTGTACCTCATCGTCATCCTCTATGACGAATCCATACCTCTCAGGCATCTTTGGTACTCTTTCAGATTTACGAACAGGGTGTTGTACAATATGTTCTTCTACTTGGTCAGGTACCTGACTTTGATCCATGGTAACTTGTGGTTCTTAAACTTCTTCAAGATATATCTTACTCCCACTGACCCCTTCATGGATAAACTCATTTTCCAAGAAGGCAACATATTTCGCAACAAATACCTTTTTTGATCAGTTGGATGATAGAAATAATACCATATAGTTTCTTTAGGGTATCCCACAAATATACACTTATCGGATTTAGTTTGTAGCTTATCATTTTCAAACTTTTTGACATAAGCTGGACAACCCCAAGTCTTAACATGGTTAAGATTTGATTTCCTCCCTTTCCACATCTCATATGGAGTCTTTGGGGCGGATTTGGTAGGTACTTTGTTAAGTAAGTATGCAGCCGTTTCTAGGGCATATCCCCAGAAGGAAATTAGAATGTCGGTAAAACTCATCATGGATCGAACCATGTCCAACAGTGTTCGATTTCTCATTTCAGATACTCCATTTAACTGTGGTGTACCTGGAGGAGTCCATTGTGAGATTATACCATTTTCTTTGAGACAATTGAGAAACTCACCGCTTAAGTATTCTCCACCTCGATCTGATCAAAGTATCTTAATACTCTTGCCCGTTTGTTTCTCTACTTCACTTCTGAACTCTTTGAACTTTTCAAATGATTCTGACTTCTATTTTGTTAAATACACATATCCAAATCTTGAGTGATCATCAGTGAAAGTAATAAAATAAGAATACCCACCCCGTGCACTTGTTGTCATAGGTTCACAAACGTCTGTGTGAATCAATACCAACAACTCTGTAACTCTTTCTCCTTTTCTACTAAAAGGAGATTTAGTCATTTTACCCATGAGACAAGATTCACAAGTTGGATATGATTCATAATCGGATAGCTCTAGGAGCCCATCCTTATGCAACTTAGATAATCTTGTTTTATTGATATGACCGAGTCTATAGTGCCACATATAGGTATAATTAATATCATCTCTTTTCTTTTTCTTAGTTTGTTCAATTTGAAATATATTTTCTTGCAAGTCAAGTATATAAACTCCATTTCCTAAATTTCCAATACCATATAAAACATCGTCTTTATAAATAGAACAACCATTGTTCTTTATAATAACGTCAAATCCTTCTATATCCAATACAGAAATTGAAATAATATTTTTAATAATATTCAAAACATAATAACAATTATTAACATAAATGGTCTTGCCCGAGGGCATTGCTAAATAATAAGTTCCTACAGCTAATGCAGCAACCTTTGCTCTATTCCCCACTCGTAGGATCACCTCATCATTGTTCAGCTTTCTAATTCTGACTAGTCCCTGCACAGTGTTACATGTGTGAGAACCACAGCCGGTATCTAATACCCAAGTAGAATTATGACTTTCAGAAAAATTAATTTCAATCATAAACAAACCTTGATTGGAAGTCGAAGCTTCACCAAACTTCTTCTCTGCTAGAAACTTCTTGCAGTTCCTCTTCCAATGTCCCGGCTCGTTGCAATGAAAGCACATTCCTTTAGCTAGTTCAGGTTTATTTTACTTTTTTTCTTTCCCCTTTCCTTTAGCCTTCTTGGATTTCTTCTTTTCAGAAGATACCTTGGGCCTCTTCTTTTTATTGGAAGAATCCACCATCAAGACATGGTTCTTCTTGGATGGGAAGTGACCTTCTGCAGTTTTCAGCATGTTAAGCAGCTCAGGCAAGCTGACATCTAGCTTATTCATGTGAAAATTAACCACAAACTGCGAGAAGGTCTCAGGGAGTGACTGCAAGACCAAGTCTTGACTCAACTCCCCATCCATGACGAACCCAAGCTGTCCAAGGCGTTCAATCAAATTGATCACCTTTAGGACATGAGTCTCGACGGTGGTACCCTCGGTCATCCGAGATCGGAAGAGCTCCTTAGATATCTCATATCTTGCAGTCCTACTCTGTTCACCATACAACTCCTTGAGGTGAAGCATCATAGCAGGAGCATCCATGTTTACGTGCTGACGCTGAAGCTAGTTATTCATGGATATGAGCATGATGCATTGAGCTACAGATGCATCATCTTGCCACTTATTGAAAGTGGCAATCTCTTCCTCAGAGGCTGTTTCCGAAATAGATTCAGGGATAGTTGTATTTAGGACATAAGAAATCTTTTCAGCAGTGAGAACAATTCTCAGATTTCTTAGCCAGTCCTCATAATTCGGGCCGGTAAGCTTTTTTGCATCAAGTATGCTTCGTAGCGAGATTAGTGATTTTGACATTTTTAAAATTCTACATATGAAAAGATAACATTTTAGCAAACATTCATTTTTTAAATTTTGTATACCAAAATAAATTTAGGCCTTTATTTGAAATTGGTATCTCCCACTATTTTCATCAAACTATATTACCCTCACTTATATAGTTCGGCAACATTTAATTAACGATTTGCTAGTGACATTAAGGATCCCATTTCAAATGTATATAACCTTGTGGATGGCACAACAAGCGATATACAAACAAATAGGTAGACAACTCTTGTTAATTACATCACCATGTAACTCCTTTTATTTTTTCTCTTAAATCATAATGGTCATGTGTGTGCACATTCGAACTAAAATGATTTAATTTAAGTCCAGCCTAGCACTTCCATAAATTCAAAAAAGAAAAATATTCATCCTTGTGGAATAGCACAACAAGACTAGCTCGTTCAATTTTCTTGATAAGCATCAAATGTGATTAATTAACATATTAAATACTCAATACTCGCCTTGTGGATAGCACAACAAACTAATATTAAATATTTAATACTCTATTAATTAATCATGCTAGAAGGCGACGTTCGATATTCTAAATATCTTTGAACTCTTCGGACTTAATCTTGTTTCTTTGAGGGGTTTGTTATTATTTGTCTCATCTTGTTTAGCGCTTATGCACATATATATATAAAATACGCGTCATTTTATTAAACATGCGAAATATGTTTGCATAAAATATAATATATATAATATCTAGCATGCAATATAGAATACTATATTTTACCCGGATTGATTATGGACTTTTATTCTAGTTTGGTTCACTAGAGCCACCAAGTGAACCAAAAGGTCAAACCTAGGAGTGCAAGAATTTAAATTTAAAAATAACTATTACATTTAAATCCGGGTTCCATACAAACGGGTCTTCACGCGCTCCATGCTCCTTGGTCTCCAGTTTCTTTAAGATAATTCTAACTATCTCTATTACATAAACTACTTATAATTACATAGAAACCTTGATCAACAGTCAAGTGGAAGTATATAGGAGGAAGATAGATTTTACATCGAGAATAAAACCAGAGAGCACGAGATACGCAGACCCCATTTTATAAAACCCATTCATTCAAGCATTCATCCAAAATAAAATCCAATTACATTGGTCATAGTCCATAATCAATCCATTTTATTATCATACATATCATCATAGGTATCAATAAAACATCCATTCATCTCATGAAAATAAAATCATTCCATATATGTATTAATATCAGTTAATGGGTAAAAGTTTGCTCAACTTTGTTTTTTGGAAAAATAAACTCCTTTATTTCATTCAAAAACAAATCCAAATTAAATTCTTTAATTTTTGCAATTCTGAAATCTCATTTCATATAAAATAAGCATCTTTATTTTAAACCTTTGTTTATTAAATAAACCATTCATTTAATTAATCAAAACAAAAAAAATTTCAGTTCCTGTCCAATGGAGCAGTTGCGCCAGGAATGTATAGGGAACCGGCGCAGCTGCGCAGCGTGAAAACCAGGAATAGGCACCGGCGCAGCTGCGCAGCAAGAAAGACTTGCACCGGAGCAGCTTCGCAGAATAAATTTTTTTTTTGTTGCCCAAGAACTCGATCCAATCGTATATCATATATGTATGGAATCGCATAGACTGTTAATTAGCACGAGATTGGCTCTGATACCACTGTTGGGCTTGTTCATAGCGCGATCATGCAATCAAATCACATAAATAAGGGCGGAAGCGCAAAAACTAGGTTTTTAAAATTTTATACAAACTCATAACCATGATCATTCTTGTGCATCAATTATCAGTCAATATAGAAAGAGAAAAACAGAATTATACCTTTGAAGATCCAAGCTTCCTCAGGTACTAGTTCTACTCTTTGCTTCATTTGATTCCTCTGTAGTGGCTCCTTCCCTTGATCAATGTCAGCCACCCAAATGTTTGGCCTCTAATGGTGATCCACCAAGGAAGATGAAGAACTAAGGAAGACGGGTTATTGGCTTAACCCTTGTTTCTATCTCTATAGAATATGTGTACTTCCAACTCTTGGAAAAACTCACGTCCCTTATTCTGATATAAGACTCTCTTATATAGATATTAGGTTAACCCTACTAATCTAATTAGAATAGGATTTTATTTAATCAATTAATTAACCCTTTTAATTAATTTGACTTCCCAACAAATTGGGATTAATTAAAATTTTTAATTAATGTATCTCCTAATCACATTAGGATTGAGTGAGAGTACTTATATTAAATTAATCCTAAACTCCTTTAGGATTAAAATAATAATAATAATAATAATAATAATAATAATAATATTAATAAGACTCCTTTTATTAATTTATATTTAATATTTCTAAAATATTAAATAATAAATATTAAGCTATTTAATTTATTCTATCACCATAGATTAAATTGATTACACTTAATGCATTATTACTATTATGCCATTTTCTTCTTAAATTGTTCTTCTTCCTTTTATGGTGTGACCCTTTAGGTTCTCCATATTAAACCGACTGTGAATAAATTAATTAGAACAATTTTAATCTTATTTAAATAAATAAATTAAACTAATAAACTATTTAAATAAATAATATTTATTCTACAATATGGATAAGCCTCCATAGCGATCAACGACTTTCTAGATAATACAGATTTCGACATTAATCATAAAAGAACTTGTGAGTTAATAAATACCATACAATTCAATTCTTCCACCATACAATGTCCCAATTAAATATAAGACATGGATTTACTGTCAAGTCTTAATTTATTTAATCATATTTATTTCGATTAGAAAATGCACAACTCCAAATAATGCAAATTAGAAACCTCTTTCTAATTTCATTCCACCTTAGCCAAGGATTCCTGGGTTGTCATTTAACGAATCACATAGGGCATATCTCCTCTTTTTACTAGAGGTGGTAGATTTTTTATTGATCATACATTATCTCCATATGTAACTCATTATACCCAAGCATACCCTATATATGCCTTAAAAGGCCTTAAGAAATAAGTCAAAGTATAATTTGTTACATACAAGATACTATGATGATCTCAAGTCCAAGGATCACTTGTACTAATATCACATTAGGAATTCCTATTGACAGGCGAGTAAAACTCCATTAGGCATTCCATAGCGAGTCACGTTCAGTGAACTTATTCTCCAATAAGCACCTACATACTTGCTTTAGTGTCTCCACACAAATGGCCATGAGATCAGTCATCCTCATCTAATGAGCAAGCAACATATGTACCAATCTATCCGGATTTACTAATCCCCATTTTAGTAATCCCACGATTGGGAACTATTTTAGTTTTTAAGCTTTCTAAGAATTTAGATCTCAACATGATTCTTAAAGCATTGCTTAAAACTATGTGTTATTTACATATTATAAAAACAGCACCATGTAGATAATTAAATGCCTTTAATAAATATTTTATTAATAAATAAATAAGATTGTTTACAAAGTATGTGCTTTATCATCATTCATGATTGGCTTGTATGCACACTACTATCACATATGGAATAATAAGTAATATTTTGTGATCAAGCAATAACATAAATTAAGCGCAAACCATAACAAATAATTTGGAAATAACCTCAATAAACTAAATTGAAAGCATGTCAATTCTTAGTTACATAATAAGCTCCGTTGTAGACTTAAATAGTAGATTAGCACATCATAGACAAAGTAAAAACTATCATCCACAAGGTAACTAGCATCCTGAATACAAAGAATAGATGAAGAGAGAAAATATAATCTGAAAGTGTATAGCTACTCATCTTCAATCTCGCCTTGCGTTCTTCGTGCTTCGCCTCGCTTCAATCCTCCTCACATGTGATCTCCCACAGATTAGGTTTTGTTAATGTTCAAGAATATCCCATATATGCCCCTCTGTTAGCCTTATATATCCCCTTAATCGTGAGCCAAATATTCCAGCTTTAATTATGCAGAATCCCATTCAAACAAGGAAATCGTAAATTTCCTGTCACGTACTTCGCCTAGGCAAAGATTTAACCCTTGTGAACTGCGCTCCGGCGCACATACGCCTAGGCGAGGTTGTCTAGCACTAAATGTGCGCCCTGGCAAAGATTGCAGAATTCCTGTAAAATTCCTTCATTAAGTCCTTCGTTCTTTGCGCTTGTTATCCCGACCATTCCTTGCACATAAACTAATGCAAATGCGTGAAATGGAACCTAAAAATACTAGAAGTAGCAATGTCTTCTATTTAAATGGTATCAATTCGTAGGTATGAAACCTACTTATCAGCGGTTGATAAATTTCCGTACATTACACTAAAAAAACTAAACAAAGTAGCAAAAGTTAAATTTAGAATAATTTATGCTATGCTTACCACCCAATAAGGAAGAGGCTGAATACGACGGCTAACGACAAGCCACTGAACCCCATAACCGATAAATCCTTCAATGGAACCGATGAGGAGCATAACTTAAGGGGACAGGCGGTCGAAGCCAAGTCCGGAGCAGAACTTAAGTAACACAATCTTTACTTGCAATTTTTTTCCATCATATTTGGATACTAGGAAAAGAAAATGGTGCAACTTTCAAACTTTTCTACTTACGTAACACAATCTTTACTTGCAATTTATTCCTTTCCCTTCCAACAAAAGGGATATTTTTTGATAGGAAATATAGATATTATTGATAGAATAGAAGAAAAACAAGCATAAGAGGACAAAGATGACCACCAAATTAATTTAAATGAACAAGAAATTCTACGCAAAAGCAACTTTCTGATCTCTTCGAAGATATGATACAAAAATACCCTAAATCACCCCAAAAGATGGAAACCCAGAAAGAACTAAGAATTCCATAAAAAATGCCGAGGGAGATACTGATCCCCCAACAAAGGTATATATTTCATATTAAAGTAGCCAAAGTTTTTAATCTTATTAAACAAAAACAGAAATCAAACAAAAAGTGGATGCAGAACCTTACCGTACCAACACGATGAACTAATGTTAGACCAATTGTCCTAGTGCCACAGCAGATGTGACGTCCCCAAAATCTTTACACTCCCTGTAGCAGATTTGGTGCTCACGTAAATATTCTATAAGATAATAATTTATATCAATCCAAGATTCACAGTATTCCACAACGAACAGTAGTTCTCGTCAAAATATTTACTGTATTAGGATACCCTCACTTGGATGAATAGGTTTATAATCTCACGGATATTTCTTTCATATCAATAATTCCTATCTATCTGACATTCGCAGTATTAATGCTAGAATCGTTCTTGGAACTGAGGGGCGCGACCTCAGTACATCAAAGAACTCCAAGATCTTTCAATACTCCCATTTAGATGTATAGTTCATAGAGATACTATACTTCTTTCTATCTTCTAGAAAAGTAAAACTAATCAATTGACAAAAGATTATAATATATTACATATTCTTAAGTTTTTTTTATAATAAATCCCAATTTACTATTACATCAGAATTTTCAAAGATGTAATCAAAACTTAACTTAACAGAGTTTTTTTATCCACGTGATTGAGTTCTGGAACTTCCATTATGTCAGTCAAATTTGCAAAGGAAAAGAATATTTGAAAGGATGAGCTACAGAAAGCTCAGCAAGTTTTAAACAAGTTATATATTACACTCACACTGAATCTGAATTTAGTGAACATATAGTTCATAGTTTTTCCATATATATACACTAAGTCCACACAATATGAGCTTCTGTCTGTCATAAAGACTTAGCAATCCGAGTTGATTCTGTCAACCACACCACACTCCTAACAGTCATAAAGACTTATAGGCGCTCTGTTCGGATAACTCAAAGGGGATCAACTTAATTATATCCTAGGAGTATGCATATCATCCTACAAGCCAAACCAGGCCAGTGCTATAACTGCCTATAAATGTAACCTCCGGTTAGTGCTATAACTGCCGGTTTGAATAGTATCAGTATATATATATGTACCAACCAATATTAGTTTTTTCACAGTCTATGCTTTGATATCAAATCAAGCACATTTTACGCAAATAACCGATCATATGGCTTGGTTATGCTTGAACAAAAAGAAATAACCCTTTTTAATAACATATATCACGAATAACGTTTAAAACGAGTTCACATGTCATTAATATAAGAATTACATTTAATATAAAAATTAAATATAGTTGGAAAACTTGCCTTTATGAAGATCAGCTAATTAGGTTATGTGAAAATTGTTTACGCAACCTATAGATATATTTATAACATTCGTTAGAAAAAATAACAACTAATTTCTAATCAAACTATTAGTGTCTGGGTTGATTTCGGTGTCCGTTCGGTATTTTATTTCTTTATTAAATAGCTATCGAGTTGGTTTTTCAATAAACATTATTTAAAAGTTTCAATATTCCTTTTAAATATTTTAATTATTATTTATAATAATTTCCAAAGGCTAAAAATAATTTTTAAATGATCTATTATCAATTATAATGATTTTTAATTCATTAATATAATTTTTAAATATTTAATAATCATTCATAATGATTTTTAAATCATTAATATTATTTTTAAATAATTTATTTTTATTAATAATAATTTTTTTGAATCATTAATATCATTTTAAAATAATTTATTATTATTTAAAATGATTTTTAAACTATTAATATTATTTTTAAATAATTTTTTTAATACAACTATTAAATAATTTATTTATCATTAATATTTAAATAAATTAAATATTAATAAATTTTATGTCAAAATATTAAAAACTATTTGTTATAACTAAAAATGAATTTTTAGATTTATTTATTAATTATTTAGAATTTATTTCTATTTATTTTAATTATTATTATTAATTTTTAAAATAAACTGTCGCTATAGGCTATAACGACAGTATCCGTCGCTATTGGTGTTCTTCACCAGTTGAAGAACGCGCTGGTCAACGTCTTAGGCCCTACTTTGACTTGATTTAATTCTCAATCTGCTTGGTTTCTAGGTAGGTAAGTGTGATCAAGTTGTAGTGTTAGTGTAGTAGTACACATCTATGGCCATTTCAGTGTCTAACAACATCACTACAAGATTCTATGGATGGTCAAACCACTAGGCCAAAGCTGTTCTTCATTTCTGGGTTACCCAAAAATGAGAAGTCAATGCCAGTCAACGAATTTGTAGCTATCATATTTTGCAATCGGTTCATGTTTTAGGTAGTTTATTGTCTAGGTTTTGTAGAGCAACTATCAGGGTACAAAAGTATAGCACTTATAGGGTCTACATATCACAAAGCAGCAAGATTTGGGCCTCTAGAAATCATGTCAGAACGCTGTTTTGGATTTCTGGGTTACCCAGAAATGCAAACTGAACGGTCAATGTAGTTTGACCTTTAATATCGTTCGATATGTAACTTTGTAAAGCTTTAGAGTGCTCTAGTGGTGTAGTGTACATGCCAGGGTATACTCTAAACACAACCGAACATCCTAACAATCTGTCAGTTGAGAGATCAAAGCCGGTTAAATGGCTTATCAGTCGTGTTCTTCAATTTTCTTGGTTACCCAAAAAACTAAAAGTCATGGTCAGTCAACGGGTTTTGACTGATTATATCTCCCAATCTGTTAATCTGATTTCCATGCTACCACTTCAAGGATACTAACAATACTATATAGTATAACTATAACCCTTTAAAACACTCAAACCATTAACAGATCACAAGATATATGGTCTGACATTCGACTGTCATACCATTTTTTTAAGTTTTGGCATTTTTTCTTAAATCACTATTTTGATGCATTTAAATGTTATAGATTCTTGTTTTAGAAACCCAGATCATGAAACAACATACTAATTAACATACTTAAACAATAAAAACAACAATTCCATTTCAAATTTAAAGATCTAAAGCTAGGGTTAGGTTTTGACCTTTTTGAGAAACTTTTGTTTTTCTCCTTTCTAATCTGATCTGGTCTTGCTGAGGAGTGTTTGGGACTTAGTTTGTGATGTACTTCAAGTGTACAATTCGTGGCTTTAAGTTCTTATCACTTAGCCTTATAAGAAAACTTAAAGTGGGGGGTAAAAACTAATTTTTCTCATTTGATTGACAACTAAGCCTATTTCATTTATTGTTTTAGGTTGTTTTGTCAAGCTAGGGTTCTATTAACAACATGGGCCAAATCTTTTGCTTGGTAAACTAAATATTTGTTCTGATCTCTTTTAAAAAGAGAAAATTAAGGGCATTTTAGTCATTTTACACACACTAAGGGTATTTTAGTAATTTCATAATTAAATCTAAGGGTAATTTAGTCATTTCATGTTCTCTTAGAAACTCACAAACAAAAATTGAACCATAAGGGTTTGTAAATTTTAGAATTAGGGTTTATAAATAAAATTAGGGTTTTACCTTTAGGGTTAAGGTTTCCTAATTCTAAATTAGGGTTTCCGAGCAACATTTTTCAATTCATTCCTTAATTAACCATACATAAAGTTAATGCGCATAATATTCATAATCTTTTATAAAATTATCTATGTTTTAAGTTATAGTTTCTATTTATACTAACAATAAGGGTTAGGGTTTCCTGTTTAGATAGAATCTTAAATTAGTGTTTACTAATAAAGACTTTCCATTTATGTTTTTATAATTATATCTTATTTATTGATATATATATACATATATATAGCAATAATAATACTAAATACTCATTATACAAAACGTAAACAATATATATATATATATATATATATATATTAATAATCCTGCTTAAGTTTTGGATTATTACAGCAGATATCAAAAAAGAAGGTATCAGGACCCAAATCTGCCCAATCCCCAGTCAGTGAATACAACTTCTCTGCCGCAAGGGTGTTAACCTATCAAGAATCCATCTATAGGTAGCCACAACAAACTGTCAAAGATTGACATGAAAGAGTGCCAAAATAACAGACAATAATAAATTACAAATGTTTGTTAAACAATCAATCAAATAGCAGCAACAAGCAGCAACATGTCAGTCTCAGTAGCAGCAAGTCCGCAACAACCAAATACCAGCAGCAGCAGTAGATGTAGACACTCGAAATTTTGCATTCCTGTTACTAACCCTGTATGAAGGTAAAATCGTCTTTTGCCTCTAGGCGATAACCCCGGGATGTCAAGCTCAACCCCGGTCACTATACCGAGATGTCAAGTCAAACCCCGATCACAATACCGGGATGTCAACTCAGCCCCGATCACAATACCGGGATGTCAACTTATCCCCGGTCACAGTACCGGGATGTCAACTCAGCCCTGGTCACAATACCAGGATGTCAACTCAGCTACTGTCACAATACCTAGGATGTCAATTCAGCCTCCGGTGACAACTCCGGGATTTCAAGCTCAACCCCGGTCACTATACCGGGATGTCAAGTCAAATTCCGGCAACACCGGGTTGTCAAGTGAAGCCCCGGTGATAATACCGGGATGTCAAGCAGCCCTAGCGACAACCCTGGGATGTCAAACTCAACTCCGGTCACTATATCGGGATGTCAAGTAAAACCCAGGCAATACTGGGAGGTCAACTCAACCTCGGCGACAACCCCAGGATGTCAAGGCAAACCCCGGTCATAAC
This sequence comes from Panax stipuleanatus, assembly GCA_020205555.1. Taxonomy (NCBI): domain Eukaryota; kingdom Viridiplantae; phylum Streptophyta; class Magnoliopsida; order Apiales; family Araliaceae; genus Panax; species Panax stipuleanatus. Next base: position 72,974,122 of record CM035121.1, on the reverse strand, counting down.
CCGGGAGGTACAGGAACCCCGACGACAACACCGAAAGATCCAATTCAGCCCCGATCACAGCTCGAGAGATGCAGCCACCCTAGAGACAACCCTGGGAAGCCAAATCAACTTCGGAGACAACCCCGGATCATCAGTTCATCCCTAAATACAACCCTAGAAAACAAAGTTTGCCTCAAAGACAACCTCGGGAAAACAGTCGAAGACCGTGCCAGTACAGAGACAACCCTTGGAGGGGAAAAATGGTCATTTTACCAACTTGAAGCCAATTCGGTCAAAATCAAGCTGAATTAACGCAATGAAGGTCAGAAAGAACCATAACATTTATCTCAAGTGAAAACAGCACAATACAGCTCAATGAATAAACTGTGAACAAATGAAGACCTGGTTATAAACTTGTCTTCTTGGACTCGAAAAAGGTTAGGTCCCCTGTCATTGTGACGCTCTCGAAAAGGTCTTTCCATAAAGGTAAAGCACGCCTCAAACGGATGCTCTTATCAAAAGTTAGAAAGTTTTGAACCTGACATCGCCTTGCTCGGAGTGCACGTACTTCGAGATGACAAGACCCACCTTGTGGGCCCCACCCTGGGGAGCCATAGGAACACTCGCAGCTGCTGCGGGTAGACCCGCTACCATCGGGTCTTTAAATATAAGACCCCCTTTGCCAAAAAATAAGAGAAAAAAAAAAAAAGAAAACGCTCTGAAACTCTGTCCATTTCGGTTCCTAGCCCGACTTCTAGTACTCCAAACTTAGACTTTATTACTCTAACACGTAGGTATACTCATATACTACAACATACCAAAAATTAACTGGTGAAAACGTCCATTTGAAGCCTACGAAGTGGCAAAAAGCCCGTGTAGCAGTCCATTGTAAGTATTTTTACAATCAGAACTCATTTCCTACTTCATTACTCATATTTGCACTTGCACGTAAAGTTTCATCTTTTGATTTTGCCTGAAACTCAGTTTCGTGGCTGTTTTTACTTACTTTTTAGTACATATATACGTTTTTTTTTTGCATTTGCACTGCCTGGATTGACGATCCGTGGCTTTTACTCGCTTTTATGTAAATATATACATATATGTGCTAACTTGCACGGCCTAGATCACTGAGTCGTGGCCTTTTGAAATTAATTATGTATATATTTGACTATATATATACTAACTTTTTATTCTGTCAAGCCCGGATTGCAAATCCGTGGCAGTTACTGCTTTTATATATATAACTATATATAAATAAACTTTTCTGACTTCGTTTGGCCGGGATTGCTAATTCGTGGCCTTTATTGCTTTAATATATATATTAACTATATATATTAACATTTATATTTCCGTTTAGCCTAGATTGAAAATTCGTGGCCATTTTACTACTTTTATACATATATATGTATATATATATATATATCTGTCTTGTTGAGCCTGGAACATTCTATGGCTCTTTTACAGCTTTTATAATATATATATATATATATGTATATTTACATTCCGTCGAGCTTGGATCTTTCCGTGACTCTTTTACAACTTATATATATATATATATATTTACTTTTCTATCAAGCCTTGATCATTCCGTGGCACTTTTACAGCTTTTATAAATATATATATATATATATATATATGTTTACATTTTTGTCCGGGCTTGGGATTGGAAATCCATCGCCGTTTACAACTTTTTTTTATATATATATATATACATATATATATATATTTATATTCCAGTCCGGGCATGGGATTGGAAACCTGTCGCCCTTTACAACTTTCGTATATATATAATTATATATATATTCTTTATTTATTGTGATCAAATATCTATTTCAATTATTCATTTGACATGAATTGTTTTAATGTGAATTTGGCAAGTTAGATTTCTTTAAATCTAGCCCTTTCTACCTTTCAAACGGTTCAAAATAGGTCCAACCGGAACCGAGAAGCTAGAATGGCTGAGATTTATTTAAATCTGCCTTTCTTTCTAGTTTTGTTAAATATGAAAGCAACCTCGCGACCCTCAGATTTCTATCTATTGGGAACGAGAAGCTTTGGCTACGCGCATGCTAGGATTGGACTGATGAATCCTTGGTTTTTGCGACGTCTGGATGTAAATATAAATTTTCTACAAATATCTTTGCTGTGCAGGTTTTCTTGGCCTCCGTATGTGAGCCTAGGAATCATGGGATTAATGATCAAACTGATTAGAATCTGATTCCCACGATGGACAAACTCCACATTACAAATGTACCCTGCCAGTTTTTCTGTAAAAATGTACATCCGAAAGACCTTAAAATGGTTATCCGGGTTTAAGGTCTCAAACATAATGAAATAATGGTTTGTCGTGCTAAAGTCACTCTCATTGTTGTCATGCCCATGAGAAGACTGACACTTGTAAATATTCTGTGGTCGAGGATGCTTCGTAGCCCGACAATCACCATTCAAATTGAGCTAAAAGGCTAAAAAGAATAAAATGGAAGTATTAAAAAGCTTCTATTCCTATGAGAGCGTAGGGGTTTGAAAACCAACCTTTCAAAATATCATTTTCATATCTTGTCTAAAAATAAACTTTTGCAAATCAAATCAAACCCTTCGTATATAGGTTCAACGAAGCAAGGCACTACTTTCAAATCAATCAAACGTAGGCTCAATTACTTTCAGCATCCATATACACACATTGCAAATAAAAAGAGAAATATTAAAAAGATGCAGTATCATGTTTCACGGGAGTTGGGGGTGCCTAACACTTTCCCCCCACTTAACCAAGCCCCCGAACATAGAATTTCGATTTTAAAGATCTAGTTTCGATAGTGTCCAGTAATTGGGCCTACTTACAAACAAAACTCGGTTGAGTTGGAATAACCATTTCAAATCTACCAACCGGCAACTCTGTAAACCGTTCAAATCATCGACATGATACATGTTGGCCTTTTCCTAAAAAACTTCACCCTTCATAAAATAGATAAGATAATAACAGTAGAAAATAAAAGACTTAGGAAGAGAGAAAGATTCCGTCCAACTCGACATGATTTTTTCCCAACGTCGACAGGTGGCAACTCTGCTGGGGACAGTAGAGGGCTTAGGCCGTGTTCAAATCTTTTCAAAATTTTCTTTTATATCTGCGTGTGTATGGATGCTTCGTTTTTACATTGAATGGATGAGAATGAATGTTTTACTACTTTATATTAGTGCTTCGCACAATGTCGTCATTTCATACGGTGAGACACAATGTATGTGAATGTATCCTGTGTGATTCCTCCACCAGGAGGCAAACTTGTCGGTGTTTGATTACTGGACTCAAAGAAGACTAATTCTGCGAGGCTCAGGAAAGGCACCACTCAGATCCGCTCCAATTGAAAGATCGGATTAATTTCCCCTTCTAGTAGATTGTGATGATCTGGGGACCTTCATGCCGAAAAGCCGAGAGAGTAGCCTAAGATAGGTCAGCCTCTGATTAACCAAATCCAAAGGGAAGCTTCTTCATGCCTTCCTCTTTCAATTCAATGTCAATTTTCCAAATTCCAATAATAATTTCATAATGTAAATATACATTTCATTGTGAATCCTGTCATACTATCCTGTCATCAAAATAACTGGCCTTTGTTTTACAGGATAAGATTAAAAAACCTCAAAAATAAACACATGACATAGCATGCATCCGACCAATACCTACATCAGGAAACTAACACACCTATGTTGGTTGTAGGGTAAAATTTGGTCCTGTCGCCAGATCGAAATCTAAGAAAGCACTAAGTCCATCTCCAGACATGGCTTCAAGTGCTCAAACTGAATCCACCCCTGTTTCAAGGGAAGAGTTTGGAGGACTAAAGAACCAAATATTAGAAGTAGCTATTTTTCTCAGAGAACAAAGCAAAGGCCTTCAAGGGAAACAAACACCCGGTTAGACAGAATCCTCCACACCCGGTGGTAGTCAAGAGACTGTAAAGAAAGACACTCAGATTCCTGAACCACAGAACCAGGATATGACCAACAAAATCCCTGAAATCACCTACCTCGATCCAAAGCAGGAAGCTGGTGATATTCTGAAGAAGGTTGTAACGCCCGAGAAATTCAGACGTTATAAAAAGGAAGTTTTATTTGCTTATTTGAATAAAATTTTATTTACTGTTTATTCAAGTGAGTAAGCTAATTCTCGATTGTTTTATGACCTTGAGGATGTGAATATGGTTAGTATTTTGGCTTCGTGCTAGAATTAAATCATATGAATTTTTAAGACGAAAACGAAGGGTTTCTAAGAAATTTCAGAGAAATCACTATTCAACGGTTTCTGATCGGGAATAAATTTTGAAATTTTGAGAAACGCGTAATGATAGGATTTGATGACGAGATGGAATATCCGATAAAATTCCAGCTAAGACTCACGAAGTTTTCGCCTGGGGACTTATAACCCTATAGGTTAGGGAGAGTTAAACCTATGAACTATGGGTTATGTATAATAATAATGATTATTATACGATATGAATGCGAGTATAATACGAGTTATTATACGTGTATAATACGTGATGAATGCGAGAATTGGTGCAATGTATAATACGAATTTTATACGAAACTAATACGTTTAAAAAGAATTATAGTTAATTATTAAACCTGTGGGTTGAACCAATGGGTAATTGGGTGGGTTCAACCCATAAGGCCAACCCAATTGATGAGTTATTAAGCTTGTGATCTCATATGGGTGATGTCATAAACTTGGTGGCTAAGTTAAGTTAAGGAGGTGGTCAAAGCTTAGAGCCAAAGAAAGAATAAGGAGGTTTGGGGCCTAAATGACTATTATGCCCTAAGCCTTGCCAAGCCTATAAATAGAGAGCTCTTGAGCTCATTTGTGGGTTGTTTGAGTTGAGAGCAAATAGAGAGAAAGCAATAGAAGCTAAGTATTGATAGCAACCAAGAAGAACTACTCCCTTGAACAATCAAGAACTACTCCCTTGAACAATCAAGAACTACTAAGAACACAAGAAGGTATACTTTCTTTAACTTCAATTCTTTCATCTACCTTCAATAAGTTTTGGTAGAGAAGTGTGATTGATGAAGTAGGAAGACTATGAAGTGATAAGGGGTTATTGGGGAATTATAAACCTTAATAAACCAAGCATAATGGAACCATGAGTAAGTGATGAAGGACCTAATAATGGAACCTTAGATGTAATTGACCTAACTATGATTTCATAAAGAAAGGTATAAAAGAACTTGAATGATGAGCATGTAAATCATTGAACATAGATAACCACAATGGTTAGAATTGGTAATAATCAACCATTAGATTGATTCCAATTGGTTTGAAGTAAGAATAATGAAAAACAAAGATTCGGTGGACGATACGTGATTAGACGATAATCGTCGAAAACGTATTTTTCTCAGATTAGAAGTCAAAAGTCGTTGTGTGCGTCGGAAACGATGTTTTTCAATTGCAACATGTGTATTTTGGTAAATAAAACTTGCGAGAACAAGAACGGATCAATTTCGACTTAAAACGAAGAATTGAGCGTCGAACGTTCACGAACGTTTAACGAAAACATAAAAATGGACTAATTAGCTAATTTCTCACTGACAGATTCGAAAATGAATTCTGACTTGATAGGATGGTAGAGCATGTTATTTGTGAACTTTTGGCTTTGGAACGAGCCAATTCCGAGTTGTAACGGTTACGTTATGAGCTTTGGAATTTTAGAATTTTCAAAGACGTAGAAATTTTTCTGAGTTGCAGAGGTAGCGCTGCAGCACCACCCAATAGGCTTAAAACGGCGCCGCAGCGCCACTCCAGGGGAGAAATCTCTGGAGGGGTAGCGCCGCAGCGCCACTCCAAGAGGAAAATATGGCACCGCAGCACCAGCATGGCAGAAAGTTCTGACATTGGTAGTAAGTACTTAACCTTTTGCATATCAATTAAGGGGCTAGCAATTGATGTAATGTAAGCTTTAAACAACATGTTTAATCAATGTTTATGAGAGTTAAATGTTGAACAAACGTAATTGAACTTAAGTTTTAGAAATGTTAACCAAGATTGAGTTAATGAACATTAAATAACTATAACGAATGCTAATTAGATAACAATTCGCTTAAGTTATATAAGAAGGAGGAGTTAGGCAATTACAGTGTATATTAACTATGATTACTAATTGATATACTATGCACTATACTTTGTAGACGTGCTAAAGACTGAGTAAACTACGTAGAGGTATAGAAGACGCAAAGGCAAGTGTTTCTAACCTTGTTCAAGATTTATTTGATGCAAGTTTTCTAACTCTTGCATTAACGTTGTGTTATGCAAGCTCTCTTAAACTCTTGTCTATACGTTATGGTTGGACAAGTTGTCATTATGCATGGTAATCTATGCAATGAACTATTGTTGGATAGTCGATGCTAATTGTTTCGGCTAGACGAATATGTACAGTACCTTGATTGATTATCATAAATCCTTCAAAGTATTATTGCTGAGCTATCTTATGCCAATTTATTTGGTACGGATTCTGAATGAAAACCTGAGTATGAATACACAAAGGTTTTATGGTCCTTAATTCGACTAGGCATTGTGTTGCCATGTAAAAGTGAAAACGTTTACGAAAGTAGTGTTGATCAACACAGAGTACTACAGGTTGATCACCTGGACGTGCTCGTAAGAGAAGCCGGGCTTACGATCTTGTACTAGTTTGCCCTTTTTAAAAGATGATATTTATGGTCTTTGACCAGCTCAGATTCTTAAGTGACTTTGTGTCCTTAAGAAGGAAGTTTAAAGGAATTCAAAAATATTATTTTGTTTATTTCTATTTCTTTATAACTCTTGTACAGTTATCGAAGACGAGACATATGATTCTTGATTTTTTGGTTGCAACATAAATTGTTAGACTTGCTGAGCCAGTTATGCTCACCCTTGCTTAAAATCATATGTTTCAGCTAATAGCAGTCGGACCAAAGGATCCGGTAGCGACAAGGGGAAATCCAAGATGAATGCTTAACTATCTTTGTAATAGTATAGTACTCTGTTGTAATAAACAATATTATGACACTGAACGATGGTAAGGGTTAATAAGATTTTGGGAAGGATGTTTTGTAATGAAATGTTAGTTAAGCTTATACAAACTATTGAATTATTCAGTTGAATGTATGAGTAGATAGTTGTACAGTGAAGCACCATATCCTGGGTGAAGGTACCCAGATTCGGAGTGTCAATTATTCAGACTTATGTATATTCTCAGGGGCTCGTTATCCAGAAAAATTCCAAGTCCCTGATTTTGAGAAAAATGATGGATTAGGAGATCCCTACACCCATTTGAAGGTATTCGTTGGAGAGATCGGATCCTATGCAGAGGACAAAAAACTCATATTGCAATTGTGACACCCCCAAATTCGGGTACTTCAATTCCACCGGATTTGGTGTTCACTGTACAAATATCATCTATCTATCTACCCATAATAAATGCAAACCATGCAACAGATAGGAATAAATCCTCCCCTTATGGGGTTACAACATCTGAATATAAATAAAATAAATCCTAGGTCATACTAACCTTAAATCTCAAATGCGGAAACATAAACAATTAAATAGTCTTACACAACTTAATACAAGTCTGAAATATAAACATATAAATTAAACAACTAGTCTTCATCAATTGTTGACTTTGCCTTTACCTTTGCTAGTAGAAGGCTCGTCGGACCTTTCATTCTTAACTGTAATGTTATTATTACGCAAGAGTGAGCACTATTGCCCACAAGTATAATAATATGACAACAATATAATAACATGCGAGTGAATCAAAGACATCTGAATAAAGAAACTCAACTTTTGACTCAAGAATGAATAACAAGAATCAAAATAACATCTGAGGGTCATAAGACCTCTAACTATATCCTAGTTTGTAAAGTGTTTAAACTTTAAACCTTTAACATTCATAAGACTATGGACTCTACTTCTTGTACTTAGGGGGATCAGCCTTTAGTACCATACTGTGCACAATATATCAATGTTAAAGCTTAAATAATCCCCTTTACAGGGTTGTTCATCTCAATTTTGACATCAGAGTCCGCACCAAATGAAGTTTGGCTTGGATAAGCTCAATAAGTATTCTAGAATTTGAAACATTCACTAGTCGAATAAATAAGGGTTCACTAGTCCTATAAGTTCAACAATAACATCGATATTCAACTTGAATGGTAAATCTCAAGAGTATACAATCGAATAAGTATTGTATAGCTGAATCTTACTTAAAAGAGTTATAGCATCAAATATGAAACCTTTGAACTTGAACAATTAAAAATAAGAGCTCGCTCGATATAGAACACAAGTCTAAGACTTGATAAATGAATAACTTAGAATGTTAAGAAACTTGCTTAATAACAATAAGTTAGAGATAGGATACTTGCTCAATGTAAAAGTAAAGCTTGAGTTTAAGAAACTTGCCTCTTGCACAAGCTACAATTTATAATTCACGTTCTTTATTAAATCCTACATATCAATACGTTCACAATACACATTAATCAATAACTCGATATATGTATCGAATCACACACATCGGTCTTGAGCACGTTATTGGACTATACAATTAACGATTCAAGTCATGTAATTAACTTATTAATTACTCACGTAATATAAGTTATTAACCTCTTATTATATGTCTAATCATGTCTTCATGTTTATTACATTAGGTCACATACATTTTCTGGATTTGAACAATTAAAATCTCATTTCTGGACAAACTATATAGTGGCGCTGCGGCGCCACCATATAAGCTATCCGTGGCGCTGCGGCGCGGCTGGCGCTGCGGCGTAGACCTTAAGGCCTGGAGCTAGGCGCTGCGGCGTGACATGCCAGTTCCAGATTCTGAGGTTCGCGAGGAAAACAGAACTTGGCCAAAAATTCTCATTTTAATGCTACTACCATAATTCAAATGCTACCCATGAAGTATGGACTTCACAGAAATGCTATACAACATTTCTAGCATGATCTTGGCAATTAAAATCATGTAATCACACAATCCAAGGCATCTAATTTCATTGTTTTCATACTTTATCATGTTTTGAAGGAAAATCAAGAAATTCAACGTTACGGATTCGTTATAACACCGAATCCGTTCGCTCAACTTTCGTTTTGTTCGTATAAACGTGTACAATCATATGCAAGTGTTAATTCAAAGTTAAACCATTGATTCATGGTATAAAAATTATACGTAAGGGCCGTATAGGCCACATATAGAATTTCTATACTCTATAATATTTGAAAACCCAATTTAAACAGAATTCGATCACTGCAAGTTATGCATATATGGCATACACTATGTCATGAACATCAATTAATAGATATATAGTCATATCATGAACAAGTCATCAATTTAGTCTTTTACAGGAACTTCAAAGTACGTTAATGGAAAAACTTTAAAAACTTAATTAAAACATAATCACATCAAATTGATCACTGTGATCCATGTATAAATGGTATATAACATGTTATGAACAATTTGTAACACACGTATAGGCATATAATCAACAATTACCAAATTTTTTTCCATATACAGAGAACTCATAATATATGTTAAGGAAGGAAACATTGTATGTGAAATAAAATTAGGACAAAGGAATTCCCCTTGCAAACTCCGTGGAGATGATTCAAAGATGATAAAATTTTTCTCTCAATTCTCTGTGTTTCCTTCTTTGAGTTTTTCTTTCTAAAGTTTACTCTGATGAAATATAAGGTTTGATACGATACATGTGTATATAAGTCTGATATAACTATACGCATTTTCAAACTGATGGAGTCGTGGTTGGTTTATGCCCTTAGTGGGTTAACTGGCCAACTCCTCATAGGGTCTCGTTTGGCTAACTCATTTATTCTCTCTTTCCATTTATTTTAATAAAACTCTTATTGTATAGTTAATTAATGTCACACCCAATTTAATCAAATAATGTTATTTACATCAATTAAATAAAAATAGCATAAATCCATATTAAATCACCTAGTCACATAATTAAAAATTTTATTTATTAATTATGTCAAATCATTATTTCTCTAATTAATTAGAATAACATTATGCTTATTAATTAATATATTAAATCAAATAAGCTCAATTAAATGCATCATTGAATATAATTTTTTTTCACATTAATATAATCAATATAACACATAATTATATTAATCTACCACAATTTCATCAATTAATTATTTAACTCAATAATTAAATCATCGAAAAATATTTATTTAATTCAATAAATATTCAAATTAAATTACAAAAATCTTGTTCGTCACAACAATTGTTCCAGAAGAAGTCTGACCGGAGAGGCTAGAGCCTGGTATGCCCGTCTGGATAATTCCAAAATTCACAACTAGGAAGAGCTGGCATATGCCTTCCTCAATCAATACAACTTTCAGTCTCAGATGGCTCTGGACAGATATCAAATCACCAAAATCAAGAAGCAAACCACCGAGTCATTCAGAGAGTATGCTTAATGACGGAGATGAATGGCGGCACAAGTCACCCAGCCTATGACTGAGTCTGAGATAGTCATGACCTTCATTGACATTCAAGAAACTCCGTATTACGAAATGGTCCTAGAAGGCATAGGAAAGCCATTCTTAGAGATAATCAAACACGGAGAAATAGCTTAAATGGGGCTGAAATCTGGGAAGATAAAAGATCTTACCGCCTTGGAAGCTATTGTCAAGCATATTCAATCTGGGAGTTATGGGAGTAATCCCCGGAGAGTACACAAGAAGAAAGAAGAAGAAGTGTCCTTAGTATTGCAAGGACAGAATCAGAGAGGTGATTCAAGTAGCATGCCCATTCAAAGGAGAAACTATTCCCCTTTCCAAGCTCTAACACAACCTTCAAATCCTCCATTTCAGAAAACTGCGGAGGCCAAACGTCGGAGAACGTTCACCCCTTTAGAGGATTCACTCGAGAATGTGCTAAAACTGTTGACAGCACAGAAGAAGATTGTTAAACTCCTTCCACCAACCAGTACTGGTGGATAGAATTTGGACCCAAATAAGAAGTGTTCGATTCGGATCCCCGGGCCATGATACACAAGATTGTTGGTCTCTCAAGTACAAAATCCAAGACTTGATAGATAATGGAGAGATTGTGGTGACCAAACCAGAGTAACTGCACGTGCAGGATAATCCCCTCCCTCAGCACAAAGAGAAGAGTGTCAATATGATTAGCACGAGGAGTGGAGAAGGATCCAAATAACTCTGGTATTTTGGAGAATCAACTCAATCCAGCACCAATAGCCCAGACAGTTGGGAGTTCTTAGAGAGATGGTTCCTGATAGAATAGAAAATCAAGTCTATCAAGGAGCAGATTGGACCGTTAGCAGATTTGGTCGTGTATCAACATCAGATAACTAGACAGCTGATAAACAAGACCAAGCAGCATGAATCGAGTCCTCCTACACCAGAAATTAGCCCCATCGCTATGAGGGATCATTACCAGTTTCATGAGCATGAACCTTGGGCTGTCAATGTGGCCAAAGAAGAAAATTTCCAGGCTGATAGGGAATTCGCCTTCCAAAGGAATTTCACTACTTTAAACCAATCGATGAAGGAAATCCTCCAGATGTTGGTCAATGAGGGGATGGTTATGGATATGTTACCCCCGGTGAACCCTCGATCCAGAAAATTCAAACCTGACAGGATCTGTCAGTACCATTCCAATGCTCCCGGTCATGACACCGAGGATTGCTGGGGACTTCGTCACCTGATTTAGAATATGATTGAAAATGGTTAGTTGATAAAGGGGAATTAAGATTATGGCCTCCCCGATAAGGAAACACTCTTTATTCCCATGTTATGGAATTAGGGAACAATGGCTATTATTTCCTGTGAGAAGGAACTAGTTTTGACACCCTTAATACTGCCAGGGAAAGGGGTCCAAGAAACACAAAATCCTGTGAAATTAGCTGCGCCCGAACCTTTAATATTTCCCTTCAGACCGCAATATCCAGTGATCAGCCTTAAAAGAGTCCCATGGAAATATAGGAAGGATGAAGGTTCCACCTCAAATAATATTGCCAGCATATCCAAGGAAAATCCGTTGTACCTGCCTCAGCGGGTGATCAATTTAGTTATCAAGGCTAAAGAGAAAGTGGCTGAAAAGAAAATCGAATAATTCCTCAGCAAAATGGGGTATGATGAGATCAAGATGGTGCGAAGCCTGAAGGATGCACCCAAGAAGATGTCCATCCTGGATATGGTCTTATCCTCAATGGATCAGCGTAACATTTTGGTGAAAGTACTGGAGGAAGCCCATCTGCCAAAGACAGTAGATACCGAGAAATTCCGTCATATGATAGAACACATCTTTAACAGCAATGTGATATCCTTCACTGACAATGATTTACCCGCAGAGGGGACGGGCCATTACAAGTCACTAAACATAGCAGTGATGTCATCAGGGTATGTGATTAGAGGAGTGCTGATAGATGGAGGATAATATCTGAACATCTGTCCCTACGTTACCGTGGATAGAATGAAGATAAACCCAAACCGGATCCGTACTAGTCATGTAGTTATCCGGGCTTTCGATGGGACTCGCCGAGAAGCTATGGGAGAGATTGAGCTTCCACTGGAAATTGGTCCCAACACTTTCTATGTATCCTTCCAGGTGCTTAACATTACCACCGGATACAATTTGTTGTTGGGAAGGCCATTGATTCACATGGCAGGAGCAATTCCATCCACCCTCCATCAACAGCTCAAGTATATTATTAATGGCAATCTGATTACAGTAAACGCCAAACGAGAATACCCTGTCTGCATACAAGGAGACGTGCCGGTGATCAGTCTAAATGAAGGGATTGAACCTGCTAGTTTTCAAGCTTTGGAAGTGACTAATACTCAGTACCTACCTGTTGGGGCACCAGCCTTGAAACCAAAGGTTTCTCCCGAAGTGATGATAGTGGGCCAGGAGATGGTATCTTTGGGTTTTCGCCCTGGAGAAGGGTTAGGAAATAATTAACAAGGTATCAAAAGTTTGGTACAAGTCCCGAGCCAGTCCAGGAAAGTCGGATTGGGCTACTCAACTAGATCAAACCATCGAAACCCACACAAGCATCCAAAGGGTTTTGCTTCCACTATACTATTACAAAACCTCACTGATGCCAGATTTGTGAAGCCAATGAGGAATATTTCCGCTGTTGTGTCAGCCATGTTATTTCCTCCAATTATACCGATAAGTGAGAGAAAAGCCCCAAAGCTTGAGGGGGAAAGCAAAATGGGAAAAGAAAAGTTCCTGTATGAAGGACGAGACCCATTTGCCAACATGTATTGTCTGATGCACTACGTGGATATGAACGATAATATCCCAGAGAGTGACGAAGAAGACCAGATTCAAATTCCTCTCATCAAGAATGGAAATGGGGGTAGTTCAAAGAAGAACCCCGGCTCTAATGAGAAGGATGTCTCAGTCATCATCATAGATGAGGAAGAAGAGCACAAATCCTTTATCCTCCCTATTCATGAGCACCTGACATTGGACAATTGGAGCAGCTCCACATGCTTCATTCAAAAAGGGTAAAAGGGCAGAAAGTCCATCTGCCCTGGAACATGGTTTCATTTACTGCTTATTTTGTTGCACATCTATAACAGTAACTTTTGTCATGCTTTGCTAAATGCATTGTATGTTTAAACTATTTCATATATTAAAGTGAAAGCATTTTGTTTTCAGGACTCCAGAATTGGATTTATTTGTCACTACTGATGAGATGCCAACTTGTCACAGTGACTATAACTTTGATGTAGAACTGAACTTCGAGATGATGGAGATCGATCAAGAAGAGGTAGATGACTATGTGGTGCCCGATTAGATCAATGATTGGGTCAAAGATAAACCCAAACCAAACCTAGATCAAACCACCACTGTCAATATCGAAACCTCAGGAAACCTCAAAGAAATATAGATAGGCCTAGACCTCACCCCAGACCAAAGAACTGACCTGATTGAAATCTTAACACAGTTCCAGGATGTGTTTGCATGGTCGCATGAACACATGATTGGCTTGTCTACTGACATTGTCATCCATCAACTCCTCATCAAGGATGGATTCAAGCCAGTCAAATAAAACTCAGGCGATTTAAACCTGAATAGAGTCTGAAAGTCAAAGAAGAGGTTGTAAAATAATTTAAAGTCGGCATCATCATGGTATCTACATACCCGGAGTGGCTGTCGAACATAGTTCTCGTGCCTAAGCCCGGAGGGAAAGGTAAGAGTATGCGTGGATTATAGGGATTTGAACTAAGCTTGCCTCAAAGATAATTTCCGGATACCTTTCATCCACATCCTAATAGAAAATATATCACAGTATGGCATGTATTCTTTTGTGGATTGCTTTGCTGGTTACCATCAAATCATGGTCACTGAAGAGGAAATGGAGAAGATAGCCTTCATCACTCCCTTGGGAACCTTCTGTTACAGACGATTGTCTTTCGGCCTCATCAATGCTAGTGCCATGTATCAGCGAGCCATGATGGCTTTATTTCATGACATGATGCATAAAGAGACAGAGGTTTGTGTGGACGACATTATCGTCAAATCTCAAAATGAGGACGATCACATCAACCATCTCAGAAAGCTGTTCAACAGGTTACGTAAGTACAACCTCAAGCTAAATCTGACCAAATGTGCTTTTGGTGTCAAATTAAGCAAGTAGGATTTCTGGTAAGTAATAGAGGCATTGAGCTAGATATCGCCAAGATTAAAGCCATCACAGATATGCCAGTACCCCGAACAGAAAAGAAGATACAGGGATTCCTAGGAAGAATTAATTTCATAAGCCGGTTCATTTTCCAGCTCACGGCGACGTGTGAACCCATTTTCAAGCTACTAAGGAAGAATTCTTCCGTGAAATGGAATGAGGATTGCCAAAAAGCTTTCCTGGCCATCAAAAAGCAGCTGATTGAAGCGCTTGTCTTTGTGGCCTCGAGGGATGAAGTTCCCCTATTTATGTACCTGTCCATCAATGCCAACGCAATGGGCTATATTCTGGGACAGAAAAGATGATAATAGCAAGGAGAGAGCTATCTACTACATCAGCAAAAGATTTAGCAGCGGTGAATAGAAATACACTCTGATTGAGAAAACATGTTGTGCGTTAGCATAGGCCGCCATGAGGTTACAACATTATCTGCATGGGCACACGACCTATCTTATATCCCGTATGGATCCACTGAAGTACGTATGCAGCAAGACAATATTAAATTGTCGATTGTCCAAATGGCAGTTGATCCTCCAAAAGTTCGACATTATCTACGTGACTCAGAAGTCCAATAAAGGTCAAGGCATTACAGATCAACTAGCCGAAGCACCATCAGGAGGGTTTGAACCCTTGGAGACTTATTTCCCGGATGATGGGACCATGACAATTCAACAAATCCGACAAGAGAATACAGTCCAACCTTGGAAAATATATTTTGATGGAGCAGTAAACATGGAAGGTGTTAGAGCTGGGGCAGTCCTTATCTCTTGTATAGGTAAATAGTATCCTGTGGCTACCAAGTTGCAGTTTGTCAACACCAACAACACGGCTGAGTATGAAGGCTGCATAATGGGGTTGAAGCTAGCCCAATCCATGGGTATCCAGCGTCTATTAGTCTTTAGTGATTCTGAGTTGGTTATCAGACAAACCACCGAGGTATATCACACAAAAGAATTGCATTTGCTAACCTATCATCGGCAAGTTATCAGCATATCCATGGATTTTAAAGAGATCACCTTCGTCCACATTCCCCGAGGTAGGAACAATTTTGCGGATGCATTGGCAACTTTGGCTTCCCTGATCTACATATCTGGTAGGAGGGGAAATCCCGACATCAAATTCATTAACCAAAAGGCCCCGACATATGGGAATTACATTGGAGAAATATGAAATGAAATGCCTCCTATCAAGCAGCCTTGGTCCCAAGACATCAAGGAATATATCCAAGATGGATCTACACCCGCTGGAGTAAGTCAAGCTGAACGAAAGCGGATTCACAAGATGGCTATGAAGTTCTATCTAAGCGGGACACACTCTATAAGAGGGTTGCTGGGATAGGCCTTTTAAGATGCCTCGATAAAGATCAAGCCCAGAGACTGATGAATGAAGTCCACGATGGAGTCTGCGGTCCACAAATGAGCGGTCATCTGCTGGCCAAAAAGTTATTAAGAATGAGGCATTATTGGATCTCTCTCAAAGCTGATTGTGATGTTCACGTCAGAAGATGCTATTAATGCCAAGTCCATGGAAATGATATACACGCTTCCCCAAATGAGCTGCACAATATGAGTTCGCCATGGCCTTTCTCCATGTGGGGGATGGATGTGATTGGGCCTATAGAACACAGAGCCAGCAATGGTCATCGATTCATCTTCACCATGATCGATTACTTCACCAAGTGGGTTGAGGCCGCCTCTTTTCCCAAAGTCATCAAAGAGGTAATCATTGGTTTCATCAGAAACAATGTCGTCTGTCGATACTGACAGCCAAAAATGATCGTCTCAGACAACGCCAAGAACCTAAATAATCAGATGATGAGAGATTTATGTAGTAAGTTCTACATCAAACATCTCAATTTTGTCATCTATCGGCCCAAGATGAATAGTTCTGTCGAAGCGTCCAATAAAAATATCAAGAAGATCATGCAAAAAATGTCCGCCAATCACAAAGGATGGCCTGACTTATTGCATCTGACTCTGTTAGCATACCGGATGTCAATGCGTACCTCTACTAGGGCTACCCTCTATTCCTTGGTCTATGGCATGGAAGCAGTACTGCCCATAGAAGTAGAAATGGAATCTTTGCGAGTCTTAATAGACGCTCAGATGGAAGAAGACCAATGGTTGCAAGAGCGGTATCAACAGCTATTTCTGGCAGATGAAAATGGGGCTACAACCATTTTCCACGGGCAGTTATATCAGCAGAGGATTGCCTGATCATACAATAAGACGGTCTGAATCCGGTAATTCAAAGAAAACGACCTTGTCCTGAAGAAAGTTTTGGCTAATCAAGATGAAGCCAAAGGAAAGTTTGCCCCGAATTGGGAAGGTCCTTTCATTGTCAAAGAAGTGTTGACAGGAGGAGATATCAGATTAAAGGAGATGGACGGGAGCGAATTTCCCCAACTCATCAACTCAGACACCGTGAAAAGGTACTATATCTAAAACACATGCCTACCATCATCCTAGTTCTCCAAATCGATCAAATCAGTTCGAGTTTTCACTAAAACACGAACTACGAATGACCTGATCTCCCTCCACCCGGGAGTACATAGGCAGCCATTCCAGGTGCGGTCAAACCAAATTTTTTTTTCAAAAACCCATCAAACAAAAACAAACTCAAAAGAGACACTTCTCAAACCTCTCACACAAAATTTGAACTATGAATGACCTGATCTTCCTTCACCTGGGAGTACAGTAGGCAACCATTCATAGTGTAGTGTGACCTTTAAAGAAAAAAAAAACCAGTCCCAAGACACCGAAACCCTATAAAACCTAAAATTTAACAAGTCTCCCTGGTCAACAGGCCCGTCTGAGATATTCTCCGACATCTCACTATCCATCCATCAAGGAAAAGATCGTGATACATCAACGACAGCAGGTTATAAAAGAAGTGGTAATCACTCAGCAATGACAATACATATCCAACAGGGAAGTGAATCAAAATATATTTCTCTGATATATAAATTTGTTTAATATATACACTGCGCCCTGTACATGACAAAAATGGCTGATCTAGTATGTGCAAGAAAAATAAAGCTAGTCTATGAACCCATGGCCAGGCGGGATAGCAGTGCCAATATGGCATCCCTCTCTGAAGATGGAGGAGTAGCTGCAAGCTCAATACCCTCAGTCTCTATACAAGCAAGGAAATCCACATCCATCTGCATAATGCTGCTGTGACCATCTATTAAAGTGCTCATATCTGCCACCAGGCTGTGGGTATACAATCTGAGTGTTGTGTTGTCCGCCATATATATATATCCCGGGTAGCTATGGCCTCATCCCTCTCTACATAAGCGACATCCCGGGAAAGTAAGACCTCCTCAATCTCCTCAAAGGCTGCATCTTTGATAGATAGGACCTCATCTCTCTCCTCAAGAGCTGCATCTCAGGTGGATCGAGCCTCGTCTCTCTCAACCAATGTTGCATCCCGAGTAACTCGAGCCTCGTCTCTAGCGACAAAAGTTGTATCCCTGCTAGAAAGGGCTGTAAACATCAACGCCCTAGCCTGATCTCTCTCAAAAGTCATCCGAGCTAATGAGTCAACAATAGCTGGATCTGTCCCACCAGGAATGCTCAGAGAATCGCTCACTAAAGCCGCTGTCAAACTAGTAAATAATTCATCCTCCGTGGGAGAATCAGGATCCTCCATAGGCTCCTCTGCATCTGAATCAACACTCGGATCTGACTGGATAATCGCAACTGCTGCTATATCGGACTCCAACCATGTCGAATACTCTGGAGAACGATCTGGATGGCTAGTAGAGAAATCAGCCCTCTCCCTATGAGTCAAACACTAATAAATCCTAATCAGGTCTGCTGACGATAGAGATGAAGCTGATATCTGCTGATTAACGACCCCCTCAAACTGGTGGAGGCTTTGGAACTGATCAAACTGACCCATAACTGCCAACGGATGGTAAGTGGTCACCCCTCTCAATCTCGCGAGGGGTAGATAATCTATGCCAACTGCAGCTGTAAGGGGAGACAAGCCTTGAGCATAGCAAGATCGAAAAGGGATGCTCAATATTAGATAAAAAGGACGACCATGTCGCTGCATCTAAACACTTCGCTAGCTGGAAGGAGTAGGACATGGCTATCTTATGGGTAAAGCAATACCCATGGTGTCTAAAGGTGCCAATCGGACGCAAATGTGTCGTGAGCCATAAATACAGTAGGACAGAGCTACCTCTAAAAAAACCCCTCTGGATGGGTACTGCAGAAGGTAGCCGACCTTAAGGTCTCGACCAATACCATCGGCAAAATCGTACTACTCTGTCTAAGGGCACGGACTACGACCATCAAGCTAATATCCAAATGGTCCAAATATAGTGGCATGTACACATAAGCCGTGACGCACATCAACAAAATGTCTACACGCGCAAACTGCCACTCATCTACCGAAATGATAAAATCCCCAGATTATCACTCGTAGCTGTCTAGCCGGCCGAAGCAATCAATCAGAAAGTCTATGGATATCACATACCTTGAAATGATCTCCTCAGTGATGACTCGGCGTCTCAAACCCAACATAGTCATAAATGGTCTCCTTATATCACTGATGGTTATCCGAGCGCAAGGCAGGTCCAGTGCCAAACCTGTAAGACGCTCATACTCCTTTAAGGTCGGAGTCAACTCGTGCAGTTCAAAGTGGAAAACCTGTTGCTCAAGTATCCAGCATGATAAGATGCCGTCTACAAATCCCTATGGAACCTAGAAATCTAGAACGGGTAGAGAATGCCCCAGCATCTAGTCTACTATCCCTCTGGCTGTGAGGGGCAAACTGTCATACCATGACCGCAATGAAGATGCTACCGAAGATGGTGGTGAATGCTCAATACAGCTGACCATAGTTGACGACATCTGTATCACCGTATTATAAGACCATCCAGGGGTCAAACTTGAACTCACCTGTCTAAATGCATATCCATGACATAATACATATATAATGATAATGATAAACATGATGCAAACATCATCTCTATCTGCTCATACAATACAAAATAAAAAGTACAGGGAGATGGGGCACAACCGCCCAACTACTAACAGAGGCCTATCAAAAGATATAGCGAGAAATGGGGCACATCCGCCTAATAGCTAAACATAGGTCTATCAAAAGATATAACAAGAAAAGCTATCCGAAGAGATCAAGAATATCTGTCTACAGGCTATTAACGTGCTCCTACTTCTCCTGAGTCACAAAATCTAGGCCAATGGGAATGTTTGGTCGATACAAGGTAGGATCAGCACCTGCAAAGCTGCTAGAAAATGGACTTGATGAGGGGCTACCTCCAGAGCTGAAAGGATCAAAAGAATCTGCCTCGGATGGCTCCTGGCTAAGGGTGCCTGATGAACAAATGAGCCCTCTTTAACTGCTGGTCAGTCCTGTAATCTGGTTTAGATGAGTCGGATCTCAGAGACAAGATATCCAGTTTGTCATCATCATAGACCCAGACACCACATTTGTTACGAACTGGGTAGCACGAGTCTAAGCCCGAATTGTATGAGGACTCCACCAGCTGTGAAATGCCTCCTGGCTTGTAAGGACCCTATGACAAAGTGAAGCCATCTACGCTCACCAGTGGAATGTATGTGAGTGGCTGAGCTAGTGGCCAATGATGCCAAGCAGGAGGAACAAAGGGAATGTGAGTATCTCCCATGGTTCTCCGAATAGTATGATCTCCTAAATAGAGCTCCCAGCCTCCCTCTGTCAAAAATAGAACTCGACGGGTGGATAATGCAAATTCCCGGCCAGTGGTAAAGCCATCCTCAGACCCGACAGACAAAAAGTCTGAGGTATACGGGACCCACGAGATCGACCCGGCCATCAATAGCTCTAGCTGCAGGCGAGAATGGGTGAATCCCTCAGCTACAGAGACCTCCGTCAATGTGGAGTGGTGTCAGCGCCATCCCCGAGGATAAGTCTCCAAGCCCAGAGTAGTGGCAGGACGTAGGCAAGGAAGCCTCTCAAATGCCCAAAACTGGCCATGCAAATATCAAAAGTCCTCAGTAATCAAGACTGACAAATACAAATGAGGAAATCAAAAAGGTACAAGAGAGATGTACTAACCAGTAGGAAAGGGTAAAAGCCTAACCAAGCCTCCATCACACCCTCCGAGCGCATGCTCATCCCTCAGAGAAAATAGGCAAAGATGTAGTCACCCCAATCAAAATCAATGAGGTGCTCCACGTATCGAGTAGCTCTGACCAGGACAAAGCACACTGTCGAAGAGTTGTCTGCAAGGAAACAACCCCTGATGATCACTAAAAATAGTCACCATAGGATGCGATCTCTAACCCTCTGACCATCAGGCAGAGGCTCAGTCAAAGCCCCACTCTGGGCATCTATGCTCAAGGGACTAGAACGGACCGTCTGACCCTTAATGGCCATCGCAGGAACTCTTAAGAGGGACCGAACGACAATAGGTGAAATGTCAGCCATAACCAGCACTAGCTCACCTGCGAACTCTATCTCGGTGATGAACCTCCAGTCCATAGGCGTCATCATCACCTCGTAATCCAATAAATAGAGTGACTGGGTCTAGTGGAACCAGCGCTCAGAAAAAGCCCTCAGATAACCCCAGGGGCAACAGCGAGGGGAGGGATAGAAAAGAATTACTGAAACCCCAAGGTATCAACAATGGCCCTATACTCCAGATGCAGAGTATTATACAAGGAATGAACATTAAACCAGTACCCCCTGGGCTGTGTAAAGACGGGAACCTGCATCAAGAAGCCAATCTAGATCAAACCTGTGCCCTCAAAGTGGCAAAAGAAAGAAAGAAAATACAGAAGAAAAACTTTAGTCACCTCGTTGGCATGAAGGTATCTCGATGGATGGTGCCTCAAATCTCCTAGAAGCCCCTGAAGTGGCACCACAATGGATGGAAGCTCCCCACGTGGATCTTGAGCTGGGGCAGGATCTTGAGCTGAACGTGGCTGAGGAACATCAAAAACACTCCTTCGCCTCACCCCTGAAGTAGCCCTGCTAGCACTATCGGGTCTATCTGGCTCCATAACCTGGACAAAGTCTCTAAATCACCTCAGAAAGGGTGAGGTAAGCCTTAAACCTGTGGCTTATTAAATTAAATCATTGCTTTATGTATTTATAAGTCCTAAAACATTCTTTCGTTAACAAAAATCCCCAGTAGAGTCAAAATTGCATGCTCATTAAATACTCAGGCTTTTAAAAAATTTCCGCTAGAGTCTCCTTTGTGAAATGGTCTGTCCGCATGCACACAGGCATGACTAGGTGGCCATTTAGTAGCACACCTACCCAAAAATAGAAAGAATTCATATTTATGAAAAAAATTCAAAAGTAAACTCCCCGTTGAAGCTAACTTACCACATGTATTTTTAGTTGAAAATCCAGGCTCACTTATCCTCAAAAAGGATGAGTAAACTGATCAAAAATGGGGTCAATGGACTGTCTCAGAAATCAATTTTTTTTACATCAAAATCTTTAGCACAGTAAACTACTCATATTTACTAAGTCTGAAAATTGTTATCAAGTTATATAAGCACATCTATTCGATACATTGTGTTTAAAGCATATTACGTGGTTTATAACATTCTAACGGTCAAAACTAGAAAAGAAAGGATGTAAACGTTACCAGAGATGTGCAGAACGTTTGTACCTAAAAAAAGCTACCCGAACTCCATAGATCTGAAGAAGAAAATCAGATTTCCTTTAAGATTCAAAACTAAAAATGAATCTTAGAAGCCATAGCTACCCAATTTAAACTCGCAAGAGGGAGCAGCCCCACCTATGGCTGCCGCACCCCTACCTGTGGCTCTTGAAGTTGGGGCCCACCCCCTCAAGCTAGGTCTAATTTGAGTGGAAACAGAATTTACAGAAGTTGAAAAGTCAAATCCAGAAAAAAATTGCTACGTAATTGAGCGGATTGGCCTGAAATTCTTTATATGAGTGTCGGATTACTGACGGAGAGAAGAACTTCATGTAAGCCATTGGTTATCATCCCGAAGTGATATCCGGGGACCAATAATGAAAATTATTGAAAACTACAGCTGTCAGAGCATCGATAAGGTCCGACCGTATGAGCAGTAGGTTCTGACTGTATCAAGGCATCCGGATTGATCCGAGGGTGTGATTTGTCAGAAAGATTGCCCCCACATCAAGATGGATCAGGAATGACAATCCAGCTATTGGAGACAACTCTAATGAAAAGTCAGGAATGATCTGATGGTATCAGCCATTGAAGGCTACTTCAGTAAAGGTCAGAGGGTCTGACAGTCCTGCCGTTGGCAACAACTCCGACAAAGCGTCGGGAATGATCCGGTGGTATTAGCCGTTGAAGGCTACTTCAGCGAAGGTCAGAGGGGTCTGACACTATCAGTCATTGGTGGCAACTCCAGCAAAGCATCGGGAATGATCCAGTGGTATCAGCCGTTGAAGGCTACTTCAGCGAAGGTCAGAGGATCTGACATTATCAGCCGTTGGCGACAACTCCAGCGAAGCATCGGGAACGATCCGGTGGTATCAGGCATTGAAGGCTACTTCTGCGAAGGTCAGAGGATCTAACACTATCAGCCATTTATGACAAATCCAGCGGAGCATCGGGAATGATCCGGTGATAAAGTCGTTGAATTCTACTTCAGCGAAGGTCAGAGGATCGGACACTACCAGTCATTGGCGATGACTCCAGCGAAGTATTGGGAATGAGCCGATGATGAAAACAGTATATAAGTTTATCCCCGTAGAGGACAGATGAATGAATCTAGTATACAAATCCCTAGCGAGAGCACCAAGAAGGATTGGTGATTCAACTGACCGTAACAAACTATCGTTCGAGTAGGTACCGAGAAGGCTCGGTGTTGGTCAAACCCTGCAAACTACTGTTCGAGTAGGAATCAAATCAAGATCAATAGATTGTAGTAGATTACTATTCTGGTAGGCATCAACTGGAATGTCACCATCTGCGAACATTAATCCAAACCGTTGGCGACAACTCCAATGTAGCGTCGTGAAAGGTCCGATGATGTATACCGGTGGGAGCTATCATCAAGATAGGCATCATGAATCCCTAATGGGGTAACCCATCATAAAAGAATATCCCCAATGGAGAAGGAAGTTAGAAAGCTTATCTGAAGGTGGAGAGTGTTGGTGACAACTCCAACATCGGGTTCAGAGATATCCAACAGCATCAGCCAAGAGAAAATCTTCCCCACAGAGAGTATCAACGTGCGTGGTAAACCATTGGCCTCAAACTGGTATGGCACCAAGGGCTATCACGGATAACGTTATCCCCAGCAGAAAATAACATAAACAATAAGTGAAAGCCCTACCCCCTCGAAGGTATCTAACATTCATACCATATCATTTCATGCATTGCATTACATTTATATCTATCATATTTCCAATGTCTAGCAATCTTTATCATGTTCATTTCCTTGCATTGTATAAACATGATAAAGAGGGGCATCTGTAGACACTCAAAATTTTGTATTCCTATTACTAACCTTGCAGAAGGGTAAAACTGTCTTTTGCCTCCAGGCGACAACCCGGGATGTCAAGCTTAACCCCGGACACTATACCGGGATGTCAAGTCAAACCCCGGTAACACCGGGATGTCAACTCAGCTCAGGTCACAATACCGGGATGTCAACTCAGCCCCGGTCACAATACTAAGATGTCAACTAAGATCCAATCACAATACCGGGAAGTCAACTCAGCCCCACTCACAATACTGGATGTCAACTTATCCCCGGTCACAATACCGGGATGTCAACTAAACCCCGGTCACAATACCGGGACGTCAACTCAACCTCCCAGCGACAATCCTGGGATGTCAAGATCAATCCTGGTCACTATACCAAGATGTCAAGTTAAACCCCAGCAACATCGGGATGTCAAGTGAAGCCCCGGTGACAATACCGGGATGTCAAATAGCCCCGTCGACAACCCCAGGATGTCAAGCTTAACCCCGGTCACTATATCGGGATATCAGGTCAAACCCCAAAAATATAGGGAGGTCAACTCAACCCCAAAGACAACCTCGAGATGTTATGGAAAACCCCGGTAACAACCCGGGAGGTACAGGAATCCCGTCGATAACACCGAGAGATCGAATTCAGCCCCAGTCACAACCTGGGAGATGCAGCCACCACATAGACAACCCTGGGAAGCCAAATCAACTTCGAAGGCAACCCCAAAGTATCAGTTCATCCCTAGATACAACCCAAGGAAACCAAGTCAGCCTCAGAGACAACCTTGAGGACAAACAGAATCGACTGGGATCAAAATCTCGGAGACAACCCCGGGAAAACAGTCGAAGATCGTGCCAGTACAGGAGACAACCCTTGGAGGGGCAAAATTGTTAGTTTACCAAATTAAAGACAATCTAGTTAAAATCAAACCGAATTAAAGTAATGAAGGTCAGAAAGAACCATAAACATTGATCCCGAGTGAAAACAACACAATATAGCTCAATGGACAAACTGTGAAGAAATGAAAATATTGTTATAAACCCATCTTCTTGAACTCAAAAAAGGATAAGTCCCATGTCATTGTCACGCTCTCGGAAAGGGCTTTCTGGAAAGGTATAGCACGTGTAAGACCCCAACTTTTATGAATAAAGATTTAATTTTCTTTATATATTATTTCGAAACAGTAAGGTGTTGTTTTGATAAATATGAAAGTTATGGGTGAAATGTGCAAATATTTTTAAAATGAGCAAGTGGTTATAAAATATTCTTGTTGTCGGGAAATATTCGTTTAGTCGTGGAATATTCTTGTTGTCAGGGGAATATTCGTACGACGGCGCATCTATTTGTGGGCCCCCACAACAGAATAACTGTCGGATATAGAAAGCAAAAGAAATAACTTTTTTACAAGATAACGGCATAGTTGTTACCGTTAGTACTGTTGAAATACCCGGTGGTTAAAATACAGTGATACACGGTGTTGCATAGTAGCACACGGTATTGCACAGTAATTCTAATTATTGATTCTTACGTGAGAAGCAATTACTCAATAATTGTTACAGTAATTACTGTTCAATATTTTATATTATTGACTCAATAATTGCTACGTTGATATTTTATATTATTGACTCAATAATTGTTACATTGATATTTTATTGACTCAATAATTGCTACGTTGTCATTTTATATGATTGATTCAATAATGGCTACAGTTGATATTTTGTAGTATTGATTCAATAATTGTCACTGCACAGTATTTCATACTATCAACTCAATAATTCATATTATTTGAATAATATTATTAGATAGCATTATTGACAATGTCTAAGGAAGTTCTGTCTAGGAGGGGTTATTTAATTGCGCGCCAGTAAGGAGAAGTCCTTATCGGAAGGCCCCCTCTTTCCTAGGAACGACCTGGTTGACAATATTGTAGTTCTGTAATATTATTTGTGAATAATTAATTATTGATTTATATGATAAGGGAATATTTGTTTTGTGGATATTAAAGAAGGAATTGGCGCTGATGAGTTTTTATCAATATTTTGGTGTGAGAAATCATCTGGTTGTGGATTTCGGATAATTTATGTTTGGAATTTGGAAAAACTTTCTTCTGCAAAGTTGTAGAGAATTAAATTTCCTATGGAAGGACATAGAATTTGTATTTCTCTGACAAAGGGGCTCTTTGTTATGAATTATTGAAGTTTCAGAAAATAAATATTATTTAATGGGTGGGCCCCACTTTTGTTGAAAATCTGAATTTTGGGAAGCTGCCAGGCGGCGGAATTTTTTTTAAAAATAATAATATTTTATTATTTTAGTCTCCTTTGGCATCCTAAGCTTTTCCTATAAATAGGGTGCTTAGGTTAGAATTGAAAATCACACCAGAATCAGAAGTTTTCTCTCTCTATTATATCGAGCGTATTTTTGTGAGTATTTCGATACTTTGAGTATTAATATTCAGCGCAAGTTTCCTTCGGTATTATATCCGATATTCTAGTCAGAGGTACTATATTTTTGAGGTAAGGGATGTTATTTTCTTCGTAAATGATGTTATTCTTTTCAATATCATTATACCAAAATATTGTCATGGATTTTATTATGAAATTCTTACTTTTTCCGTCGGGGTTACTATTCACGTATACGGCACTATTCACGTATACGATACTATTCACGGAAAAATTAAATTTTCTTCTATATGTCCAAATTACTTGTTAAAGTTCTTATCTTTGATTGGATCTAAGTTTTGAGCTTTATTCTTGAATTTTGCTCCACAATTGATTATTACGAAGTATTTTTGAATACTAAAATACGAATCCTTAATCTTATCCTTTATTTCACTGGATTCGTTATTTATATGGTTTTTCATCATCCTCAGTTCTAAGTGGTGATATAACTGAATATCTTTGGCCTGTAGAGCAAAGATGAATGATTACCTGATGAATATCTTTGGCCTGTAGTGCAAAGATGATAGGTGTTGAGATGAACATGATCACTGATAATACAAATGAATATCTTTGGCCTGTAGTGCAAAGATGAATATTTGATTCGAGATGTATATTAATTGATGTTACAGGGATAAAATATTGATGAATGGACTTTTAAATCATAGAAGATAGTAGACTTCATTCTCTGCTTAACTCTTCTAATGATTTGTTATTTTCGCTGCGAATATTGATCTAAAGTTGGTTGTCCATTATATTTTATCTGATTTGTTGAAGACTAACGATAATTTATTTTCCATTATCTTAGTCATAATATTCTTTACTGAGCTAGTTGAGCTCACCCTTTTCATCTGTTGTCCTCTTCAGGAAATGAGAATGTCGCGGGAACTAGTCGGGGGACAGAGTGATGGTCCGAGTTAGAGCAGTAGTAGTCCTCACTATTTCTGATAAATAGTGTGATAATAATTGTAATGAGGAATTAGTTTGAATTTTAATATTTTCTACATATTTGTATTGACACTCACAGTTGTGTGGTCGTATTTTGCACGACCGTATGATATGAAGTTTGTATTTGAATTATGTACCATGTATTTGGCGACTTAGAATGGGTTGGGTTGACTGGACCTATTCTGGGGGGCGTCACATTTGGTATCAGAGCTTAGGGATATGATCTTTGGCGGAGATCGGGGAATAGAACTAGGAGGGGAGAGACGAGTAAATCCTTCGCTAGTGTGTCATACCTAAGCTTATGTGGTATTTAATTGGTCAGTCGGAGCATAGGGTTAATATGTGATATGTTGATTTGTTTAATTAACCCTTTTTTTATGGCAGTATTTGAGAATGGCAGCTGAGAACGTTAACAACAAAGTGAATGAGACCGTGGAGACACCTTTAATCGTTAACCAGGAGAACGTGCAACAAGAAGGCAATGTTCATCTTGAAAATAACGCTGGTCAGACGATAAACGATGAGATGTTTAGAAGTTTTTTGCAGTTCATGCAAAACCAGACGAGGGAGACTCGTGTGCAACATATAGGTGGCGATAATAACAACTCGCAAATTGTTACTGCCAAGCAGTTCAAAGAATTGGGACCACCAGAGTTTCTGGGAAAGCCAGATCCGATAAAGGCGGAGACGTGGATTAAACAAATTACCAAGATATTTGATGTCTTGGGATGTACGGAGGAACAGAAGGTTCCATTCGCCACGTTTATGTTCCGTGGAGAGGCAGATTACTGGTGGGAATCCGTGAAGCGTACCCAGCCTGCCGCACTCAAGATGTCTTGGAAAGCGTTCCAGAAACTGTTTAATGACAAGTAATTTCCTGAAAGTATTCGTCATATGAAGAAAGTAGAATTTATCAGATTCGAACAAAATAACATGACGGTATCCCAGTACGAGGCTAAGTTCGCGGAGCTGTCCAGGTTTGCACCTCATTTGGTGGAGAATGAGGAACGTATGACGCGGATGTTTCTAAGAGGTTTGAAACCCGAAATACGTCAATACCTCATTTCTCATAAATTTTCTTTATATTCGGATGTAGTAAACAGGGCCCAGTTATTAGAACGAGATAATGATTATGTTCAACCGAGGGACCACAACCAAGGTCGTACCGGTGGCAGCAGTCATCGGAGCAATGACAACCAGCGAGGAGGAAAGTATGACAGAAGCGGTAACCACTCCGGTGGTTATCGTGGCCATGATAGTAGAAGAAGCGAATCGGGAGGAGATTTCAAGAAGAGAAGGTACAACAATGAGAACGCGAAGATGTCAACATCAGCACCAGCATCAACTATTTCGAGGGGAGGAGAACGACCGCAGGTCGTATGCTTTAAATGCGGGAAAGAGGGACATATCAGCCCAAACTGCCCACAACAATTCAAAGGATGCTATAACTGTGGAAAAAAAGGACATATAGCTCGAGATTGTCCTGTTGCGAAATCAAATTCAGCGGGGGTGGTGATTCCAAAGGCGGTTGCAGACAAGTCAAAGTCGGTGATTCCTGGAAGAGCGTTTGTCGTGACAGCCCAAAACGCCAGGAATCCACACGAGGTGATTACGGGTAAGTTGATCATAAACTCTTGCGAAGTTTACACCTTGTTAGATACCGGTGCTACCCATTCTTTTATTTCACTTACTTGTGCTCAACGTTTGAACTTGACTTCTGATAAATTAGACTTTGACTTATCTGTTGAAACTCTGTTAGGAGAAACTTTTGTTACATCTACAGTTTACAAATCTTGCTTGATTCAGATTGGTACCCTTACCTTACCTATTAATCTTATATCTTTTAAATTACTTGTATTTGACGTGATTTTAGGAATTGACTGGTTAACCACTTACCATGCCAGAATTGATTGTTTTCGTAAGGTTGTTAGTTTTCATATTCCTAATCAACCTGTTGTGCGAATCCAAACCACCAAACCACTAAAATCAGTCAATATCATTTCAAATCCCAAGGCTATTCGTTTATTGAAAAGCGGATGTCAAGCTTTCTTAGCTCATGTCACTAATCTAAACCAGAATACATCAGATTTGAATGATATTTCCGTTGTTAATGAGTTTCCCTGATGTATTTCCCGAAGAACTTCCCGGTCTACCCCAAGAACGTGAAGTTGAATTCTTTATTGACCTTGAGCCCGGTACAAAGCCCATTTCTAAAACTCCATATCGAATGGCTCCTATTGAACTTCAGGAGTTAAAGATCCAATTACAAGAATTGTTAGACATCGGTTTTATTCGTCCTAGTACGTCTCCTTGGGGTGCTCCTGTTTTATTCGTAAAGAAGAAAGACGGGAGTATGCGACTTTGTATTGACTATCGGGAGTTGAACCATGTCACCATCAAGAATAGGTATCCGTTACGTCGTATTGATGACCTGTTCGACCAGTTGCAAGGAGCGCAATTCTTTTCAAAGATCGATCTCCGTTCTGGATATCATCAGCTGAAGATTAAAACTAAGGATATTCCAAAGACTGCTTTCAGAACACGGTACGGGCATTATGAGTTCTTAGTCATGTCTTTTGGATTGACTAATGCTCCTGCTGCTTTCATGGATATGATGAACCGTGTATTTAAGGAGTATTTGGATCAATTCGTTGTTGTCTTTATTGATGACATTCTCATCTATTCTAAAAGCCGTGAAGATCATGAGCACCATTTGAAGTTGGTACTTCAAAAGCTTCGTGAGAACAAGCTATATGCCAAGCTGAAGAAATGCGAGTTCTGGCTTGAGGAAGTAGCATTTCTTGGGCATGTGGTATCGAAACGTGGAGTATCTGTTGACCCGGCGAAGATTGAAGCAATACAAAGCTGGGAGCAACCTAAGTCGGTGACCGAAGTACGAAGCTTTCTGGGCTTAGCTGGTTCTTATCGGAGATTCATAGAGGGATTTTCTCGAATCGCTACTCCATTAACTCAGTTGACCCGGAAAGATACAAAATTCGTTTGGGGCGAGGAATGCAAGAAGTGCTTCCAAGAGCTCAAGAGGAGACTTATTTCGGCACCTGTTCTGACAATACCATCTGGTTTGGATGGATTTGTTATCTACAGCGATGCTTCGGGCAAAGGGTTAGGATGTGTTCTCATGCAACATGGGAAAGTCATAGCCTATGCCTCGCGACAACTCAAAGAATATGAGAGGAATTATCCTACTCATGATCTGGAGTTGGCAGCAGTCGTTTTCGCGTTGAAGATCTGGAGACATTACTTGTACGGAGAGAAAGTGGAGATTTATACGGATCATAAGAGCCTTAAATATTTCTTCACTCAGAAGGAACTCAACATGCGGCAACGACGTTGCCTTGAGATGTTGAAAGATTACGATCATACCATCCAATACCATCCTGGAAAAGCGAACGTGGTAGCTGACGCGTTGAGTAGAAGATCATATGTGGGAACGAGTGCGATGATGTCAAGTATACGCGTAGAACCAGCTTTGATTGATAAAGTTAAAGCTGCTCAAGCTACGGATGCGGAGCTGATGAAGATGAAGAAGAAGGTGCAATTCCAGAAGCAAGAATCGATGAAGATGGAATACTTCGAGTCAACTCCAGACTTTGTGTTCCTAACGATTCCGACTTGAAGTATAGAATCATGATGGAGGCACACAACACACCGTTTGCAATCCATCCTGGGAGTACTAAAATGTATCGTGATCTTCGACATACATTTTGGTGGAGAAATATGAAGAGAGAGATCGCGGAGTTCATCTCGAGATGTTTAACTTGTCAACGTGTAAAGGCGGAGCATCAAGTGCCGAAGGGTCCATTGCAACCACTGGAGATTTCGAAATGGAAGTGGGAACATATTACGATGGATTTCGTTACGGGTCTTCCCAAGGTTTCTCAAGGCATAGATGCGATTTGGGTTATTGTTGATAGATTAACCAAGTCTGCTCATTTCTTGCCGATACGAGAGACTTATTCCCTTGAACGTCTTGCTCATATGTACGTGAATGAGATTGTGAGATTTCATAGCATGCCAGTATCCATAGTTTCGGATCGTGACCCCAGATTTACTTCACGATTTTGGATCAGTTTGCAGAAAGCTATGGGCACGGATTTACGATTCAGTTCGGCTTATCATCCTCAAACAGACGGACAATCAGAAAGGACTATCCAACCTCTTGAAGATCTATTGAGACTTTGTGTTCTAGACTTCAAAGGGAGTTGGGATAAGTATTTACCATTGGTGGAATTCTCCTACAACAACAGTTATCAGGCAAGTATAGGCGTGGCTCCATTCGAGGCATTGTATGGGAGAAAGTGTCGCTCTCCAGTATGTTGGAACGAGGTGGGTGAAACAACATTGTTGGGACCAGAGTTAGTACGTATGACTACAGAAAAGATCCAAATAATCCGACAACGTATACAAACAGCACAAGATCGACAAAAGAGTTATGCGGATCTTCATCGAAAGGACGTGGAATTTAATGTTGGGGACCATGTGTTATTACGTGTTGCTCCGTGGAAAGGAGTTACGAGGTTTGGGAAGAGAGGAAAGCTCAATCCACAATTTATTGGTCCATTTGAGATTCTTGACCGAGTAGGAAATGTGGCCTATAGACTCGCTTTACCTCCAAGCATGTCTCGTGTTCATAACGTGTTTCACATATCCGTATTACGTAAATATATGAAGGATCCAAACCGCATTATTGAGTTAGAACCAGACGAGATAGCCGAAGATTTAACGTACGAGGAGGTACCTGTCAAGATCTTGGATAGGAAGGAGCATGTCCTACGCTCGAAAATTATACCTCAAGTTAAAGTTTTGTGGAGAAACCATGCAATTGAGGAAATGACCTGGGAGTTGGAATCAGAAATGAAAGCGAGGTATCCTCACCTTTTCGACATACCAGGTACGTACGTCAATTTCGAGGACGAAATTTCATAAGGAGGGGAGGTTGTAAGACCCCAACTTTTATGAATAAAGATTTAATTTTCTTTATATATTATTTCGAAACAGTAAGGTGTTGTTTTGATAAATATGAAAGTTATGGGTGAAATGTGCAAATATTTTTAAAATGAGCAAGTGGTTATAAAATATTCTTGTTGTCGGGAAATATTCGTTTGGTCGTGGAATATTCTTGTTGTCGGGGAATATTCGTACGACGGCGCAGCTATATGTGGGCCCCCACAACAGAATAACTGTCGGATATAGAAAGCGACAGAAATAACTTTTTTACAAGATAACGGCGTAGTTGTTACCGTTAGTACTGTTGAAATACCCGGTGGTTAAAATACAGTGATACACGGTGTTGCATAGTAGCACACGGTATTGCACAGTAATTCTAATTATTGATTCTTACGTGAGAAGCCATTACTCAATAATTGTTACAGTAATTACTGTTCAATATTTTATATTATTGACTCAATAATTGCTACGTTGATATTTTATATTATTGACTCAATAATTGTTACATTGATATTTTATTGACTCAATAATTGCTACGTTGTCATTTTATATGATTGATTCAATAATGGCTACAGTTGATATTTTGTAGTATTGATTCAATAATTGTCACTGCACAGTATTTCATACTATCAACTCAATAATTCATATTATTTGAATAATATTATTAGATAGCATTATTGACAATGTCTAAGGAAGTTCTGTCTAGGAGGGGTTATTTAATTGCGCGCCAGTAAGGAGAAGTCCTTATCGGAAGGCCCCCTCTTTCCTAGGAACGACCTGATTGTCAATATTGTAGTTCTGTAATATTATTTGTGAATAATTAATTATTGATTTATATGATAAGGGAATATTTGTTTTGTGGATATTAAAGAAGGAATTGGCGCTGATGAGTCTTTTTCAATATTTTGGTGTGAGAAATCATCTGGTTGTGGATTTCGGATAATTTATGTTTGGAATTTGGAAAAACTTTCTTCTGCAAAGTTGTAGAGAATTAAATTTCCTATGGAAGGACATAGAATTTGTATTTCTCTGACAAAGGGGCTCTTTGTTATGAATTATTGAAGTTTCGGAAAATAAATATTATTTAATGGGTGGGCCCCACTTTTGTTGAAAATCTGAATTTTGGGAAGCCGCCAGGCGGCGGAATTTTTTTTTAAAATAATAATATTTTATTATTTTAGTCTCCTTTGGCATCCTAAGCTTTTCCTATAAATAGGGTGCTTAGGTTAGAATTAAAAATCACACCAGAATCAGAAGTTTTCTCTCTCTATTATATCGAGCGTATTTTTGTGAGTATTTCGATACTTTGAGTATTAATATTCAGCGCAAGTTTCCTTCGGTATTATATCCGATATTCCAGTCAGAGGTACTATCTTTTTGAGGTAAGGGATGTTATTTTCTTCGTAAATGATGTTATTCTTTTCAATATCATTATACCAAAATATTGTCATGGATTTTATTATGAAATTCTTACTTTTTCCGTCGGGGTTACTATTCACGTATACGGCACTATTCACGTATACGATACTATTCACGGAAAAATTAAATTTTCTTCTATATGTCCAAATTACTTGTTAAAGTTCTTATCTTTGATTGGATCTAAGTTTTGAGCTTTATTCTTGAATTTTGCTCCACAATTGATTATTACGAAGTATTTTTGAATACTAAAATACGAATCCTTAATCTTATCCTTTATTTCACTGGATTCGTTATTTATATGGTTTTTCATCATCCTCAGTTCTAAGTGGTGATATAACTGAATATCTTTGGCCTGTAGAGCAAAGATGAATGATTACCTGATGAATATCTTTGGCCTGTAGTGCAAAGATGACAGGTGTTGAGATGAACATGATCACTGATGATACAAATGAATATCTTTGGCCTGTAGTGCAAAGATGAATATTTGATTCGAGATGTATATTAATTGATGTTACAGGGATAAAATATTGATGATGGACTTTTAAATCATAGAAGATAGTAGACTTCATTCTCTGCTTAACTCTTCTAATGATTTGTTATTTCCGCTGCGAATATTGATCTAAAGTTGGTTGTCCATTATATTTTATCTGATTTGTTGAAGACTAACGATAATTTATTTTCCATTATCTTAGTCATAATATTCTTTACTGAGCTAGTTGAGCTCACCCTTTTCATCTGTTGTCCTCTTCAGGAAATGAGAATGTCGCGGGAACTAGTCGGGGGACAGAGTGATGGTCCGAGTTCTAGCAGTAGTAGTCCTCACTATTTTTGATAAATAGTGTGATAATAATTGTAATGAGGACTTAGTTTGAATTTTAATATTTTCTACATATTTGTATTGACACTCACAGTTGTGTGGTCATATTTTGCACGACCGTATGATATGAAGTTTTTATTTGAATTATGTACCATGTATTTGGCGACTCAGAATGGGTTGGGTTGACTGGACCTATTCTGGGGGGCGTCACAGCACGTCTCAAACGGACGCTCTAATCAAAAGTTAGAAAGTTTTGTACCTGACATCGCGTTGCTTAGAGTGCACGTACTTCGAGACGACTGGACCCACCATGTGGGCCCCACCCTGGGGAGCCGCAGGTAGACCCGCGACTGCTGTGGGTAGACCCACTACCATCGGGTCTTTAAATATATGAACCCCTTGCCAAAAAAAGAGAAAAAATTAGAAAACGCTCTGAAACTCCGCCCATTTCATTTCCTAGCCCTACTTCTAGTACTCCAAACTTAGATTTTATTACTCTAACACGTAGGTATACTCATATACTACAACATACCAAAAATTAACCGGTTAAAACGTCCGTTTGAAGCATACGAAGTGGCAAAAAGCCCGTATAGCAGTCCATTGTAAGTATTTTTACGATCAGAACTCATTTTCTACTTCATTACGCATATTTGCACTTGTACGTAAATTTCATCTCCTAGTTTTGCCCGGAACTCAGTTCCGTGGCTGTTTTTGCTTACTTTTTAGTGCATTTTAGTACATATATACGTTTTTTTGCATTTGCACAACCTAGATTGACGATCCGTGGCTTTTACTCACTTTTGTGTATATATATACATATATGTGCTAACTTGCACTGCCTGGATCGCTGATTCGTAACCTTTTTAAATTACTTATGTATATATTTGACTATATATATATATATACTAACTTTTCATTCTGTCAAGCTCGGATTGCAAATTTGTGGCAGTTACTGCTTTTATATATATAACTATATATATATATATATATATAAATTTTTCTGACTTCGTTTGGCCTGGATTGCTAATCCGTAGCCTTTATTGCTTTAATAGTTATATACTAACTGTATATATTAACATTTATATTTCCGTTTGGCCTGGATTGGAAATTCGTGGCCTTTTTACTGCTTTTATACATATATTCATTCCTTCCAAGGTTCTTGATATCCCTTACATTGTTATGAGTCATAATATCAGTAATTACAATACTAATACTATACTATTACAAAGGTCACTACTTTTCCATCTTGGACTTTCCCTTATCTTTCCCGGATCCTTCGGTCCGGTTGCACTTAGCTTAAAACATTTAGTTTTAAGCAAGAGTAAGCATTAATAGCTCAGCAAGTTTAACATTATATCTTGAAACCACAACATCAAGAATCGTATCTCTTCTTCTTCAATAGCTATACAATAGCTATGAAGTACTCATGAACAATCAAAATATCGTTTTGATTTCTTTAAAACCATTCCCAAGGACTTATAGTTTCTTCGGAATCTTCACTGGTTAATGATCACGAACCATCACTTAGTTCTCATTTTTTTGAAAGGAACAACCCAGCACTCAGGCCGTAAGTTTGATATCTCTTACGAGTACATCCAGGTGATCAGCCTGTAGTACTCTATGTTAATCAACACTCATTCATTAAACGTGTTTACATTTAATCATTGGCAACTTCAAGTGCCCATCGAATTAACGACGTAAATACATTTGTCTTTCACTCTCTAGGTTACCTGAGAATCCTTACCAAACACTTGGCGCAGGATTAGCACATTATATATATATTCTAGAAGGATTTGTGTAGAAACCCATCAAAATATATTTAATCTCAGTCTAGCTGAATTAAATGGCATCGACTATTCAATAACTCTTTTATGCATAAACAGTTATATATAATGACATCTTGTCCAACCATAAGGTATAAACAAGAGTTTAGCAACCTTTACATAAAACCATGGCAATGCAAGAGTTTTAGAAAACTTGCATAACGTAACGTTAATACAAGAGTTAGAAAACTTGCATTCATAATATAGTATGAACGAAGTTAGAAAACTTGCTACTTGGTCTTTACAACTTCTACAAAGCATAACACATGGTGTACAACTGAGAATTTATGTTTGATATACAATACATAGCTTAACTTCTCCTTCCTGTATAACTTAACCGAATAGTGAAACTAATAACATTCAATCAAGTTATTTAACATTTATTATGGCTTATTAACATTCCTATGTTATAAACCGAATACTCATTTATCATCACTAAGCATGATGATAAATGAGACTCCACTTGTTACTTAACTTGATCTTGGTTTACGGTTTACGTTTCTAAATCTCAAGTTTAATTACGTTTGATTAACGTTTAATTCTTATAAACCCTTGATTAAACATGTTATTTTAAGGGTATACATTCATCACTTACTAACCCCTTAATCGGTATGAAAAAGGTTAAGTAATTACAAATTCGGTCAACATTATTCCTCTACTTGCGCGGCAGTGCCAGCTTTCCCTTGCTAAGCCGCGCGGCTGCGACCACCATGCAATGATCCCTCTCCGGACTAGCACGGTGGCGCCGGTTTAAGCCTCTTGGGGGGCACGGCAGCGCCTGCTCTGCACCTCAGATAATTTTTTCTAAGTTATGCAAATTTCCAAGATTCCTGAGTCCGTAACGTGATCGTTTCAACTTGGAATTGGCTCATTCCAAAGCCAAAAGTTCATAAACGTTATATTCTAATATTCTATCAAGTCAAAATTCATTTCCGAAATCGTCGACGATAATTTAGCCTATTAGTCCATTTTTACGAGTTCGTTAAACGTTCGTGAACGTTCGACACTCAATTTTTCGTTTTAAGTCAGAATTCATTCGTTCTTGCTCCCGCAAGTCTTATTTACCTAAATACATGTGTTACAATCGAAAACCAATGCTTCTGAATCACACGGCAACTTTTGACCCCTATTCTGAGAAATTTACGTTTTCGATGATTATCGTCTAATCGCGTAACTTTCGCCAAATCTTTGATCTTCGTTATTTTTACTTCGAGCCAATCGGAATCAATTCAATGGTTGATCATTATTGATTCTAACCATTAAAAACATTAAGTTTTCATGGTTTAACATTTTAATTATTCAATTGCTCATGAATTCATTATGTTTTTAATTAATTTTTACTATTCCATCATGCATGGCTTGTTAGGATTCTTAATTCACCATTAAGCCATCCTTATAACTTCTTTATAGTCATACTCCCTTAATCACTTCTCTATCAACTTTTCTATTGAAAGAAAAGAGAATTTTACATATTTTTCTTAGGTTAATACCTTTAAGGTTCTTTGTTTGATTGAGTGTAGAGACTCAAAGGCTTTCTTTCTTCTTGGTTGATGTATGTTCTTCACAAAGCTCAAGATAGTTTATTCTCTCTCTCTCTAGAAGTTGGTGGAAATTGCTCAAATAACTAATAAATGGAGAGAAAGCTCTTCTATTTATAAAAGTTGGCAAGCTTAGGGTAGTTTGGTCATTAGGACCAAACCTCCTTAGCCCACCTCCTCCCCTCATCTTGCCTATATCTCCCCATGTGCTAGCTTGTGCTAGAACATGGGCACCTTATGCCCCCACATGCCACCCATGTGGCTATGGGTTGCCCTATGGGTTAACCCACCCGTTTACCCAACGGTTCGACCCACGGGTTAACTTATTAGCTTTAATCCAAATTCAATGTATTTACTCCGTATAAAATTCGTATTATACTTCGTATTAATTCTCATATCCTCTTCGTATTATTTTCATGTAATATCTCGTATTATACGCGTACTCCTTCCGTATAATAATCATTTATTATTATACGTAACGCTTAGGATTTTAAGTCCCTACGCGAAAACTTTGTGAACCATAAGTGAAATATTATTACATTTTTCACCTCGCCTTGAAATCCTATCATTACGCGTTTCTCAGAGTTTTAATATTAATTCCCGAGCAGAAATGGATGAATAGTGATTTTTGTACTTTTCTTTCGAGATAACTTCTTCGTGGCTAACTTAACTTTTCACGGCATATTACCGTCAAATATTTCGACAGAAGAACATTCCGACGTTCTGAACTCTCAAACAGGCTTAGGGTCTTGAACCCTAACCCTTAGGGTTTCGTGAATAGTGCCTATTTTGTTTTTTTCTTGAAAAGATTTTATTTTCCGTCTTGTAAATTCACATTCATTATTTCTAGCACGTAGCCAGAATACTAACCATTTCAGTCATCTCTAGGTCATAAAACGACATTTAATATGCTTACTTAGTTAAATAAACAATTAATCAAACTTTTTTCAATAAATCCAATAAAATTCATTTATATAATCATTTGATTTTCTCGGGCGTTACACCCCTAATATTGCCTGGAAAAGGGGTCCAAGAAATACAGAATCCTGTGAAAGTATTTGCACCCGAGCCTTTAATATTACCCTTCAGAACACAATATTAGCGGTCAGTTTGAAAAGAGTCCCATGGAACTATGGGAAGGATGAAGGTTCCACCTCAAACAATATTGCCAGCATATCCAAGGAAAATCCGTTGTATCTACCTCAGCAGGTGATCAATTCAGTTATTAAAACTAAAAGGAAGGTAGCTGAAGAGAGGATCGAAGAATTCCTCATCAAAATAGGGCATAATGAGATCAAGGTGGTGCAAAGCTTAAAGGATGCACCCAAACAGATATCTATCCTGGACCTGGTTTTATCCTCTGTGGATCATTGCAACATTTTGGTGAAAGTACTGGAAGAAGTCCATCTGCCAAGGACAGTGGATGTTGAGAAATTGCTTCATGTGATAGAACACATCTTTCACAATAATGTGATATCTTTCACTGACGATGATATACCCATAGAGGGGACGGACCATCGTAAGTCACTGCACATAGCAGTGATGTCATCAGGGTATGTGATCGGAGGTGTGTTTATAGATGGAGGATCGTCCCTACACATCTGTCCCTATGATACTTTGGCAAGAATGAAGATCATCGCAAACCGAATCCGTACCAGTCATGTGGTTATTCGGGTTTTTGATGGATCTCAATGAGAGGCTACGGAAGAAATTGAGCTTCTACTGAAGATTGGTCCCCACACTTTCTATGTATCCTTCCAGGTACTCAACATTACCACCAGATACACTTTGCTGATGGGAATGTTGTGGATCCACATGGCAAGAGCAGTTCCATCCACCCTCCATCAGCAGCTCAAGTACATTATCAATGGTAACCTAATCACAGTTAATTCCAAACCAGAATACCCTGTCTGCACACAGGGAGACATGCCAGTGATTAGTCTTGATGAAGGGGTTGAACCTGTATGTTTTCAAGCATCAGAGGTGAGCAATACTCAGTACTTACCTGTTGGTGCACCAGCCTTGAAACCAAAGGTCTCTCGCGAAGTGATGACAGTGGGCCAGGAGATGGTATCTTTGGGTTTCAGCCCTTAAGAAGGGTTAGAAAAGAATCAGCAAGGTATCAAAAGTTTGGTGCAAATCCCAAGCCAGTCAAAGAAAGCCCAATTGGGCTACACATCCGGGTTAAACCACCGGAACCCACACAAGCATCCAAAAGTTCATGCTTCCACTATCCTGCTACCAAACCTCACTGATGCTGAATTTATAAAGCTAATGAGGAAGATTCCTGCTGTTGTGTCAGCCATGTTGTTTCCTCCAGTCATACCGATAAGTGAGAGAAAAGCCCCAAAGCCTGATGGGGAGAGCAAAAAGAGAAAAGAAAAGTTCATGTAAGAAGGACGAGAACCATTTTTTAATATGAACTTTCTGATGCACTACGAGGGGACGAACGATGATATCCCAGACAGTGATGAAGAGGATTAGATCCAAATTCCATGCATCAAGAAGGGGAAGGGAGGCAGTTCAATGAAGAATCTCGGCCCTGATCTGAAGGATATCTCAGTCATCATCCGAGACGAGGCAGACGAGCATAATTCCTTGATCCTCCCTATTCATGAGGATTTGAACCTGGACAACTGGAGCAGCGTCCCTTACCTCATTCAAAAATGGTAAAAGGGCAGAGAGTCCATCTACCCTGAAATATGGTTTCATTTACTGCTTATTTTATTGCACAGCTATAGCAGTAAATTTTGTTATGCTTTGCTAAATGCTTTGTATGTTTAAACAGTTTCATATGTTAAAGAAAAATCATCTTGTTTTCAGGACTCCAGAATTGGATTTGTTTGTCCCTACTGATGAGATGCCAACCTGTCACAGTGACTATAACTTTGATGTAGAACTGAACTTCGACTTAATGGAGATCGATCAAGAGGAGGTAGATGACTATGAGGTGCCCGATGAAATCAAAGAATGGGTCAAAGATAAACCCAAACCAAACCTCGATCAAACCACCACTGTGAATATCGAAACCTCAAACAACCTCAAAGAAATCCAGATAGGCCTAGACCTCACGCCAGACCAAAAAGATGACCTAATTGAAATCTTAACAAAGTTCCAGGATGTGTTTACATGGTCACATGAAGACATGATTGGCCTGTCTACTGATATTGTCATCTATTAACTCCCCATCAAAGATGGATTACAGCCCGTAAAGTAGAAGCTCAGGAATTTGAAACCCGAATGGAGTCTGAAAGTCAAAGAAGAGGTTGTCGAACAATTCAAAGCCAACATCATCATGGTATCAATATACCTCGAGTGGCTGTCAAATATAGTCCCCGTGCCTAAGCCCAGAGGGAAGGTACAAGTATGCATGGATTACACGGATTTGAACAAAGTTTGTCTCAAAGACAACTTTCCAGTACCTTTCATCCACATCCTAATAGGCAACACGACACAGTATAGCATGCATTCTTTTGTGGATTGCTTTGCTAGTTACCATCAAATCATGGTCGCTGAAGAGGATATGAAGAAGACAGCTTTCATCACTCCCTGGGGAACCTTCTGCTATAGACGATTGTCTTTCGACCTCATCAATGCCGGTGCCACGTATCAGCGAGCCATGATAGCCCTGTTTCATGATATAATGCATAAAGAGATAGAGGTTTATGTGGATGACATCATTGTCAAATCCCGGAAAGAGGAAGATCACATTAACCATCTCAAGAAGCTGTTCAACAGGTTGTGTAAGTATAATCTCAAGCTGAATCCGGCCATATGCTCTTTTGGTGTTAAATCGGGAAAGTTGTTGGGATTTTTGGCAAGCAATAGTGGCATTAGGCTGGATCCCGCTAAGATTAAAGCCATCACAGAAATACCAGTACCTCGAACAGAGAAGGAGATATGAGGGTTCCTAGGAAGGATCAATTTCATAAGCCGGTTCATTTCCCAGCTCATGGCAACTTGTGAACCAATCTTCAAGCTACTAAGGAAGAATTCCTCAGTGAAATGGAATGAGGTTTGCCAAAAAGCTTTCCTGGCCATCAAAAAGCAGCTGATCGAAGCGCCTGTATGGGTACTCCAGAGGGATGACGTTCTTCTATTTATGTACTTGTCTGACAATGCCAACGCAATGGGCTGTATGCTGGGACAGAAAGATGATAATAGTAAGGAAAGAGCTATTTAAAACATCAGCAAAAGATTCAGCAGCGGCGAGCAGAAGTACACACTGATTGAGAAGACATGTTGTGCGTTAGCATGGGCTGCCATGAGGTTACAACACTATCTGCATAGGCACACGACCTACCTCATATCCCACATGGATCCTGCATGGCTGTGAATTTTTATCTAAGCGAAGACGCACTCTACAAAAGGGATGCTGGAATAGGCCTTTTAAGATGCCTCAATAAAGAGCAAGCCCCGAGACTGATGGATGAAGTATACGGTGGAGTCTGTGGTCCACACATGAGAGGTCATTTCCTGGCCAAGAAGATACTAAAAATAGGGCATTACTGGATATCTCTCAAAGCTGACTGTGATGATCACGTCAGGAGATGCTACCAATGCCAAGTCCATGGAAATGCTATTCAAGCTCCTCCAAATAAGCTGCACAATATGAGTTCGCCATGGCATTTTTCCATATGGGGGATGGATG
Organism: Panax stipuleanatus; assembly: GCA_020205555.1. NCBI lineage: Eukaryota > Viridiplantae > Streptophyta > Magnoliopsida > Apiales > Araliaceae > Panax > Panax stipuleanatus. The sequence continues at coordinate 72,931,389 of CM035121.1, read as the reverse complement.
TGATTAGGCCAATAGAACCCAGAGCCAGTAACGGACATCGATTCATCTTCGCCATATTTGATTATTTCATCAAGTAGGTTGAAGCTGCCTCTTTTGCCAAAGTCACCAAGGAGGTAATCACTGGTTTCATCAGAAACAATGTCGTTTGTCGATACGGACAGCCTGAGGTGATTGTTTCAGACAACGCCAAGAACCTAAACAATCAGATGATGAGAGATTTATGCAGCAAGTTCCATATCAAACATCTCAATTTCATCATCAATAGACCCAAGATGAACTGTGCTGTCGAAGCGGCTAATACGAATGTCAAGAAGATCATGCAGAAAATGTCAGCCAATCACAAAGGATGGCCTGACCTGTTACCTCTGACTCTATTAGCATACAGGACGTCAATGTGTACCTCTACTGGGGCTACCTCCTATTTATTGGTCTATGGCATGGAAACAGTACTTCCCATAGAAGTAGAAATGAAGTCCTTACGAATGTTAATAGACGCTCAGATAGAAGAAGATTAGTGGTTGCAAGAGCAGTACCACCAGCTATCCCTGATAGATGAGAAGAGGGCTTCAACCATTTTTCACAAGCAGTTATATCAGCAAAGGATTACTCGATCATACAACAACAAAGTTCAAATTCGGCAATTCAAAGAAAATAACTTGGTATTGAAGAAATTTTTGGCCAATTAAGATGAAGCCAAAATAAAGTTCGCCCCGAATTGGGAAAGTCCTTTCATTGTCAAAGAAGTATTGACAAGAGGAGCTGCCAGATTGCAAGAGATGGACGGGAGAGAATTTCCCTAACTCATCAACTCAGACACCGTGAAAAGGTACTATGTTTAAAGCACCTGCCAGCCATTATCCTGGTCCTACGAATCAATCAAATTATTTTGGTTTTCACTAGAAAATCAAACTACGAATGACCTGATCACCCTTCGCCCGGGAGTACGTAGGCAGCCATTCCTAGTGCGGTCAAACCAAACAAAAAATTTAAAAACCCATCAAACCAAACTCAAACTCAAAAGAAACACTTCTCAAGCTTCTCCTTAGAAACTCAAACTACGAATGACCTGATCTCCCTCAACCCAGGAGTACGTAGGTAACTCTTCTTGGTGCGGTCTGACAAAAAAACACAAAAAACCAATAAAAACCAGTCCTAAGATACTGAAACGCTATAAAACCTGAATATTAGAAAGTCTCCTTGGTCAACAGGCCCGTCTAAAATATTCTCCGACATCTCACTGTCCATCCATCAAGGAGAAGCTCACGATACATCAACAACAAGTTATAAAAGAAGTGGTAATCACTCAGCAATGACAATACATATCCAACAGGGAAGTGAATCAAAATATATTTCTTAGATATATAATATTGTTTGATATATACACTTTGTCCAGTACATGATAAAAATGGCTGATCTAGTATGTGCAGGAAAAATAAAGCTAGTCTATGAACCCATGGCCAACCGGGATAGCAGTGCCAATATGGTATCCCTCTCTAAACATGGAGGAGCAGTTGCAAGCTCAATACCCTCAGTCTCCATATAAGCAAGAACATCCACAACCATTTGCATAGTGTTGTAGTGACCATCTATGAAAGTGCTTATATCTGCAACCAGGCTGTGGGTATACGATCTCAGTGTCGTACTGTCCGCCACATATATATCCCGGGTAGATATGGCCTCATCCCTCTCAGCATAAGCTGTATCCCGGGCAACTAAGACCTCCTCAATCTCCTCAAAGGCTGCATCTCTGACAGATCGAACCTCATCTCTCTCCTGAAGAGTTGCATCTCGGGTGGATCGAGTCTCATCTCTCTCAATTAATGCTGCATCCCAAGTATCTCGAGCCTCGTCTCTAGCGGCAAAAGTTGTATCCCTGCTAGAAAGGGCTGTCAACATCAACGCCCTAGCCTGATCTCTCTCAAAAGTCATCCGAGATAATGAGTCAGCAATAGCTGGATCTGTCTTGGCAAGGATGCTAAGAGGGTCGCTAACCAAATCCGATGTCAAGCCGGTAAACAAATCATCCTATAATCAGGATCCTCTATAGGCTCCTCCTCAGTTGAATCAACACTCGGAGCTGACTAGATAACCGCAGTTACTGCTATATCAGTCTCCAAACATGCCGAATACTCTAGAGAACGATCCGGATGGCTAGTAGAGAAATTATCCCTCTCCCTATGAGTCCAACACTCATAAATCCTGATCAGGTTAGCTGACGATAGAGATCAAGCTGATATCAGCTGATCAACGGCCTCCTCAAACTGGTGAAGGCTCTTGACAAGATTAACTTGACCCATGAATGCCAACAGATGGTAAGTAGTCACCCCTCTCAATCCTGTTAAATGGCAAATAATCCATGCCTACTGTATGAGTGATGAAGCTGTAAGAGGAAACAAGCCCTGAGCATGGTAAGATCGAAAATGAATGCTCGATATATGATAGAAAGGCTGACCATGTTGCTGCATCTGAACACTCCGCTGGCTGGAAGGAGTATGACATGGCTATCTCATGTGTAAAGCAGTACCCATGGTGTCTAAAGGTGCCAATCAGACGCAAATGTGTCATGAGCCATACATACAGCAGGACAGAGCTATCTCTAAAAAACCCCTCTATATGGGTACTGCAAAAGGTAGCCGACCTCAAAGTCTTGGCCAATACCATCAGCAAAATCGTACTACCTTGTCTGAGGGCACTGACCACGACCATCAAGTCAATATCTAAGTGGTCCAAATATAGTGGTATGCATACATAGGCCGTGACACACATCAACAAAACATCTACACGGACCAACTACCACTCATCTGCCAAAATAATAAAATCCCTAGAGTGTCGATCGTAGCTGTAATACCAGAGAATTCCCATATATTATTAAATGAATATATTAATGGGAATGAGAATTTATTTGAATATAAATGATTTTGTATTATGAGATGAGTTAACTCAATTATATTAAATTGAATAATTATAATAATTGAGAAAAATATATGGAGTTTACGATAAACTCGCTGAATACCTTGTGTGGCATAGTGATGAGAAATAATAATGATTATATTAATCAACAAAGGAATTATTAAGCGAATAATTAATTGTTACTCAATTGTTATAGAAATTAATAATTACATTGATTTTATGAGGGATGAATTAATTAATATTTTATTAATTGATTAATTGTCATTATGAATAAATAAAACAAATAAGTAAGTAATTAATATAATAAGATTATATTAATTTCTATGTGCAAGCATGTGAATTAAATATATAATGTATAGTATCCACCTATATGTTATATGAAGTGTGGTGCAATGTGACTATACAATTATACATAAACTATATAGTAAAGATATTGAATTGTGAAAGCTATATGATAATGCTTATGTAACAATATGTATGTGAGTATACATTAAAATAGTACATTCTGATTATATTGTAAACAATTGTTGACTAATAGAACTCAATAATAAAGGGCATGATGTAATGTGATAATATCCTATCAAATTATATCCGGTATTAACAAAATGTACATGAATTATATGCGTACAAATTACCTTTACTACATTGAAGTATTACTTTTGTAAATTTATATTGTGACATCAAGTTATAACCTATGTATGGATAATATGTATATAAAATAGAACATAAGAGTAGAAATTATGTATAAGTGTATAGCATAAGTATTGTAGAATGCTGAGATTTGCTTGGCTTGTCCCATATTAATAGTCACATTTTCTCACACGTGAAAACTCCAAGCTAGCCTACTCTTTACTCCTTAAACTCAGCAATCTAGATGGCTCATGATCAATGGGGAGTGGTTTTGATGATGAGATTTACCAAACAATTACTTACTCTCCCATAACCTTCATGCAATTATTCAATCCATGGGTTTGATTCAATGGAAGAAAATAATGTCTGGATATCATTTTCTCTATAAATATAACCCATCCTCTTCCTAATTCATTTGCTGAGAATTTTGGCTAAGTGAGACTAAAGAGCATATATACATACATATATATATATATGTATATATCAGTGTGAAGTGTTCTAAGAGTTGAGAATTCAGTTAACAACAATTGCATTACAGAGTTATAATTCCATGATTATTGTTCTTTATTTTCATTTTCTGTCAAAAATTCTATTCTTGAAATTCTTAATTCTTGATCATGTTGAATTGGGTTGTAATTGGGATACAGAACACTTGTTTAGTGGTTATATGAATTTATATACATGTTTAGTATGCAATGCAGCTTGGTTACAGTCAAAATTATTGTGAAATTTGGAAATTGGGTTTGTAGTTTGCCGTTTACAGGTACTGTCTGCTGCTGGCCAAGAGCCGGCTCAACTGTGCCAGTCTTGTACTGGGGAGCTGCACAGCTGCGCCAGCAGCCTGTTCCAGTTTTTGAATTCTGCTAAAAATCTGTTAAGCGTAGTTGATTATTATAACTTAGGCAAGGCATACTAACATGAGTAACTTGTATATATGGATTTGTAGACCTAATGTGAACATGTTCTACTATAGTTGTATGCACGATTAATGAACGGTTATAGTTTCCAAAGTAAACATAAGGTTTTGTAAACAAATTTGGCATGTTATATCTAGGTTGATGTTCTGACCTTGCAAGCATGTTATGACGACTTATAAAGGCATGAAAAGTATGTCAACTTGTGTGTATGAGTTTCATAGTGTAACACGAGCACGTTGAACCTCGCTAGTGAGCGCTATGAACAAAAACATGAGTATTAAAAGTAAACTTTGACATGTATGTACCATATCCATATTCTAATTTTGCAAGCATGTCTATATGACCTAGAAATGCATGTCGGACATGTTAACATATGTATATATATAACATGAACATGATAGGCCTTATTAGTGAAGCTTTACTAATGAAAATATGAGCTTTGATCGTGAACCTTGACATGTGACATTGAGTTTTAGATTCTGATAATTATATGAACATGCTTGATAGTGCCCTTAACCTCAATAATGTATCGTACATGTATATATACCATGATTAGGTGTCGTAAGTTAAGTTAAGCATGAATGAAACATATTTTCAAACCAAAACGATGCTTGTTGCATGTATGCGATATGAATGCTCATGAACATGCCTAATACAAGTTATATGAATGCCTTATGTGTTTAAAAAGCAAGCATATTAGACTTTGTGATTTTCATGACCTTAAGTTATCAAAAGTGTTAACCTAGAACCATATCATGAAAGAGAGAACTTAGATGGACTTGGGAAACATGCAAGACTCTTTAATATGCATATATGTTATGTGATATGATATGTTGATACTTGAATTCGATCTTTGACGTTTAACTTACAATAATGCACGTAAACTCTTGGAATTTGCGATTCATGTATTATAACTTTATAGATAAGATAAAAGTCGATTTATATTCTTCGAGCTTTAAATCTTGAGATTGAACTTATAATTGTTGTGATCTATGCCATTTGATTCGGCTAGATTTATATTGTTGAAAAGTGATCCCAAACCAATTGATTGGTGCGGGATCATGTGTTTGACTGAGATGAACAACCTTCTTTGAAGGGAAATTATATTTGTCGGGAGACCGACGTGCTCACTTTAGTACAATTGAACGATATGCATACCGTAGAGTACTTTAGGCTGATGACCTGTTGTACTTGTTTTGTTGGATTATCAGTATATTACTGTTAATTCTAGTAAGAGTTCATAGTCCTTAGTGACTGCTCAGTATTCAGTTATCTTGAAATCTTATATTGATTTAGCATTGAATCATATTGATATCATTCTGTCCTTAGCGACTGTTATTGAGAACTGTTGATATTCTTGCTATCCTTGAACTATCATACCTTGCTATATCTTTTTGGGATTTGAGAACTATATTACTCACCCTTATTGTTATATTACTTGCTGAGCAAACTTGTTGCTCATTCTTGCTTTCCCTAAAATATTTCAGTTAAGGCAAAGCAGTGCAAACCCTTGGGCACCGACAAGGGCAAGGGAAAGGCTACTGAGTAGCTTTATTTATGTAGAACTTTATGAATTATAATAAGAACTTAAGATATTATGTATTAGCTAGGTTTACATATGCTTAAGGTATGTTTAAGTTATGTAATCGATGTTTAAGTTTCGAGACCTTGGGACGTGAATAAATTATATTAATTAAACGTAATCTATTCGGTAGTAGTTGTGTATTATTTCGCTGTGCGATGAGACATTTAGTCATAATATTTATTGTGGTGATAGATTTTAGAACGTGACAAACCAAATTCGAGTGACCCTGTGGCGGTCCGAATTTGGGGGCGTCACAGTAGCTGTCTAGCAGGCCAAAGCGATCGATCAGAAAGTCTATGGATATTACATGTCCTGAAATGATCTCCTCAGTGACTACTCTACGTCTCAAACCCGACGTAGTCATAAATGGTCTCCTCATGTCACTGATAGCTATGCGAGTGCAAGGTAGGTCCAGTGCTAAACCTGTAAGACGCTCAGGTATCCATCATGATAAAATGCCATCTACGAATTCGTGTGAAACCTGGAAATCTAGAAGGACTAGAGAATGCCCCAACATCTGGTCTACTGTCCCTCTGGCTGTATGGGGCAAACTATCGTACCAAGACCTCAATGAGGATGCTACTAAAGATGGTGATGAATGCTCAATACGGCTGATCGTAAATGATGACATCTGTATCACCGAATCATAAGACCATCCAGGTGTCAAATCTGAACTCACCTGTCTAAATGCATATCCATGACATAATATATGCATAATGACAATGATAAACATGATGCAATAGATAGGAAATATCATGCATATCTGGAATAAACTATCTACTGCAAGCATCATCTCTGTATGCTCATAAAGTGCAAAAATAAAAAGTATAGGGAGATGGGGCACAGCAGCCCAACTACTAACAGAGGCCTATCAAAAGATATAGCGAGAAATGGGTCACAGCCGCCCAATAGCTAAACAGAGGCCTATCAAAAGATATAGTGATAAAAGCTATACAAAGAGATCAATAATATATGTCTTTAAGCTATTAACCTACTCCAGCTCCTCCTGAGTCACAAAGTCTCGGCCAATGGGAATGTTCGGTCGATACAAGGGAGGATCTGCACCTGTAAAGCTGCTAAAAAATGGACCTGATGAGGGGCCAGCTCCAAAGCTAGAAGGATCAAAAAAGTCTGCCTCGGATGGCCCCAGGCCAAGGTATTGATGAACAAATGAGCCCTCTCCAACTGCTGGGTTAGTCGTGTAATCTGATCTAGATAAGTCAGATCTCAGAGGCATGCTATCCAGTGTGTCATCATTACAGACCCTGGCACCATGTCTGCCATAAACTGGGTAGCACGATTCTAAGCCCCAGTGGTACGAGGACTCCACCAGTTGTGAAATGCCTCCTGGCTATAAGGACCCTCTTACATGGTAAAGCCATCTACGCCCACTAGTGGAATGTCTGTGAGTGGTTGAGCTAGTGCCCAATGATGTTAAGTAGGAGGAACAAAGGGAATACGGATATCTTCAGTGGTGCTTGGAATAGCACGCTCTCCTAAATAGAGCTCCCAACCTCCCCTTGTCAAAAATGGAACTCGACAAGTGGAAAATGCAAACTCCCAACCAGTGGGAAAGCCATCCACAAACCCGACTGTCAAAAAGTCTGAGGTATACGGGACCCACGAGATCGATCCGACCGTCAATAGCTCTAGCTGCAGGCGGGAGTTGTGAATCCCTCGGCTACAAGGACCTCCGTCAATTAGGAGTGATTCCAACGTCATCCCCAAGGATAAGTCTCCAAGCCCAAAATAGTGGCAGGACGTAGGCAAGGAAGCCTCTCATATGCCCAAAACTGGCCATGCAACTATCAAAAGTCCTTAGTGATCAAGACTGACAAATATAAATGAGGAAATTAAAAAGGTACAAGAGAGATGTACTCACCAGCAGGAGTGGGTAAAAGCCTAACCAAGCCTCCATCACACCCTCCGAGCGCATGTGCATCCCTCGGAGAAAATAGGCAAAGGTGTAGGTGTAATAACCAAGAATTTCTGTGCTGCATTGTAAATAGATATATTAATTAATGTGTGATATATTATGGATGACTAGGTGATTAAGTGATTATGTGAATAATAGGATATGAGTATTTAAAGGAAGTCTCACTAATGAGTTAAATAAGTTGGTGGACTAACCTAAGTATTTTAATGATCCAAGACATTGATTTAAGGTGTTAAACCCTAATTACATACTCAATATACTTGAATACAGCAAGTCTAATTGGGTTATGTAAATGAAATAACATTATTGATTGATAAGAATATGTAAATATCAATAATTATGAGCATTACCTCAATAGATAATAAATTTAATGGACTTAGAAGTGCAAGTGATTTAAACAAGCCTAGTTAATTATTTAAGCATTGGACTTGTAGATAATTTGGTTAAAGAATAACTAAACTATTAAACTGACCCAATATTAGATGTATAGGGCAAGTATACTAATAGCACAATAATTAGTTATGGAGGCCCAAGCTCATTAGTGGCCCAAAATAATTATTTGCAAGCCTAAGAGATGTTATTTAAAAAGCCCAATCTTGGCCCATTTGTGGAGGGGTATTTTGGTAATTTCATAAAGTAAATAAAGAATAAAAAAAAACAAAAAATGGAAAGGATGAGAAGGCCAAGTGGCCGGTTTTGAAGAGAAAGGAAGAAGGGGAGTGAATGTAATTATTACATAACTTTAGTTGGTAAACTACTACGCTAGGTGTCACTTGTTCATTCGTCCGCCACTTTTACTCTTACTTGCAAGCAACAACTTGTTAAATGAGAGAGGGAGAGAGAAAGAAAGAATGTGGGAGAAGAGCATACATATACAAGTTATATCTATAATCTTTTGCTAGCCAAAAATTAAAAGTCTAACTTGTTCTTATCTTTACTTTCATTTTATTTTCCAAACTTACCAAGCAAAGCGAGAGAAAGAAAGAGAGAACAAAAGAAACTAAAGAAAGGAAAGAGAGAGATAGATAGAGAGGTTCGGTGGGAAGGAGAAGAAGAGAGGAAGAGAATAGATCTATATGCATCCTAGGTTCATAACCTATTTTGGTTGGAAGAGAAAAGTAGCTAGCAAATCAAGGTATAAACCTTAATCTTTTGGACTTTTGATCCATTTCTTTGGATATGGAGTTTGTGTTTTCCAACTTAAAAACTATAGATCTACATGTTTTCTATGATTACATGTTTAGATCTAACCTATTTAAGTGTTAGAAAGATGATAAAGAAGAAGTAAAAGAAACTATGTTCCAAAAGTTAAGAAGAACCCTAATCTTGTATGTTTTGTATATTTTATGTAAGATCCATGAAGTTAAAGCTTTAAATGGCTAGAAACATGCTACAATGGTATATATAGAGTTTAATGGGTTTAACTTCGTTATTGATATGTGTTTATGTTTAAAAATTTGGTGAAGTACGTGGAAGAGAGTTTTTCTGAAAAAGTTATTTTAAAAGTGTGATCTATGCTTTTCATTTTGAAATATACAAAATGTTTTTGTAATTTTCTTTTTGGTATGCTAGATCTATGAGTTAAGGACAAAACCACTTTGGAATCACTCAAAAATATTTTAAAATGAGGAAGATATGAATTTTGTACCAAAACACCCTAATTGTTGGAACCCTTGCAAGAGTAGTCCAATTCTGGCCCATTTTCAATGACCAAAACATATTCAAATTTGATGTTTGATAAATGAAAATTGTAGTTAGGGAAGATAGAAATCCAACGAGTCTGATTGGACCTCAATCGGAGATGTAGATTTTGTTTTATGAAGGTTTTAGTGAAGGACCCCAAAACAGAAAATAAAAGCTAAAGGTTGAAAAAATTTAAAGAATTGACCGATTCAGTTTTCTGGTGAACCGGCGGAATTTTCCAAAGGCCAATTCACCCACTTTCAGGTCGGTTCTAGTGGTGGTTCCGGATCTGAAAATTTTCTAAAATTGTGAAGAACATTAAGATATTTTATTCAGAATTTTTCTGAACAGTTATGTAATTGTTAAGTAATTAATGGTTTAAACTCATTTAAATCATTTAAAATTTACTAATTAATAATTATTGATACTATTAAATGATTATTAAACTAATTACATATTGTTTAAGTGTGATTAATTATTTAATTATTATTTAATTAACATTAAGTAATAAATAAATAAAAATTAGTGTTATTAAACTAACTATTTATTATTTAATTAAGATTAAATAAGAAATAGCGTTAAATAATTTATTAATTATTATTTAATTAATATTAAATAATGATTAAAGAGTGTTTGAAGTAGATAAACTAATTGTTTATTATTTAAGTGAGAATAAGTAATAAATAATAATAATTACTTACTTAAATGTTAGTTAAGTAGTATAAAGTTAATAAAGTTAATTATTTATTATTTAATTAAATAATAAATAATAAATAAGAATAAATATTAATTAATTATTTATTATTTAAATAATATTAAATTATAAATAAGGATAAATATTAATTAATTATTATTTAATTTGAGATAAATAATAATTAAAGACTAATAAAGTTAAATAGATTAATTATTTATTATTTAATTAATAATAAATAAGTATAATTATTAATCAATTATTATTTAATTAATATTAAATAATAATTAAAGACTAATAATGTTAATAATATTAGATCATTAAAATATTATTAAGTCATTAATAATATTAGAAAGTTAAAATATTATTACATGATTAATAATATTTGATACTTAAAATATTATTAAAAGATTAATCATATTAAAGAGAGACTAAAATATTATTAAATAATTAATAATATTAGAAAACAAATAGAATATTATTAAAAGGTTAATAATATTATTCTAGAGTTAAGATGATTACTTAATAAAAATATTATCAAGGGACGATAATATTATTAAGGAGTTATGTGATATCTAATATTTAATTATGTGATTAATGTTAAATAATATATGAGAATAATAATGTTATGAATAATTATATGTTATACTAATTGAAGGATCCATGATAGGTTTTTTCAAAAAGGATAAGTTAAATTCATTAAGCGGATAAATAGAAATGCATAGCAGTAGTCCGCAGATAACACAAGTTCTCTAACTCAACTTGAGTTATTACTTTCGAAGCATGTTAGTGAATAATCATTGTTGATTATTCACATCTAAACTGATTATTGATATTCGCACTTTGTGCAATTGAATTCATGTTCTATTATCATCGAACTGTGAATTTATTAAAGTTCTTTTATTCATAAACTGTTTATGATATGAATCTATGCTAATTGTATCAGTTAGATCAAGCATGTTTAAATTTGTTAAATCAAATATATTTTTAAAAGCCATTCTTAAACAATTGATTTGTTAAGAACTCGAGACTGAGAAAAGAATAATTTAATTAAAGCATTATTGGAAAACAATGGTTGCTAGTATATTGAGTGATTATGCATATTTCGCAGAGTATGAAAGGCTGATCCCCTTGATTACCAAACCTTATTAAAAGGACCATTTTAAATACTGACAACCTTAGTATATGTTCATGGTTATTTCAAACCACTCAGCATCTGTTATTCAATTATTCAAATATTCCGTTATCGAGATTTAATTCATATTCTTTTACAATCGATTTATCTTATTGAACATTGAAAGCTAAATTCTTTTCTAATCATGATATATCTCCTTTGTACTTAAACTTGCTAAGCAAATTAGTTGCTTACCCTTGCTATATAATAACATTTATTTCGGCTAAGCCATATACGTCTAAAATGGACAAGGGCAAGAGAAAAGTTCAGGAATAGTTAATATGAATGATTATGTATTATGTTACATTATGTATAATGGTTTGTAAACCTTTTGGGTTACTATATGTAACTTAGTAAGGTATGTTTAAGTTAAGATAATAGACCTTGGGATATTGTTGTAATATTTTATTATAATGAACAATGTATGTTTATTATTCCGTAATAGTATATAGAATGCTTATGATGATGATGTATCGTGAGCACCAAACTCGAGGTTAGAGAACACGAATTTGGGGGCGTCACAGGTTGGTATCAATGTTTTAGGTTATAAACATTTGGATACGAAACCTAGGTTATAACCTTGGAAGAAAACTCATATATAGGTTATTTCATTTTATCAATGAATATATTTTATTGTGATACTAATGTTGTACTTGTTTGGTCACAGGATGTCGGAGGAAAAGCAAGATAGTCATACGGTAAAACAGGAGCCATGACATCCTGATGAGGAGAAAATTAAGAGTGATGATTACGATGAAGATATAACGGTGGTGAATTTGTTCGAGGAGAACATGGCACTGGAAAACAGAGTTACACAGCTAGATCAAGAAAAACGCTACTCATCAATTTAATGAGACACAATATAAGAAGTTAGCGTATCAGGCTCAGACAGAGCTTGCTGAGGTGAAGGTGCAGTTGCAAGGACAGGTGACTTTGGCTCAACAGATGGGTGTTGTGAATGCTAAGCTGAGGGAAAGATTGGAACAAGAGGAGGCAAAGCTAGGAGTACTGAGAGTTGAGCATCAGGCAATGCGTTTTGAGTTTGATTTGGAGATTTCTGACAAGATTAGGATTGAGGAGGCATGGGTTAGAGCAGCAAGGGTGGTTGATCAGTTAAAGGCAGTTTTGCAGGAGAAGGACGTCATGCTAAAGTCTCTGGGACGGGCTTTAGATGCATCATACGCGGATCTTAGGGTCGATAATAGGAGGCCACATTTTGAGATCGGAGAGTCTAGCTGTGACTGCCCCCAAATTCGGGTCCCAAGAACCTCAGACCTAGTACATCATTTCTATAACTATTGGGGAAGATATAAACATAAATTATTTATACAATAACCTTTACACATAACTCCCAAGGTCGGTAACCTTAACTTAATACACATATTTATTTTCTACACGACTTACAATATCATTTGTATCTAATACTATTATAATTTTAACCGTATAATAATCCAATCCTGGAACTGGCCTTTGCATTTGCCTATGTCCGAAGTTTCGTCTTAATCTAAAATATTTATCATGATATAGCAAGGGTGAATAACAAGTTTGCCCAGCAAGTTTAAGTTCAAATGAAGATATATCATGATTGAAAAGAATAATAAGCTTTCGAATTTTCAACAATATAATAATTATGAAAGAGCATAAATCAGAGTTTCAATAAAGGAATGACTGAACCAATAATGTTTAATGTCAACAAGGACCATGAACAACTTTAACTGAACCTTAGGGTAATGAAGGTGATCAGCCTTTCATATCTGAGAACATATACAACGTGCACTAAGTGCGAATCAACAATCAGTAGAGATGTGAATAATCAACAATAATTATTCACTACCATGCTTTGAAAATATAACTCAAGTTTGAGTTAGAGAAAATTTGCTCAATAAAAGAGTATAGGAACTTGCCTGTATCGTCGATTACTGCTACGCAATCTAATTTATATCGCTTTATTGGAAAAAAGACCTATCAGTTATAAGATTGATCTTTCAACTAGCATAACATACCTTATAAGTAAACTATCTAACATTTAAACACATAGTCAAATATTAGATAATCTTAACACTATACATATACACAAGTCTAAACCTAGCACACATCGAGTCTTTAATATTATTCAATATAGTATACTGAGTGGTTTCCCACAAACAACCAACAAATTAGCTTTTGTCTCGTCTACACTGTTTTCACAGTGAGTTAGATCGGTTACTAATTCGTATATACCTCTGCTCCTTAAAGGAATCGTTTATCCCAGCTACTATACATCAACCATTAAAGGGTACGATTGCACTATCTTAAACTTAACACTTACTCGTTCACTTTATAAATTCTTATTATAATTTGGTAAACTATTTACTATATCAGAAAAATCGAATTCCTCATTTCAGTAAACTGAAATCAAACTATCTTCCCTTCCTAACTTTTTCAGTTTTCATTTCAGCAAGCTGAAACCAAACTGTTTTCCTAACATTTTCAGTTTCCATTTCAGCACCCTAAACTATTCATTTCAGGAAGCTGAAATACTCTTTTCACAAAAATACCAAATCAGTTCATTATTTTTCTATCCTTTGGCCAAATATATATATATATATATATATATAATCCATACACAAAAATAATTTTTTTGGAATTTTTTTAACTCAGTTAAGTATTTTTTAAAAATCAATTTCTAGTTAATTGCTTAAGAAATTAGCTACCTCACGCTTAACTCCAAAAATTCCCAACTCTTGGCGAGATCTTACACATGTTAACGTGGACATCTATTTTAAATTTCGTGGCCATCAGAGTTATAGAACTCCGGTTATAGCAATTTTTGTCAAAAAAACGCAAATATTAAAATGATCATAACTTGGTCGATTTAAGTCGGAATGAGCTCATTTTTGGAATAAGCTACTTTATCTCATATATTTTCATGTCCCAAAATATTGGAATTTATTTCACAAATTAAGTTGCGAAAACAGCCCCTACAAATTCTAGACAGAATGCTTTTTAGCATTTTTCAACTTTTGCTTCCTTTACTAAATTCAGTCCACACAAAAATCTATAATACCTTTTTCAGTTATTCCACGTGAAAACGTTATAAGACTTATATATATAACTCAAAAAATTGACCACACTTAAAAATTTAAAATAGAATAGGAGATATGGTCGTTTGAATTTCATGTTGCGTTTTCTCAAAATCTGATTTTTCCATCTTAGTGATTTCTAAGAAAACTTCCAAGATCTATTTATTATTCAAATATTAACCACTAAAAACTAACATAATACATACCCATACATCATATACTCATGGATCTACCATGATCCATGATCTATTACATCAAGAATCACCAAATATAAGATTAAACACAACTAAGGCTAAAAAAAATTAGGGTTTCTACATTTTGAAAAATCTAATTTCTATTTCTTAGTTTAGATCCAATTTTTGATCCATAAAAGGGTTAGATATAAACTTGAAACACTATTAAACACATAGATCTAAGGTTTTAACCTCAAGATC
The DNA here is from genome assembly GCA_020205555.1 of Panax stipuleanatus. Taxonomy (NCBI): domain Eukaryota; kingdom Viridiplantae; phylum Streptophyta; class Magnoliopsida; order Apiales; family Araliaceae; genus Panax; species Panax stipuleanatus. The sequence goes on along the minus strand of CM035121.1, from coordinate 72,916,367 downwards.
ATAACTTTACACAAATTAAAACTCAAATCAAATAAAAAGGAACTATACTATATAGGTAGTGATTTTTGTTATACCTTAGCTTTTCTTCCTTCTTCTTCTTCCTAAGCTTGGTTAGAAAGCTATGAAACCATAAGAACTCTCCCTCTCTTCTTCTCTTTCATGGCTGAACTCCCTCTTCTCTCTCTTGCTTCTAGCTTTGTTCTTAATTTCTCTCTCTCTTAGCTTTATATTTTTTTTTGCTAGCTAACTTGGAGAATGAAAAAAAATGAAGAAAATTTTTTAATTGGAATGAAGGGAAAGGTATTTATAGTAGGAGAGATATATATATATAACATATATGTAAGACCCCAACTTTTATGAATAAAATTAAATTTTCTCTATATATTATTTTGAAATAGTAAGGGGTTGATGTGATGAATGTGGTAAGTTATGGGGTGATTTGTGCAAGTTTTACAAAGTAAGCAAGTGGACATAAAATATTTATTGTGTCAGAAAATATTCGTTTGGTCGGAGAATATTCTTTTTGTCGTGGAATATTCGTACGACGGTGCAATCATTTGTGGGCCCCATAACGAAAAATTGTCTGATGAAGAAAACGACAAGAATAAGTTTTTCTAAAAATAACGGCAAAATTTTTACCGTTAAAACTGTTAAAATATTCGGAGGTTAAAATACAGTAATACGCGGTGTTGCACAGTAGCATACGGTATTGCACAGTAATTCTAATTATTGATTCTTACGTAAGAAGTCACTACTCAATAATTGTTACAGTAATTACTGTTCAACATTTTATATTATTGATTCAATAATTGCTACATTGATAATTGCATAATATTTTATTGATTCAATAATTGTCATTGCACAGTATTTCAAATTATCAAATCAATAATTCATATCATTTGAATAATATTATTAGATAACATTATTGGCAATGTCTAAGGAAGTTCTGTCTAGGAGGGGTTATTTAATTGCGCGCCAGTAAGGAGAAATTCTTATCGGAAGGCCCCCTCTTTCTTGGGAACGACCTGGTTGTCAATTTTGTAGTTCTGTAATATTATCTGTGAATAATTAATTATTGATTTATATAATAAAAAAATAATTATTTTTGTGGATATAAAAGAAAGAATTAGTGCTGAGGTATTTTTATCAGTATTGGTTGTAAATTTGACTTATTATATGGACCCCCACTTACCCATTTTTCAAAACTGTCGGTAGAAAATTATCTCAGTTTTATTTTATTACTTATATATATATATATATATATATAATTAATGTGTGTGGTGTGTGGTGGGTGGTGTGTGGTGCCTTGGAAGGGAGGGAGTTTATATATGTGTATATATATATATATATATATATATATATTATTTTATTTAAAGTTTTTGTTTTATTAGAATATTTTATTGCACAGTAATGAATAGTAAAAATTAGAAAAATCAGTTTACCTACGCCGTTGCCCGCCCGTGATTGTCCTCCTGTGCAGTCCATGATTTTCATATTCAAATAGTGCCCAGCCATTCTCCTATAAATAGGATGCTTAGTTTAAAAATGAAAAATCACACCAGAATCAGAGAATTCTTCTTCTATAATATTGAGCGTATTTCTTTTGAGTTTAAGGAATTCTTAGGTGTAGAAAACAGTATAAGTTTTCTTCAAGAATATCCCCGTTATACCAGTCAGAAATACTCTCCTTTTCAGGTAAAGGATATTATTTTTCTCGTAAATGATGTTACTTTCTTTCAATATTCATAAAGAATATTATTTTCTTTCATATTTCATATTATAAAAGCGATAATATTTCATTTTATATACCCAAATTAAAAGTTACTATAGTAAGTATTGCTTCTATAATTCCTAAAATGATCAAAAATTCTTTAAATTTTGCGTTTCATCTAGTATCATTTCATTGAAATGTTAGTATGAATTTTATTATAAAATGTTTACCTTTTCATGTCGGGGTTACTATTCATGTATACGGCACTATTCACGTATACGGTACTATTCACAGAAAAAATAAATTTTTTATTATTTGTCCAAGTCGTCTGTTATGGTTAATATCTTTGATTGTATCCATGTTTTGAACTTCATTCTTGAATTTTGCTCCACAATTGATTATTATGGAGTATTCTTGAACTTGGATAAACAAAATTACGAATCCCTAATCTTTGTCCATTATCTCATTGGATTCGTTATTTATATTATTTTTCATCATCCTCAGTCCTAAATGATGATATGAATGAATATCTTTAGCCTGTAGAGAAAAGATGAATGATTACCTGATGAATATCTTTGGCCCGTAGTGCAAAGATGGACATGTGTTGAGATGAACATGACCAACTGGTGATACAAATGAATATCTTTGGTCCGTAGTGCAAAGATGAATATTTGATTCGAGATGTATATTGATTGATGTTACAGGGATAAAATATTGATGATAGACTACTAAATCATAGAAGATAGTAGACTTTATTCTCTACTTAACTCTTCTAATGAATTGTTATTTTCGCTGCGAATATTAATCTAAAATTTATTTTTCATAATATTTTATCTGATTTATTGAAGGCTAACGATAATTTGTTTTTCATTATCTTAGTCATAATATTCTTTACTGGGCTAGTTGAACTCACCCTTTTCATCTATTGTCCTCTTCAGGGAATGAGAATGTTGCGGGAACTAGTCGGGGAACAGTGTGATGGTCAGAGTATAGCAGTAGTAGTCCTCACTATTTTTGTAAAATAGTGTGATAATAATTGTAATAAGGACTTAGTTTGAGTATTTATATTTTCTACATGTTCGTATTGACACTCACAATTGTATGGTCGTATTTCTCACGACCTTTTGTTATAAAAGATTTGTATTTGGAATTCTGTACCATATATTTGGTGACTCAGAATGGGTTGGTATTGAACCTATTTTGGGGGCGTCACAATATGTATATATATTAAATCTCCTAACAAATCTTCATCTTCTCTCTCTAATATCTTGCATATCTATCCAAGATCTCTTCTTTCTCTTTCATAATCCTAACAAATCTTTCCATATCTATCAAATATCTTTTCATATCTATCCAATATCTTTTCATATCAATCCATAAGATTTAATTCACATGCTCCCTTTCCTTCCTAGCTTGGGCCGAAATCTTGAGCCTTGATTTAATATCTTTTGGACTTGCAAATTACTTCCCCCTATTCCTCCTCACCAAATTTTGGCCCTATAGGCCGAATCCTCCCATCATTTGATTTATATAATACTTAGCATAATAACTAACATACCCCTCCCTAATTGGGCTTAATTCTTGGGCTTTTATTTTAATTCCTTTGGGCTTGGATTTTGTTTAGAATGCTTACTAATTAAAATTAACTTGGGCTCCCACCCATAATAAATTGGACCATTATTATACTTGTCTCATACATGATATATTGGGCTAGCTTAATAATTTATTTACTCTTAAATTAATTTAGCTACAAGTCCAGTGCTTAAATAAATAATTGAGCTTTTTATTAAATTCCTTGGACCATAAAATCAACTTAGCTCCATACTTTTAATTTTTATCTTACCCTAATCATTTAGTTAGGATTTCCACTACACACCTTTGTAAATAAATTCCTTACTCATATATCTTTAATTTCATAACCCAATTAGACTTGCTTTATTTAGGTTATAAAATCAATTATTTGAGATGTATAAAATAAATCTCTTAGGGTATTTAATTATCCCACCTAATATATATATTAGGTTATAAGAATTTATTCTTAATTCTCTTTTTATACAAAATAAATGTATACACATTAAACAAATGTATAATTATTTAATCATACACATAATTCACATAAGTCATAACATAATCCACTAAGTGTATTAACTTAATAGTTCTAATTGACTTAATAAGTTATAAACACTCACATAATCATACAAAATAATCTAATAGGTTGATACATATTTCATAAATCTCTTAGATTAGGTTACTAGTATATAATTAAAATAATAGGACAATTAAATAAAAATAACACTTGAGGTTATTTAATTCAAATACCTAATTTATATATTAGGTCACCAAACTTAATAGGTATCGTAGTACCTTATCCTTAATATTCCTTCAAGTACATATAGATTCATTTCTAGAGTTTAGAAATTTTTGTAACCCCTACTTTTCTTTATTCTCATTCCAATAGTAAATCATATAGGTTCTACTTAAAATTTTTAAATTATTCCTCTATTTCTACTCTAGGTTTTATCCTTTAACCTTTATTTTAATCATTTAAAATCTTATAAATTTTTGGGTTGTCACATTCACCCCTTCTTCTAAGAATTTCGTCCTCGAAATTATAGCCTACTAATCCTTACTCCTTTATTCATCAAAACTAAGCCTTCAACTTAACCTTATCTGATTTCATTCTCATTTAATGAGTACATACTGCTTCCTTCTATGAGAAACTATTCTATCATCACATTCTACCCAGACTTTTCTCTACGGAGTTGAAAACTTTTCATATTTTTGCTGAGTGGCCATGAACTTTCATTTTTCAATTTCGAAAAGGTTTAAATAGAAATTCATCTGTAAACCGTCATACTTACGGGCATGGGTGATCAGCCCGTTATACCCTACATTGATAAGATGCTACATGTTGGAACGACATTTGTGTTCATCATATCCGCCTTTAGCGCAAAAATATTTTCGAATTTAGGGATGTTCATACTCAGCCTGGATTCCGAATCAAAAAAATATGGTTTGGGATAATTCTCAAAGAGATACTTGAATTTTCATAAGCCTTTGTCTAGCTGAATCAAATAGCTTAGACATATACCAATAATTTGAATATTAATCGAAATATGTATCTGGCCAACTTTAATTGGCACTTGACTTTTCTTTAAAATTTTGAAAATTATTTTATGACGTCATTATACCGCACTGTATTTACAGTCCGTTGAAGATTCTGCCATTTTTGTGACTTTATCATACAACAATATACTATAGTGGGCTAACGATCTTTAGATCACATCCAACACTAGGTAAGACTGCATTAATGACTCCATTATTTTTATCATCTTTGCACCAGGTTCTATGATGCATTGATGATATATAAAATATATTTTTGATATTTCAAATAATTTTTGTCTAGCCGAAACAATTAGCATAGACTTTTCTTTTAACCAGTTCAAAAATATTTAAAAATCAGTTTTAGTGTTATCATACCTCAACAGGTAACGATGTATCAGGGTCCCGAAGTCCACACATACACACTTGTCACCATGTTTTGAGGATACTAAAATTTATTTTTGGTGTTATCATGCCGCAACAGGTAACGATGTGTTAATGGTACGAAGCCCACTTCTACACAATTGTAACTATGTGTTGCTAATAACAAAAATTCATTTATATTTTTAAAGGCACATCAGTGCGAACTTAGCTTGATATCAAAAATTTTGAAGTCTAGCACATCTAGAAGATTTGGAATACCTATGCCTCTACCATCAACTTCAATTCTTCTAATGATCAATTGCTTAATAATTCTTTCTATTTCTATCATCTTTAAAGCTTAATATACTAAAAATCCTCAATTCTCCATCCACAACTTTTTTATACCTCAGTATAGTTCATCAAACATACCACACGTTATGAGTTCAAGAACTTACCATAATCATAGGGGTTTAGGAACTTATCATAGTCAGACCAAAGTCGTCCATTCGCTGAGGGGTTCCACTATACGATTATGAGTCACGAACTTACCATACGTATGAGTTTAAAGAACTCGCACCTAATCTTATGTTCTCTACCATCCGTTATATACATGGAAAAAGAATCACCTTCTCAACATACATATAGCGAATTCCGCGACACCAACCTTTCAATGATTATTAATATAAGAAGCTAAGTGGTTGTCGAACCAAACACAATCCCCTGCCCATACAAGGAATTGATCAACTCAGCCACTAATCAATATAGGAAGCTAAACGATTTGTTAAACCAACGACAACTCCCTGTCCATACAAAAAATTGTTCAACTCAACCACTATATCAATATAGGAAGCTAAGTGGTTCTAAAACCAAGCATAAATTCCCCTCCCATACAAGGAATCATACAACTTAACTACTAACGTGAGTCCTCAATTTAAATTCCACATAATCCTAGCTCCCTCTTTACTCAATATGAATTTCATTTAATCCGTATCTACAATTCTACAACTCTTTTGAGTTTAACTCGTACTATTTCATAGTATCATATTCGTATAGCAATTTTGCTATAAAGTTTTCAATCATTTGATTGATCCTTCTCTTGCTATGACCTTATCAGATCACGTTGTGATCTCATATTATAATCGTTTTATATTACGATTCTTTTCTATGTTAGGATCGTTTTGTTTTACGATCTTCTTTCGCTTTATACTTTTAGTCTTTTAGACTCTATCTATTCATTACTACTATCCAATTTTATTATCATAGTTAGGTAACTCTGGATCTTTATTACTTGTCATGATTCTTCTTTGAATCTTATTGACTTATTAATACCTTGCCCAAATTCATCGCTTAGAACTTAAACTCTATTTGAGTTTATTCCTATTCCTCATTTCTGCGGTTATAGCTTAAGGTAACTTTACCTAAGGTTTATAACCTACAACTTTGATACCAACTCTGACCGCCCCCAAATTCGTGTCCCAAGAACCTCACACCTGGTACATCATTTCTATAACTATTGCGGAAGATATAAACATAAATTATTTATACAATAACCTTTATACATAACTCCCAAGGTCGGTAACCTTAACTTAATACACATATTCATTTTCTACATAACTTACAATGTCATTTGCATCCAATACTATTATAATTTTAACCGTACAATAATCCAATCCTGGAACTTCCATTTGCATTTGCCTGTGTCCGAAGTTTCGTCTTAATCTGAAATGTTTATCATGATATAGCAAGGGTGAACAACAAGTTTGCCCAGCAAGTTTAAGTTCAAATGAAGATATATCATGATTGCAAAGAATAATAAACTTTTGAATTTTCAACAATATAATAATTATGAAAGAGCATAAATCAGAGTTTCAATAAAGGAATGACTGAACCAATAATGTTTAATGTCAACAAGGACCATGAATAACTTTAACTGAACCTTAGCGTAATGAAGGTGATCAGCCTTTCATACCTGATGAACATATACAACATGCACTACGTGCGAATCAACAATTAGTAGAGATGTGAATAATCAACAATAATTATTCACTACCATGCTTTGAAAATATAACTCAAGTTTGAATTAGAGAAAACTTGCTCAATAAAAGAGTATAGGAACTTGCTTGTATCGTCGATTACTACTACGCAATCAAATTTAAATCGCTTTATTGGAAAAG